>CM044002.1:57985277-58512783 GCA_024085815.1 Flaveria linearis
GTTGATGTATTGCAAAATACATCGGTTATTCATGCATATTTTGTTTAGTTTTTATGTGTTTAGCGTCGTTTTCCTTTAGAATAGATAAATTTTGTTTTATTTTATTTTGCAGGCCTCGTGGGTTAAAAAGAGCCTAAGTAAACGGAAATACAAGAAGAAACGAGTCCCGAATCGGTACGCGAGATCACAAGCTGAAAGGAAGTCAAAGTCTGAATCTAGGAGCAGCTGGCGGGGCGCGACCCATTTGCCAGATCCTCTCGCGGCCCGCGAGAGAGTGTGCGAAAAGTGGATATTTGCTTTAACAAGGTGGCGGGTGGCGACCGATTTGTAAAGCCTCTCGCGCCCCGCGAGAGGCCCGTATCTGCAGAAAGGTCGTATTTAACCTACTTAAGCCTCTTGAAGAAAAAAAGACCCTAATTACGAAAGAGGCAGCTCTTGGACGATTGGGAGAGGACAAATCGAGTCATTTTGAAGCATTCGGAGCATCCGGTTCGAAGATTGAAGGCAAGGAAGCATTCGGGTCGACCTTGTGACGTTCGGGTGTCTTTATTTTCATTCTCTTTTCGTCTTAGATGTTTCGTTTCATTGTTTCAACTTTACTTTGATTGAAACCAATTATGAGCGGCTAGACACTTTGTTACTACCTAGATTGGATGATTGATTGTTAAAGTTATGATTTTTATGGGATTCTTATGAAAACCTTGGTAGTCTTTGAATTGTAAGAATAGTTGCTCTTTAATTGAATGCATATGAGTATTTGAATGGGTTTGGTTGTTGTTTATTTGCTTTACATAACTCTTGGTGACGGTCTTTATCACGTAATAGAGTTGTGTTAGGTCTTGAGTTTTGGTGATTGTCTATGTCACATAATAAATTTAGGATCTTTAATGTTGAAGGTACAATAGACTTTAAAAGCAATTAATCGGTAATCTTACTAATTCAAGTGTTTTGCTAATCTCATAATCTGTGAGGTGCGAGTTTATTGGTAGATCTAAGTCATTAAGCTGCAAGGCAGGAGCTTCTGTGAGGGAGTGGCCCTTTTGACTAATGTCTAGCAAGTTCAATTAATAGAGTTCAACTTACCTTGATTTAGATCCCGTGAAGGAGTGAATCACATAGGTACTTTCATAGACCCATTAGACATCTCGTGAGAGTGAGTCTAGCAACCGGTAGTTACACTAATCTTAGGATGTCACTTTAGTACTCTTGAGAGTGATTAGGAGGCTTTAGGCGTCCCAAAAGGTGAGAACTTTAAGATCCCGGTTCCCCAAAGTTTATAATTTCCCAAACCAATCATCTCTAAACAAAATCAGGATTCCAATCTAGGTAGTGCCTTTCTATCATCCAAGTTAAGTTGTTCTTAATTCGTGCCTTTAGTTATTTCTAGTTTTCAATTACTTGTCTTTTGTAGGAATTGTTAGACAACCCCCCTTTTTCAAGAACAAAACAACAGTCCGTGTCTTTTTAGACTAGATCGAGTTAATTATTGCAATACATTAGAGTCTTGTGGATTCGATATCCGGACTTACTTTAACTATACTAGAGTCGACCGGTACACTTGCCGTTAGTAGTTTAGTGTCATTTAGTAAGTCTAGAGTATTACTTAGTGTCTAGAATAGGGTTAATTTAAGTCGTTTGTACTAAATTACTTTCTGAACATCAAGTTTTTGGCGCCGTTGCCGGGGACTCTTAGCAATTGCGTTAATTAGCTTGTTCTAGTTTTGTTTTACTATTCTGTGTCTATTTGTTTGTTTTTCCTTTTGTTTGGTTTATTATTTGCAATTTTTATTAATTTTCATTATTTTTTTTTTGCTATTCTTGAGTTGCAGTACATGCCACATACCCGATCGAAGGGACCACCACCGACACATACAGCTGATTCCGCGCTCTCTTCCGTCAGATCAGGGGTAAGTACTTCTACTTCAAGTGTAAACTTTCCTACCTCTATCCCGCCCTCGAAACCATCCATCTTTGATAGCACCCCACAAACCTCACCCAAGTCCACACCAAACTCTACACCACCCATTCCGCACCTACTAGTCCTAAAGCCAATCCTTTACCAATGGGAGACCGTAGGACCATCCACCAGCAATCCACCCAGGGTTTTACCGGAGTTAATTCTCCAATCACTTGCCCTCAGATTGCCAATGAAAACTCTTGGCAAATCCCATCCTACATCATGACTGCGATCACCAATTCATGCCAGTTCCATGGACGTGATGATGAGGATGCACCTGCTCATATTGCCCGCCTGACCCGCATCTGTGGTACCTTCAAGCTTCAAGGTGCCAATGATGATGCAATCTTTCTCCAGTTGTTTCCTTTCTCACTAGCGGGACGAGCCGCCACTTGGCTTGACTCGCAGCCTGCTGGAGCTTTCACTACTTGGGCAGCCCTTCGCCAAGGGTTTCTGAACAAGTATTTCCCACCTGCAAAAGCATCCAGGCTCCGTGACCAGATCCACTCATTTCGTATGGAGCCAGATGAGCCTTACTATCTTGCTTGGGAGCGGTTCCAAAACCTACTTAGCAAATGCTCCCAGCATGGTTTATCTGATTGGGCCCTTGTAGAGAAATTCTATAATGGTCTCACTTATGAAACGAAAGCTCGTTTTGATACTTCTGCAGGAGGGCACCTGATGGGAAAGAAAACTGTAGACGAGTGCCTTGACCTTTTTGAGAGTTTTGCCCAGTCTGAGTATGAGCAGCGGTCAATTACTAGGAATTTCACTCCTTCCTCGAGCCAACCCTCGTCTTCACGAGGTGTTCACCAAGTCACCTTGGATACTCAGGTGGCTGCTGCTTTAGAAAACCTGACAAGAGAAATGAAAGAGCTTAAGGCTAAGGTTGATAAGTGTGAGATGTGTCGGGGAGGTCATGGTACGTTAGAGTGCCCCTTGCTCAACCAGGAGCAAGTGATTTCATAGGAGGTCAGAACCAAGGACCCACTAACCCCTTTGGTACTCGTTTTAATTCAGGTTCCAGGTTCAACAATAACTTTAGGTCTTCAGGAAACCCCCCCGGATTTCATTCCAATCAACAATATAATTCCGGGCAGGGTCAGTTTGCTCCTAGGAATTCAGGAACTAATTCAAGTGGGGATGGTGGGAACGGTTTGGGTGAAATAAAAGACTTGTTGACACAGTTAGTTGCTAAGGATGCTACCACCCAAAAGACCCTTGCAGAGCATGACATCCTACTTAAGAATCAACAATCTGCATTTCTAGATCTTCAGCGTTCTGTAGGTGACATAGCTAGACGGTTGGATGAGCGCGCCCCGGGTCAGTTCCCGGGTAACACTCAACAAAACCCAAAGGGTCAGATTAATGCTGTTACCACACGCAGTGGTAGAGGTGGAGAAGTAGAGAAACCCGTAGTGGTAGGAGAGGAAGAGGAAGAGATTATGGATGAGGAGATAGAGTTAGAGACTCCACCTAGTAGGGTGCAATTTAGGCCAAGCCCAGCAAGTACCGCACCGAAGAGTGAGTCTGGGTAGAGAAGAGTGTAGGAAAGAAACCGGTAGAGGTTAGGTCTTACCCGGTCATTGATCACACACGTGTCCCATACCCCGAGCGTTTGAAACACCAAAAGAACCAAAAGGAATATGGACATTTTCTTGATCTGTTCAAGCAGCTCAAGATTAATCTTCCATTCATTGAGGCTCTCCAGCATATGCCCAAATATGCTAAATTCCTGAAAGACCTGCTGAAAAGCAAGGACAAATTGGGAGAGCTCGTAAATATTCCTTTATCAGCGGGGTGCTCTGCAGTAGTTCTGAACAAAATGCCAGAAAAGTTGTCGGACCCGGGAATCTTCACTATCCCGTGTGTTTTTGGTAGTAACATGCAGAGTCACGCGTTGGCAGACTCAGGTGCTAGTATTAATTTGATGCCTTATTCACTTTATGAGAAACTAGACCTGGGAGAGCTGATCCCAACGCGCATGACGTTATCCCTTGCAGACCGATCCGTGAAATATCCGCGAGGCATTGTAGAGAATCTGTTAGTCAAAGTTGATAAATTCGTCTTCCCCGCTGATTTTGTGATAGTAGATATGGAGGCCGACCATAGAGTACCTCTTATTCTAGGGCGTCCATTTTTGCGTACCGCCAAGGCAATCATTGATATATTTGACGGGAAAATCACTCTTCGCGTTGGAAACGAGAATGTCACCTTTGAGATCGCCAAGTCTATGAACCACCCAGGAGTTCAAGATGACTTTAGCGGTCCTTCAAACTCCGTTTACTTCATAAATTCATTCATTTCACGTGTGGATCAATGTTTAGAGTATATTTGTGGTGCCGACTTAGTGAGAGAGGATAGAAAGGAGGAGCCGGATGTGGTTGAGGAAGAGGCTCCTCTGATTCCGGAGGTATTAGAGAGTAGTGAGACTAGCAAGGAGAGTAAGACATCATCAGTAGAGACACCACCACCATTAGAGCTTAAGGTCCTACCCTCTCATTTAGAGTATGCCTATCTAGGAGAAAATGCTAGTTTGCCCATCATCATCTCATCTAAATTAACGGAGGAAGAGAAGTCTAGGTTGATTGATGTATTGAAAACACACAAAAAAGCCATTGCTTGGAGACTTTCTGATATTCAGGGCATAAGCCCCACCTATTGCACCCACAGGATACTCATGCAAGATGATTACAAACCCGTGGTGCAACCTCAAAGGCGGTTGAACCCCAACATGCAAGAGGTGGTGAAAAAGGAGGTTCTTAAACTCATGGATGCAGGTTTGATCTATCCCATTTCTGATTCCCCCTGGGTGAGCCCGACCCAGGTTGTCCCCAAAAAGGGGGGGATGACAGTTGTTATGAATACCAAAAATGAACTCATCCCCTCCCGTACGATCACTGGTTGGCGTGTATGCATTGACTACCGCAAGCTTAACGACGCCACCCGGAAGGATCACTTTCCTCTCCCATTCATTGATCAGATGCTTGAACGCCTCGCAGGGCGACAATTTTATTGCTTTCTTGATGGTTTCTCCGGGTATTTTCAGATCCCAATCGCACCGGAAGACCAAGAGAAAACCACTTTTACATGTCCCTACGGCACTTTTGCGTACCGACGCATGCCTTTTGGATTATGTAATGCACCGGCTACTTTTCAGCGGTGCATGGTGGCGATTTTCCAAGACATGGTGGAAAACTCTATGGAAGTCTTCATGGATGACTTCTCAGTTTATGGTGATTCTTTTGACCATTGTCTAGGTAATTTAGAGAAGATGATGAAAAGGTGTGTAGACACTAAGTTGATGTTGAATTGGGAAAAATGTCACTTCATGGTGACCGAGGGAATTGTCTTAGGTCACAAAGTTCGAGAGAGGGTATAGAGGTTGATAGGGCAAAGATTGACACTATTTCTAGACTTCCACCACCCCACTAGTGTCAAGTCCATTCGCAGTTTCTTAGGTCATGCAGGTTTCTATAGGCGCTTCATTAAGGACTTTTCAAAGATTACTCGTCCCATGACCCGTCTTTTGGAGAAAGATGTTCCATTCATCTTTGATGAGGAATGTCTTAAGGCTTTGAGTTTCTCAAGGCGCGGTTGGTTAGTGCTCCTATCTTGGTTTCCCCCGACTGGAGCTTGCCTTTCGAGCTCATGTGTGATGCCTCTGATTATGCAGTCGGGGCTGTTCTTGGTCAGAGGAAAGACAAGCATTTCCACCCCATATATTATGCTAGTAAGACTCTTAATGATGCCCAAGAGAATTACACCACCACGGAGAAAGAGCTTCTAGCAGTTGTCTTTGCCTTTGACAAGTTTCGTTCGTACCTAGTCCTTTCCAAGACTACTGTTTTCACGGATCACTCGGCATTGCGATACCTTTTCGCAAAGAAAGATGCCAAGCCTAGGTTGATTCGATGGATTCTCTTGCTTTCCGAGTTCGACATAGAGATAAAGGATAAGAGGGGAGCGGAGAATGTGGCTGCTGATCACCTCTCCCGATTGGAAGATCCGGATAGAGAGGAGATTCGTGAGGAGGCAATCGGAGATAGATTCCCTCATGAATCCATAGATTTTGTAGCGGCCGAGAGAGAGGGTTTGCCTTGGTTTAGTGATATAGCTAACTATTTAGCTAACGGTTATGTGATGGAGAGTATGAGTCCTCAACAGAAGAGGAAGTTGTTTAGGGATGCGAAGAAGTACATATGGGATGATCCTTTTCTGTTTAGGATAGGTGGAGATCGAATTCTTAGGAGATGTGTGCCTAAGGAAGAGGGTTTAAATATTCTTAGGCATGTTCATGAGGGATTGACGGGTGGTCATCATGGTGCAAACACCACCGCCCAGAAAGTTTTTGACTGTGGTTTTTACTGGCCTTCGGTGGTTGCGGATGCAATAGAGTTTGTTAAGAAGTGTGATGCTTGCCAACGAACCGGTAATATTTCATCCAAGGATGAGATGCCCCAACACCCGATTCAAGTTCTTGAAGTTTTTGATGTGTGGGTATCGATTTCATGGGACCCTTTCCTTCCTCCAGAGGGAATAGGTATATCCTCGTGGCCATTGATTACGTTTCTAAGTGGGTGGAAGCTCAAGCTTTGCCTACTAACGATGCCCGAGTGGTAGTGAAATTCCTGAAGAAGTTGTTCACACGTTTCGGTACACCAAAAGCCCTCATCAGTGATCGAGGGACCCATTTTTGCAATACTGTGATGGAGAGAGCTTTAGAGCGTTATGGCGTTAATCACCGCATTTCAACCGCGTATCATCCACAAACAAGCGGTCAAGTTGAAAACGCCAATAGGGGAGTGAAAAGGATTCTAGAGAAGGTTGTAGGTAAGAGCCGAAAGGATTGGTCGGATAAACTTGATGATGTGTTGTGGGCATTTCGTACCGCCTACAAAACACCTTTAGGAACCACTCCATTTATGGTTGTCTATGGCAAAGCGTGCCATCTCCCGGTAGAGCTAGAGCATCGAGCGCTGTGGGCGCTTAAAACAGTGAACTTAGATCTAAACCAAGCTGCTAGGAGGAGGTTCTTCCAGATTCACGAGTTGGAAGCATTGCGAGATGCGGTTTACGAGCGATCTTGGAGTATTAAGGAGAAATCAAAAGCCGTGCATGATAGGAAGTTGAAAGGTTTGAAGGAGTTTAAAACCGGGGACAAAGTTCTTTTATACAACTCACGTCTTAAGTTGTTTCCCGTAAGTTGAAATCTAGATGGACGGGTCCGTATGTGGTGAAGGAGGTATTCCGTATGGTACAGTGAGCTAATGAATGAATCTGACGGTGTACGTGGAAAGTGAATGGTCATAGGCTTAAGCATTACCTAGGAGGGCCGACTGACACAGCCGAGGTGGAGAAATTCCTCTTGAAAATGTTCCTACCAAGGTTTAGCGTCAAGAGAAACATCTTTTGTACAGTTTGTACCATAGGTAATTCCGTTAGTTTTCGTTCATTTTTAGTATTTAATAGTAGCTTGTGATAGTTTGTTGGTCTTTATTTTTGTGTTCTCGAGTCATTTACAGGAATTCATAACCGAGGATGCTCGAAAGTAGATAAGAATATGAAATTATTGGTAGATTAAGTGTTAGCCAAATTTTGGGTTTGGTTTTGGGAGTTGGAAATTTTCTGAAATTTTTCTAAGGCAAAACACCAAAACCTTCTGCCAAAAATGACCACTCGCGGGGAGCGAGAAGAATGCTCATATGACTCGCCACCCATTCTCGGTCGCTGGCGCGAGCCGATCACCAATGTCTCGCCACCCGCGAGAAGTTTAAGTGACTCGCTGGGCGCGAGCCGATCACCAAGGTGACTCGCCACCCGCGAGTCTCCCGCGGTACAATTCTTCTGCAGTTTTAAATCCCAAACAAAACCCTCTTTTTCATTTCACTTCTTCTTCTCCAACCCGACGAACCCCACCAATTTTCCACCATTTTCATCCATTTTTCTTCCTTTTCACCCACATCCATCACCATTACTCAACCATAACTATTCCCCATCAATTTCCACCATCAATTTTCCATCTTTCACAACAAAAGCGGGATCTTGGAGGGTTTTCAAAAATTTAAAGTTCTTGCACAAGATTTGTTAAAATTCTTCTCATTTGCTTCATCCCGAGGTATGATTTCTTGTCATTATTGTACCACGAGTTAGTTCTTTCAGTTGTGCTTCGTTTAGTGCTTAAATTTGTGTTTGTTTGAGGTTGCGGGTGTGTGGTTTGGTTAGATAACGATAATGCAGGTTGCGGGTGGCTGGTTTGGGTTGATGATTACGCTGTTTCGCGGTTGTGTTTTGCTTGGTTATAGGTTTGTGCTGGTTTGATTGATTATTTGCTTGGTTATAGGTTTGTTCTGTTTGTCACTGCTTGTTTATTTGCTTCATTATTCGCGGTTTGTTCTGGTTTGTATTTTCTTGCTTATAGGTTTGTTCTGCTTTGATTGCTTATCTCTTGGTTTTAGGTTTGTTTTGTTTCACGGTTGTATTTTGCTGGTTTGGGTTGATGAAAATAAACATTGAATGTGAGGATATAGGTTTGTTCTGGGCACTTTGGATTTAATTGAGGTCAATTAAAGTACTGGGAGAAGGTAGTGTACATTGTGTCTAGTTAGTTTCATTCGTTTAATGTTAGTTTTGTTTTGGTGTCATGGCTTTATTTAGATTTTGTGCACGTACGAGTATAAAATGCCTCGCCCGTACTCAATCTCCATTCGGGCGAGATTGTTGAGAACTCACACTTTTGTAAACGGTAATTTGTTTTTGGTGTCATGGATTTGTTTACTCAACTTTGTTGTCAGATTCAGCCACGAATGAAATGCTATATGGCTGTCTTTTTAAAAAAAAAAATAAATAAATAAAAAAAAATTAAAAAATTAAAAAATTTTTGGTGCTCGCATAACCCTCGCTAACTTTTCTGCTATGTTGGTTTTTCTTTGTCTATCTTGAACTGTTTTGCAGATGTCAGGTGCAGGATCGTCCAGTAAGAGGAGTAGGAGAAGAGAACCACCAGCTCGTCCTCAAGAGCCTCCAACAGCGCCAGCACAAACATCGGCACCTGAGTACTATCGGGTAGTAGAGTATACTGGATCAGGGATCCCACATGGCCAGAGCACTAGGATTAGGGATAGCCCATTATTACAGTTTGAGGACGACTCGGGTGAATACCAAAGGCTGGGCAGTTTAATTATGGTGGACCTATTGCCGTTTAGAAAAATTGACTGGGATTTGATGGATCGCCTAGGGGCAAGGGCAAGGATTGAGCAGCTGTTAGGACCGAGGTTCAGAAGGGTATTAGACTGCGATGCAAGGCAGTATAAGGAGATCACCTTGGAGTTTCACTCCACTTTTGAATTCAAACAGGGGAAATTCGATGAGAAGGAGGCAGTTTTCTTCGCCCTGGGCAGGAAATCTTACGAGATGACCATACCTCAGTTTGCAGTAGCCCTACAATTCTATACTCAAGAAGAAGTTGAAACTGATGAGTTCAGGACCAGTCTGCAGGGAGTATACAAGAAACCCCACCCACATGCTGTCCCGGTGAGAGAACTGGCTAGATTCTGGGGGACTATTTCTCGGGTTCCCTATTCAAACAACATGGTGGCAAGCGATATCACTGATCCGATCCTTCGATTTATTCACAAAATACTCGCAGCCACTCTTGTGGGTAGAGGTCAGGGCGATAACAAGGTAAACCAGATCAGTTTATTTTGTTTGATGTGTATGGTAGAGGGAAGAAACGCCAACCTGGCGACTATTTTTGCATTGTCAATGAGGAGACCATGGAGAGGCGGTAGGGGGGCAAGGATCTACTGTGGTCCTTATGTGACATGGTTAGCCGAGAGTTTAGGGGTGTTTGACAGGTACCGGCTGAGCGGATGAGGCAGGGTCCTGCGCCATGTGTTATGAGAGTTTCTGATTTGCAGGCTTCGGGTATTCTGACATATTCCGACCGCCAACATGGGCGAGTATTAGTGAGGGTCCACAGATTCCACCTCCGGCAGGTACACCAGCAGAGGCAGCTATGCAGAGCTCTATACCTCCACGATATCAGGTTCCACAGAGGACCCGCCAGTATAGGCCAGCACCTCAGTACCCTACTAGACAGCCACCACCCGATCAGATCACACTAGAGACTCTTTATGAGCGGATGGACACTGGGTTCGCTCAGATGGATCTTGGGTTTGCCAGGATGGATGCGGGTTTTGTTCGCCAGGATCGTAGGCAGGATATGCAGGATAATGCGATTCGACATATGATGGGACAGATGAACATACCTGTCCCAGATTTTTTTCAGCCTGCTGCCATCTTGAGTCAGTTTCCGATGCCCGGATTTTATAATCCGACTGGTCAGGGTAGTTCGCATCGGGAGGCCTCAGGATCAGGTCACGGTGGCTATGCAGACATGGAGCCAGAGTTCCCAATTCTTGGTGAAGACGAAGAGGATGAAGAGGAAGATGAGGAGTGAAGAGACAGAGCGTGTGGATGCAGCTTAAGTTTACTTCACATCTTAGTATTTTTTTTTTATCTTTTATGCTGTTTTTATCCTTTCCTAATGGTCTGTACTTTAAACTATGGTTGGTTGGGATTTGGGTTGGTTGTTTGGTTTTGTGGTTGAACTTTGACCTGTTACACTCTTATCGTTTATTATCCTTGTTGGTATTAGCTGTTTGATGATACCAGTTTTGCTGAGCAGTTTGGAGTAGAGAGCACATGTGGAATTGACTGGCACACTGACAGTCTCACATATTCAGCTAAGTCGTTTCCACTTGCATTCATAAATTATTTACAAGATTTAGTTTTCTTTATCTTCAGTAGGTAGTTTGTCAGTTTCTGTTTTCCATCTTTGCATTGAGGACGATGCAAGATTCAGTGTGGGGATGGGAAATATGAGTCATAGTTGTTGTTTGGCTTTTAGTTTAGTGGTTTTTTAAAAAAAAAAAAAAAAAAAAAGTTTTGGTAATATATATTGTTTCTTGAAAGAAGCTTTTTGCATCTAAATGGAAGATGATATAATTACCGGATTTCGTGATCTCTAAAAAGTTAAAACAATCTTGTTTTCAAAAAAAAAAAAAAAAAAAAAAAAAAAAAAAAAAAAACACAAAAGTGATATGTGATTAGGATGTGTTGGTAGGCCCAACCGGCTTTGAAAAATCCCCTTAAGTGTTTAATTAATGACACCTTAAGAACACTTAGAAATCTCGTGGGTTATCATCTTGGGAGTATACGGTAAGGCTGAAAACTGCTAATATAGTGAAAAAGGGCCATTGAAAGTCCACCCTAGGATTGTGCAATTGGTGAAACATGAAAGCAACACGAAAAAAAAAAAAAAAAAAAAAAATTTGACAAAGCCTATGGTGTTGCTCAAGGGGATGGTGACTCAGTGGGAAACAGCCCTCTAGGTGGAGTCTTATGAAAAAAAAATATATATATATAAATAATAAAAAAAATAATATAAAAAAAAAATAAAAATAAAATAAAATAACAAAAGCATTTTCGGGTCTATGTTGTTGTTCATTGGGATAGTGACTCAGCGGATAACAGCCTCTAGGACGAGATGTGAAAATCTAATAAAATAGATTGCTCATGAGAATCCATTATTCGTTCCAGGTTGGTATTTAAACCTGGAGGGGTGTGTACAGAAAATGGTAGGGCAGTCCCTGTACCTTATAAGCTTGAGGTGGGACTAGGTTGAGTCGTGTGCGTCCAAGTGTGAGACCCATAGATTTTAAAATCAACGAACTTGAACATAAAACTTTACACGAAGGGGGTTTGATGAGCGGTGGTTGGGTTTAGGTGGATTACAATACCGGCAATCGTAGTCACATCCTTTATGTGTTTATTTATCTATATTGTTTGATGTTTGACTTTATAGAGAACTTGCCTTTCCGGTTATGATTCCATTGCAAATTAGCTATTTTTCGAGGACGAAAAAAGGATAAGTGTGGGGATATTTGATGTATTGCAAAATACATCGGTTATTCATGCATATTTTGTTTAGTTTTTATTTGTTTAGCGTCGTTTTCCTTTAGAATAGATAAACTTTTGTTTTATTTTATTTTGCAGGCCTCGTGGGTTAAAAAGAGCCTAAGTAAACGGAAATACAAGAAGAAACGAGTCCCGAATCGGTACGCGAGATCACAAGCTGAAAGGAAGTCAAAGTCTGAATCTAGGAGCAGCTGGCGGGGCGCGACCCATTTGCCAGATCCTCTCGCGGCCCGCGAGAGAGTGTGCGAAAGTGGATATTTGCTTTAACAAGGTGGCGGGTGGCGACCGGATTTGTAAAGCCTCTCGCGCCCCGCGAGAGGCCCGTATCTGCAGAAAGGTCGTATTTAACCTACTTAACCCTCTTGAAGAAAAAAAAGAACCCTAATTACGAAAGAGGCAGCTCTTGGACGATTGGGAGAGGACAAATCGAGTCATTTTGAAGCATTCGGAGCATCCGGTTCGAAGATTGAAGGCAAGGAAGCATTCGGGTCGACCTTGTGACGTTCGGGTGTCTTTATTTTCATTCTCTTTTCGTCTTAGATGTTTCGTTTCATTGTTTCAACTTTACCTTTGATTGAAACCATAATTATGAGCGGTAGACACTTTGTTACTACCTAGATTGGATGATTGATTGTTAAAGTTATGATTTTTTATGGGATTCTTATGAAAACCTTGGTAGTCTTTGAATTGTAAGAATAGTTGGCTCTTTAATTGAATGCATATGAGTATTTGAATGGGTTTGGTTGTTGTTTATTTGCTTTACATAACTCTTGGTGACGGTCTTTATCACGTAATAGAGTTGTGTTAGGTCTTGAGTTTTGGTGATTGACTATGTCACATAATAAATTTAGGATCTTTAATGTTGAAGGTACAATAGACTTTAAAAGCAATTAATCGGTAATCTTACTAATTCAAGTGTTTTGCTAATCTCATAATCTGTGAGGTGCGAGTTTATTGGTAGATCTAAGTCATTAAGCTGCAAGGCAGGAGCTTCTGTGAGGGAGTGGCCCTTTTGACTAATGTCTAGCAAGTTCAATTAATAGAGTTCAACTTACCTTGATTTAGATCCCGTGAAGGAGTGAATCACATAGGTACTTTCATAGACCCATTAGACATCTCGTGAGAGTGAGTCTAACAACCGGTAGTTACACTAATCTTAGGATGTCACTTTAGTACTCTTGAGAGTGATTAGGAGGCTTTAGGTGTCCCAAAAGGTGAGAACTTTAAGATCCCGGTTCCCCAAAGTTTATAATTTCCCAAACCAATCATCTCTAAACAAAATCAGGATTCCAATCTAGGTAGTGCCTTTCTATCATCCAAGTTAAGTTGTTCTTAATTCGTGCCTTTAGTTATTTCTAGTTTTCAATTACTTGTCTTTTGTAGGAATTGTTAGACAACCCCCCTTTTTCAAGAACAAAACAAACAGTCCGTGTCTTTTTAGACTAGATCGAGTTAATTATTGCAATACATTAGAGTCTTGTGGATTCGATATCCGGACTTACTTTAACTATACTAGAGTCGACCGGTACACTTGCCGGTTAGTAGTTTAGTGTCATTTAGTAAGTCTAGAGTATTACTTAGTGTCTAGAATAGGGTTAATTTAAGTCGTTGTACTAAATTACTTTCTGAACATCAATTGGCAGCACTCCGGACAAGAAGAAATCGAAGAACTGGTTGTATCCGGTGAAACCGTGTGGCCTCCTAATGCCGTCATATTGGTCGAGATTCGGAAGTTGTAATTTTATGTTATTGCGTAGGTTGGTTCAAAATAGATCTTTAGAGTGGCAAGAGGTTAGCTTGCAGGATGCTTGTTGTAGATTCCTAAGATTTATGGCAGACGAACTGTATTCTAGACGTATAATGTAGAACAGTAATGAAATATTTTATTAAAATACCCCTATGACGAGTTTGGGCTTATTAAGAGTTGTCTGTTCTATAGGCTGGTTCCGTATGAAGAGAAATATCATTTTAAACTTTGGAAAGTATCGAGATCCTAAAAAATACCCTATGACGAGTTTGGGCTTATTAAGAACTGTCTGTTCTATGCGTTGGATCCGTATGAAGAGAAATATCATTTTAAACTTTGGAAATTATCGAGATCCTAAACAATACTCCTATGACGAGTTTGGGCTTATTAAGAGCTGTCTGTTCTATGGGCTGGATCCGTATGAACAGAAATATCATTTTAAACTTTAGAAATTATCGAGATCCTAAAAAATACCCCTATGACGAGTTTGGGCTTATTAAGAGCTGTCTGTTCTATGGGCTGGATCCGTATGAAGAGAAATATCATTTAAAGGTTAACGGCCGTGAAGGGTCTCACGACCCGTATTGTATGGAATCACGAGCCGTGAAGCAGTTAACGGCCGTGATGCCCTTTAACAGTTATTTATTAAAATATATCCATCCTCACGACCGCGACGTCCCTCACGGCACGTTTTGGTGATCGGTAACGGGCCGTGAGGCCCTTCACGACCGTGAAGCCGGATTATATATAGGACCTTATGGCCCATTTCTTCATTTACGCCCCCTAAACACACATCCGATTCACTCTGTCACGACCTCCGGATTTTCATCACTTTCATACCGCCGACTCCTTACTACGGTACGTATTCAACACGTGTGGGTACGCACGTCATAATGTGTGAGATGTGGGATGTATAAAAAAAACCCCGTCGACGGTATTTGTCGGTTCATCTATGTGAGGGGTGTAAATATATTGATGTTGTTGTAGTATAGAAAAAAAAACCTGCATTGGGTTTCACCAATTCTGGTGGACTTTTTAATTTTTGCCCGAGCGTTATATATGGTTCGTAACACAGACACGTTATTGGGATTTTATTCCCTCAACGTGCCTAGAATGTTTCGAGGGTCAATATTTTGCTCGGTCAGATTCTTTACAGTAGAAAGCTCATTTTAGGTGAGCCTCATTGCGTATGCATGTCCTTTCAGGTGTTCAGCAGCTTCATGGTTATGAGTAACGTCCACAACAACTATAATCCACCCATCTCTCTTCATCTCGTACTTACCCTGCAATTCAATTGACAGTTTGTTTTTTTGGTGCCACTTTTTCTTAGAGTGGATGCTCCCTTATATACACACCCGGATCACATTTCAACGAAATTTTAACCACCACACCATTCGAATTTCTTTTTGAACGTTTGGTGACAATAACAAACCCATTTTCTAGCCCTATGTTACTTGCCCAATCAACTAATTTTCACGAGATGAGAAAACCTAATAAATTTTATATTTTTAGTTAGTTATTACTAAATGAAAGTAAATTAAATATGATATATCTTATAACCTGATTCGTGTCGTATAAACCTCCTTTACCGGAACCAGAACTGTCATTATCACCGCTGCTATCGCCACCGTTATCACCCTCGTCATCGCCGCCGTCATTCCCGCCGTAATTGGACGCGAACTATCCTAAATAGTTTGAAGCACCCTCATCGTAATAACCGTAACCCTCCTCAGGGTAATAGTTAGATTCCGAACCGAATAATAGTTGTTATCCCAGAAAGACATCGTAACGTCAAATATTATTTCAAACTTATCGTAGAAATTTGAATTATGAAATGAATTTATAAACTAACATTTATATAGTAGTTCATATGGAATATTGCATCCCGTCACATAATTAACACGAATATCTAGGAATATTACGTCATATCAAATAACGTAATAAATACAAACTTACACGACTATCGAGGAATATTACGTCATATCAAATAACGTAATAAATACAAAATTACACGAAAAACAAGGAATAATATATCTCGTCAAATTATTAAAGGTGAAAATAGGACCCGTAAAGCATTTCCGGCCCGTTAGCAGTTTCACGGGCCGTAAGTCAAAGGGCTAACGGGCCGTGAAAATCTTAACGGGCCGTGAATGATTAAAACGGTGAACGCCTTCACGGGCCGTTACGTTTTTGAATGACTGATTGATTGCCCGACAGTCATTACGGCCCGTGAAGGTCATTACGGCCCGTGAAGGGCCTTACGGCCCGTAAAAAGGGCGTCCAGATATCCATCTGAGCGTCTCTTTAGTAGGCCCCTTAATCAATTTGCCATAAGCTAAACATAATACAAGTTTTAGGGTCCATACTTTTAAGTTGAATGATTTTAATCAAACTGCATATAAGTTGCTGATGTGATTTTCCAAGGGAAAGGTAACCCAAATAGCACTTTAGTATCTTTTCTAAACAAAGTTTTACAACAATCTAAGTTGTTGCCTTGCTTATTAGTCTCGTATTAATCATTTTAAAATTTGAATTCATTTTAAAAAATGTCATATTTCATTAAAATAAAAAGAGAGAAACACGTTGACTCAAAGAGTCTCACGAGTAGAATAGAGCTTTGTATGAGTCAAGTTAAATGAGTTTCAATTGCAAAGGGGGTTGCGTCAAGGGGACTCGCTATCGTCTTTCCTTTTTATTTTGGAGATGGAAGGTTTACATGTTATGGTAGAATACTTGATTACCCACGGTTTATGCAAAAGTGCTCAAGTTGGTGAAGAAAATACTCTTTTATCCGATCTTTTTTATGTTGATGATGTCATTTTCATAGGAACTTGGCCAGAGACAAACTTATAAAATATTCTTATGGTGTTAAATTGTTTTACCTCACAATTGGATTAAAGATTAACACTCGGATATCATTCGTACGTGGTATAGGTGGCTCTCAAAGCAAGGTGCATGATGTAGCTTCAAAACATGGTTGTTAATCGGCATGTCTTCCTTTTTTTTATTTGGGGACTCGTATTGGCAAAAATATGCATTCGTACTGAGGTTGGATTAGTATGGTAGAGAAATTCAAATCCAAACTTTGATTATGGAAGGCAAAGCTTCTATCAATCGAAGGTAGATCTACTCTTGTGTCTTTAGTCCTTGGATCAGGGCTGTATATTACCTGTCATTATTTCTCATGCATTTGAAGGTTAAAGATAAGCTACAAGTTATACGTTCTATTTTTTTTTGGGATGGGATGATTCTTCAAAACGGATGGTTTGGGTTAATTGACCTTTGACTCTTACTGAAAAAGTCAACGCGGGTAGAGGATTGGGAGCTTATATTCTTTTGGATCAATATACCCGATCAAAAACTTTAATTACATATACCCAATCAAAAAAATTAATAAACACTACAAATGGATATATATACTATTAAAGAGTTTTAAAAAAAGGAAATATGCTTTAACCCATTTGCTAATTATGAGGTTTGTAGGAGAAAAGTTGTCAATTATTAAGTTTTAATAAGAATAAGAATAAATTAATCATTATATAAACTACTTTTAATGAAAAAGGATAAATTTGACAACTATAAAGTTTGTAAATATGCTTTTAACCCTATTAGAGCACTCACATCTCATTTCTTATTTTCATCCTTATAATCACACTAAAAATCATTACTTCTACTCTTTCCTTTCAATTAAATAATATATTTTTATACCTTTTTCATTATCTTTTCTCTCTTCTCCACTCATAACCACTTTAAAAATATTAAAAAAATTATAAGGATTGAACAGTGAATCCTTAAATTTACAGATAAACAGTAATATTTTCTCTCTCCTCCACTCACAACCACTTAAACCATTCCATATAATTTAGAATTCACACTCATATAAATTTAAGGAATGAGCTGTGAATGCTCTTGTACTCTATTAAAATTACAACTGAATGAATAGTAAATGATGACATCAAGGCCGTTTATTTTGTGATCTAAGGTGGAACAAGTTTCTTAAAGCTTTTGTTGCTTTCTTTATAAGGTGAGAAATGGGTGTTGGGGAAAGGGATACACAGAGATGACGGAGTCGCTTGGGTGCTCACGATGGATGGTGGTGGCGTTGTGTCGATTGCGCTTCTTCCTCCAGCCTGATTCATAGGTTTTAAGGTGCGGGCATTCACGCGGTGGTCGGCAGTTCGCCTGGGTTTCAACTGGGAGATGGGTTTCAAAAAAGGTGTCAATCGGAGATTTATTCTCTTGTAGGTGGTGTCGTCGCTGTCGGGCGAAGGCAAGTTGCCTCGGCCTCCCCATCACTATTCATTGTACAAATAGTGGTTGTGTAGATGCTTGTCGCCATCGATTGCTTGCTTTGTTAAGGGTGCGATGGTGGTAGTGAGGGGTTTCTTTCTTGCCGACACCGTTTAGGGGTTTCTTCTTTAGATTTTTTAGATCTGGCGATTTGTTTACGACGGTGACAATTGTTGACACAATTTCTTCTCTAACCTGTTTATGGTTGACGTGTAGCCGCCTGACGTTGGGTCGTTTAAGGTGGCTATGGTGGTGGTGCGGCCGCATTTGTGGCTGCATGAACCTTTTGTTGTGCCAACAACATTTGGGGCTTACTTTTGTTTAGTGATTTGGTTTGCGAAACCTGAAATATGTTCATTTGTGTTTTGTGTTTCACTTTGGGTTTATCATTCGGTTGATGACGATGAGTGTTTGCTTATCTGAGACTTTCTTATCTAATCTGTTTGCATATTGTCTCATTACATGAGTCAGTGATGATGAATCAAATGAAGTGTTCATTTGAGACTTTGGGATTGTAGGACAAAATGATGTTGGTTGTTGTGGCTTGGCAACCATTTTGGGTATGTAACCGCAACCAAACATCTGTTCTGAGCTCTATTATAGTTACCTAGGTTCTAATCTATTTGCATGCTATCTATGTGTTGGTCAATGATTGAATCATTCTTGGTTTTAGTATCTTTCATGTGGCAGGATAGTGAGGCTGCAAAGGCACGTTGTTGTAGGTAGCAACCACTTACTTCGGCCATGCCATTTTTGGTTGTTGTGGTCGTTGTTAATGATGTTGTACTTAAATCAATCGGTCATGATGATGGCTTTGTTGCCATCCGAACCTCAATTTCACTGACAAATAGGCGATGATGATGAAAAAACACGTTTAATGTTTGTTGTTTTGTGTTAAAATTTATAATTCTTATAATTCTCCTTTTGTCAATTTATTGTTTTATTTTTAATTCTTGTTGTTTGTGTTGTTGTGTGAGGTATTTGGGCTTGCTTGCTGGATTAAAGAAGATTGGGCTGCTGGGCTTATTTGCTGATGGGCTTCTCTCCTGATCAAGGACTTGCTGTTGTATATATGCGGGTGTATGCTGTTTGTTGAGGAACTCAACTCACTTTCACCCACTCATACGCTCACACCCTCATACGCTCTCATTTTAGGGTTTTTTCATTCTTTGAAGATCTGATTCATCTGGGTTATCATTTTGACAATCCAAGTTCTATATCCGTGTTCTTTCATTCTGATTCACCATTATTGTGAATCAGTGTTTGTACGACTGTTCATTTTAATCTGAATATTGTTTGAGAGTTTGTTATGGTTGTTTGTATCATCCGATACCATTCTTGACATGGTATCAGAGCTCTGAAGGTTGAGCTCTTGATTCTGGTTATTTCGACGATTAAATCGTCGTCTGTGGCTAGGGTTTCTGTCATCTCTGAAACCCTTGGTTCTTCGCTGCTTCCGAATCTCGTTCCTGATACTCGACGGTTCAGTTCATCTGACTTCAACGCAACCCTAGTTGGAGGCAAGAACGGTCTCTCAAGCATCGCCGGTGATTCTTGCAACCCTAGAAGGTTGCGTAGTGTGGTCATCGCCTCGCTGGTCTACATATCTTTGGTATTCTGTCAGTAACTACAACCCTCGAAGGTTGTTAGTTACTTGACCTGCTTTGGATTACCCTATATTTGGGTAGCTTGCTCTGTGAGAATATCTCTTCCCTTATCTCTTATTATCTCTTATTGTTTAGTTCTTTAAGCACGTTTGGCTGGGTTAGGGGTACCAGCATCTGTTGTTTCAGGGGGCTTAACTCCCTGTGTTGTGTGATATTATCTGTCTCTGTGTGCATCACTTGCGTGATTTGTTGTGTGCTGCATTTCACACACTTGGTTAATCCTTGATCTGCCACTATAGTGGTGTGAAAACCTGGCTCTAACCTTGTTGTGTTTTCTGTGCGTGTGTGACGTGTGTTGTATTCTTATTTGTTGTCTCTATGGCGGAGAGTTCATCTCTATCTGTCACTGATACTCTTGTCAGCAAACTGGATTCTAGTAATCCATTGTATCTTCATCCAAGTGAGTCCAGTTGTCTGACCATAATTACTATAAAACTAAAAGGAACCGAGAACTACACC
This sequence comes from Flaveria linearis, assembly GCA_024085815.1. Lineage (NCBI taxonomy): Eukaryota > Viridiplantae > Streptophyta > Magnoliopsida > Asterales > Asteraceae > Flaveria > Flaveria linearis. The sequence goes on from CM044002.1 coordinate 58,005,379, forward strand.
ATCTGGGCCAACTCTATGAAACTTGGTCTTCAAGCTAAAAATAAATTAGGGTTTATAGATGGAACATGTAAAAGGCCCAAAGATGATGAAGTTCTCAGTTCTCAATGGGATCGCTGTAACTCTGTTGTGCTAACTTGGATTCTTAATTCTATATGTGAAGAACTCTATGTTGGTCAAGTCTATTCCAAACTTGCATCCGAAGTTTGGACAGACTTGAAAGAAACATATGACAAAGTTGATGGGTCAGTTGTGTTCAATATGTTTCAAAAAATTAACCCTGTCTCGCAAAATGCTTCATCTGTTGCTGAATATTATCATAAACTAAACACTATGTGGAAACAATTTGATGCAATGGTTCAACTACCCACTTCTAGTTGTTCTGCCTCTAAAGAGTTCAATGACTTTAATCAAATGATAAAATTAATGCAGTTTCCGATGGGTTTGGATGATATCTACCAACCTGTCAGAACAAACTTGTTAACAAGAGAACCTCTACCCACTATTAAAACTGCCTTTTTCAATTATTTCTAGAGAAGAGTCACATAGAACATCTAGTAATATTCCTAAAACTCAAAATGTTGGATTTGTATCCAAACTAAACCAATCTAATGATAATAAAGAAGGAGTGGTAGAGGTCCAAATCCCAATCTGAAATGCAGTCATTGCAACAAAATTGGCCACACAGTGGAAAGATGTTTTGAGATTGTGGGTTACCCACAAGGCAATAAACCAAGAAATAATCCTGTTTCAAAAAATCCACCTTCTCATAACTCCAAAATGGAAAAATCTGACCCCAACTCCAGTAGTGTGTCTTCTCCAAACTCTGTGTCTCTAACCCCTGAGCAGGTTACTCAGCTATTGGGTCTTCTGAACATCTCATCCAATGACAAATCTCAAACCCCTAATTTTGGAGGTAATAAAATCAACTCATGCAACACTAGTTTTGATAATCTCAACTGTTTCTCATCCAACATATGGAATGGATGGTTATTGATTCAGGGGCAAATCAACACATGGTAATTTTAGAAAACAAACTAACTAACCTTATAGATGTTTCAAATCTGAATATTACAGTAAAGCACCCAAATGGTACAAATGCATTAGTCATAAAAATTGGAAACCTTAAACTAAGTGAGGGCATTACTCTTTCTGATGTGTTTGTGGTCCCTGAATACAATGTAAATCTGATCTATGTTCATAAACTTGTCAAGTCCAACAACGTATGTGTCATGTTTGATGAGTCAAAATGCTACTTTCAGGATTTGCTCACCAAGAAACTCCTGGTGACTGGTAATCAAGTTGATGGCCTTTATTTGTGTAATAACTCATCCAATTCTGATAAGGTGTGTCTTAACAGTTCCTTTCCTATCACCCTGTGGCATTCTAGATTGGGTCACCCATCTGACCATGTTTTAAAATACTTAATCTACCCTTTAAACTTAAGAACTGTCAAATGGAATCCTGTGAAGTTTGTCATAAGGCAAAATACACAGAGAACCATTTCCTCTGAGTGATCATAAAACCAAGCATGTAGGTGAATTAATTCATCTAGATGTTTGGGGTCCTTATAAAATCCAAAGTAGAGAAGGGTATAAGTTCTTTCTAACCATAGTGGATGATTTTTCAAGAACTGTTTGAGTCTACTTATTAAAACATAAAGATGAGACAGTTCTCAACTTTGAAAACTTCTATAATATGATAAAGACTCAATTTGGGTATTCTATAAAGGCTATAAGAACAGACAATGGTACTGAGTTTACAAATCAATTCATGTCTAAACTAATTCACCAACATGGCATAATTCATCAAACCACTTATACTTATACCCCTCAACAAAATGGAATTGTCGAGAGAAAACATAGACATCTTTTAAATATTGCCAGAACTCTATTATTTGAAGCTGGAATTCCTATTCGTTTTTGGTTTGATTGCATCCTAACTACTGCCTATCTAATTAACAGGACTCCCTCATCTGTTTTAAATGGTAAGTCCTCATATGAGATCATGTTTGGCTTTGCTCCCTCTATTAACCACCTTAGAGTATTTAGTTGCCTTTGTTTTTGCACTGTGTTAAATAATCATAATAAATTTGGTAATCATGCTGAAAAAAGTGTGTTTTTAGGATATTCCCCGTTTAAAAAAGGCTATAAAGTATGGAGTCTAGATTCAAAGTCAATATTGTTTTCTCGAGATGTAAAATTTTATGAATCTATGTTTCCTTTTAAATCTAAACCATATTCTGATGAAATTAATGCCGAGTCTTCTGTGAATCAATTTAACTTTTTTGAAGTGTTTGAACAATATCAACTTAGTACTCATTCTCATAATGGGGAGATTCCCAATAATGAGGAGGGAGAGTTGATAGGCTCACAGATGTCAAACCCAACTCGGCAAACTGAATCCCAGGATTTCGATGGTGAGGCTCAAACTCAGCAACCTCCTGCAAGGGAAATAGAGGCTGAGTATGTGCAGCCTCATCCTTGTGAAAGCAGTATGGCAGAGTCTGAGGTTGAGAACTGTGACCATGATAATATCATTACTCCTGAGGGAATCAGTGATCCATCTATGTGTCCTCGAAGGTCTGTTAGGCATAGATCTCTCCCAAAAAACCTTGATGATTTCATAATTGAGGGAAAAGTTAAATTTGGGATGGAACGGGTTGTTAACTATTCCAAGCTTTCTGCTGAACACAAATGTTTTGTATCTGCTCTAAATAAATCTAGGGAACCTAAACATTATCATGAAGCCAAACATGATGTTAATTGGGTCAATGCCATGAATGAGGAAATGAATGCTTTAAAAAGAAATCATACATGGGATCTTGTTGATCTGCCACCCAATAGAAAACCTATTGGATGTAGATGGTTATATAAAATTAAATATAAGTCCTCAGGGGAAATAGAACGATATAAGGCCCGTTTAGTTGCCAAGGGTTACAGTCAAAAGGAAGGGATCGATTTTAATGAAACATTTGCTCCTGTGGTCAAAATGGTTACTATACGATGTGTTCTAACTCTAGCAGTTCAAAATAATTGGAAATTATTCCAATTAGACATTAATAATGCTTTCCTGTATGGTGATCTTAATGAAGATTTTTACATGCAGTTGCCTGATGGCTATTTTTCTGACAAAGAGTCTAGAGTCTGTAAGCTTAATAAAGCGTTATATGGTCTTAAACAAGCTCCTCGAATGTGGAATGAAAAACTTGTGGGTGTTCTCTTAGAAATTAGCTTTGTTCAAAGTAAATGTGACTACTCTTTGTTTGTTAAATCTAATAATTCTCACTTTATTGCCCTGCTTTTATATGTGAATGACATAATTGTCACTGGTAATGATATTGAGGAGATTAATTCTGTTAAAAATCTGCTAAAAGCAAAATTTTTAATTAAAGATCTTGGTGAATTAAAATACTTTTTGGGCATTGAAGTTATTAAAAATAAGAATGGTGTTTGTTTGTCTCAACGAAAGTATTGTATGGAGTTACTTGCTGAATATGGTTTGAGTGGATGTAAACCTGTTTCCACTCCTCTTGAACCTCACTATGTGCTTATGAATATGTGCTCTAAGGATAAGTCTAAGCTTAAAAACATTACTGCTTACCAGAAACTTGTTGGTAAGTTGATTTATTTGGCTCATACTCGTCTAGATATATGCTATGCTGTGCATTTCTTAAGTCAATACATGCATAGTCCTTCTAATTCTCATTTTCAAATAGCCTTACGTGTTTTGAGGTACCTTAAATCTGCCCCTGGAAAGGGTGTTTTCATCACCAAGAGTGATAGCCTTAATCTCTCTATTTTCGCTGACTCGGATTGGGGTAAATGCCTCATATCTCGAAAGTCAGTTACAGGCTTTTGTATTCTTATGGGTAACAATGTTGTATCTTGGAAGAGCAAGAAACAAAATACTGTTTCTCGCTCCTCTGCTGAAGCTGAGTTTCGTGCTATGTGTGCTGCCACATGTGAAGCTATTTGGCTTGTGAATCTGATGTCTGAGCTAAATGTTAAGCTCACTCTGCCTATTCCTCTGTATTATGATAATACTGCTGCTATGTCTATTGCAGCTAACACTGTATTTCATGATCGCACGAAACACTTTGAAATTGACTTATATTTTTTGAGGGAAAAATTGCAAATGGGTTTATCAAAACTGTTTTGACTAAATCCATTGATCAATGTGCTGACACTTTTACCAAAGGCTTAATGGTAAAGCAACATCAAGCGCTGGTTAGTCAGTTTCATATGTTTGATCCATTTGGACAATAAAATTGAGGGGGGGGGGGTGTTAAAATTTATAATTCTCATAATTCTCCTTTTGTCAATTTTATTGTTTTATTTTTAATTCTTGTTGTTTGTGTTGTTGTGTGAGGTATTTTGGCTTGCTTGCTGGATTAAAGAAGATTGGGCTGCTGAGCTTATTTGCTGATGGGCTTCTCTCCTCATCATGGGCTTGCTGTTGTATATATGCTGGTGTATGTTGTTCGTTGAGGAACTCAACTCACTTTCACCTTCTCATACACTCACACCCTCATACGCTCTCATTTTAGGGTTTTCTCATTCTCTGAAGATCTGATTCATCTGGGTTGTCATTTTGATAATCCAAGTTCTGTATTCGTTTTCTTTCATTCTGATTCACCATTATTGTGAATCTGTGTTTGTACGACTGTTCATTTTAATCTGAATATTGTTTGAGAGTTTGTTGTGGTTGTTTGTATCATCTGATACCATTCTTGACATTTTGGTGTCGTAAACGACCGTTTGTAGCCACAATGAGCCGTGCGATTATTTGAGCCTTGGTTTTAAAATGCGCAACGCGCGTTTGGGTGTAATTCCTAGTTCTATTAATTTGGCACTTCTACTAAAATGGAGATGAAGGTGTTATCACTGTACATATTTTTTTATAAATTCTATTCATAAAAGTAACATTCATGTTTTTCATAAAGAGGAGGTTGCTAAAGGGAATGGGATATGGAATCGTATTGTAAAATATATCCATTTGGTTAATGATAAGGAGTTGATTCCTTTTTCATCAATAAAGAAAAAAGTGAGGATTAAAGATTATACTTATTTCTGACATGACAATTTGGATAAAGGAAATGTTGTTTAATCTAGAGGCAAACAAACTTGTTTAATTTGTGATCGTAGAAGTTATGGGAGATGGATTTAGCATTGGCGTAGACCTCTTAGGGGTGGTATTGAAGAATCTCTAACTTAAAATTCTTTTCAATGAATTGAAGCCAACTCGGTTTGTCTTATAAAAATACTAATAATAATTTTAATGAAAATCATGCAACTTCAAGCTTTAGACTTGGTCAAATTCGATTTCTCCTTGCCTTCTTACTATTCTTGTCGTCTTCTCACAAGGAATTCTCTAGGACAAAGCAATTTCACCTTGTTTGTATATGTGTATGAAGTATTTCAAATTTTAAATGTTTGACTTCACCTTCACTAAAACAACATAAAGGTCCTTAACATCAATTTCATATTCTTACAATCTTAAATGTTAAACTTCACTTTTTATAGGTGTAAATGATTAGTTCTACTCAAGATCGGTTCGCTAAAAGTTTGATATGTATTGAGCTTAAATAAAATTGAGTTTGAATTTGAGCTCATTCAATTAAGGAGGAACTGGACTAACCTTTAAACCATCAAACTGAGAAAACCAATTTGTTTAAATTCAAGCTAGCTAAACACTGCTTCAGTTTAGACGATTTCGTTGGTTTCAACAGTTTTTTATATTTTCTTCAATTTTATAAAGGCCGTCTGAAAGTCAATGCATTTCCTTGTGGGGAGTCTAATACTTATCACTAACCTCTTTCACATCTCTTGCTGAGTTTTGTAAGTTTTTCGAATTCTCATAATTACTAAAAAACCTCTTTTAAATCAAAAGAGTAGCCGAACACCAATTCAATTTAAAGCATAATATATTTAATACAACGTCCTAATTTTTCCTTTAACAGAACCATTTCCCTCAATATACAAGCGCTCATGCTTAATTTATCAATGATTTATCAATGATGGCCAATTTGTCAAATACATAAAAAACAGTTCCACAACGTATTAGGGGATGATAAACCTAAGACATTTGAGACAGGTATGAGATGAGGTAAATAGGTATGATTACGGGTATGATATTACTTTTTATTTGTTTCACGAGCATGAAACGGATATAAGATTACATGATATACCTTCTTACCCTATAATACATACCCGCTTGCCTAAATATATACCTAATATAATTTTATTTTATATTTATTTTAATTATATTCTATGAATTTTTAGTTATTTTAGGTATATTATACCCAAATTAATTAATGATTCCAATTTTGTTTTCCCTCGAATTGTCAATTTTAATATGGTGGTAGGCTTGTAGCACTCTAGTCATTACATATTTTAAGTCTTTAATTTTGACTGAATTTTGACTGAATTTTGTCTAACTTTAATATAATTTGACGTTTCTTTTCACTGAGCAGCCCTTCGATAGTGAATGGCTAAACCAAGATCCCCTCCCATCATAGTGAACCTCTCCTTGTGATCGGGATGAGGTAGATGCCTCCCAGCCGGGGGGCGGCTTAGCTCGATAGGCTATTGGATAGGATGGATGTTGCAATATCGACAGATACCCAGCAAGTGTATCAAAAAGGTGTTTAGTGTGATACTAACATGTATATCTTAGTTTTCGGTCCAAAATCAGAAAAAAAGTAAACTGTAAGGTCCAAACCTTTACACACCCATACTCCAAGGGCACAAAACCAAAATAACCACAAGCTCATCACATAAATCCCCAAATCGACCATCAAATCACCACAAAAACACCACCGATCAAACCCTAGGGTTTCAAATTCTCCACACATCATGCCGAAGAACAAGGGGAAAGGAGGAAAGAATCGCAAGAGAGGCAAGAACGAAGCAGACGACGAGAAGCGTGAGCTCGTGTTCAAAGAAGACGGTCAAGAGTACGCACAGGTGCTCCGTATGCTCGGCAACGGCCGCTGCGAAGCCATGTGTATCGACGGCACCAAGCGCTTGTGTCACATCCGCGGTAAGATGCACAAGAAGGTGTGGATCGCCGCCGGTGATATCATATTGGTCGGTCTGCGTGATTATCAGGATGATAAGGCGGATGTGATCCTCAAATACATGCCCGATGAGGCCAGGCTGTTGAAGGCGTACGGGGAGTTGCCGGAGAATATTAGGCTTAATGAGGGGATTGCTGGTGGGCTTGATGAGGAGGATGATAACGCTGGTGATGATTATATCGAGTTTGAAGATGAAGATATTGATAAAATCTAGGGTTTGTGCTTCGTTTCTTTTGTCTTTTTGTTGGTTTTGTTAGATGTGGACGAGTTTGTTGTTTGATTGTTTGGAGTTTGGATTTGTGCAGGTTTGGGCCGAGATGTTTGCCTTGGATTCGGTTGGATTCGACGGGATTGAGCGAATTCGGAGAAAGGTGAAGGTTAGGGTTTGTAAAACGTAATATCTTTGAATGTGATTTGGTATAAGATTCTGAAGTATAATGATGTTTTATGTGTATGCTGTTGGATTACTGGGATTTATGCATAAATGGTTTGCGGTATTTGTGATAGTACTTGCAAGTTCAATAATTGGTGTTTTGTTTCAAGCAATCTTGGTGTGGATGGCTTTTCTTGAGCTACAATGATTCAGTGGGATCCATTCTCAAGTAGCTAATAACTTGATATTATGCTTGGCAATCGACATTTGATTTTATTTGTCTTCCAGATGAATCATTTGTGCGCTTTTTAACGAACATGCATAAATACATAAGCATGTAACAACCTCTATGATCAAAAGTTGATAACTTAATATTATGCGTGCTTGACCCAACATTTAATGATTTCTGTCGTCTGGGTGAAACTCTTGTGCGGTTAGAGAAATCTTTATGAATCTTTTCACAACACGAATTTGAATCTAATCAAAATCATCCAATTTATGAAAATGGAAGCTTGTAAAACAAACATTTCTGTTATTTCACTTTCATAAAATGTGTCAATTAGAGCTAGGCAGCTAGGGTGGGTAAACAAGTGATGCTAGAGTGCTAGTATTTTTACATATAGATCTGTAAGTGTAAGTTTAGGTGACTATGCTTTGTATTTGAGGACAATAGTTTCACTAATAATATTGTTTTGATACTGTTGTTGTTCTATGCAACTAGTGTATGGTTTTATTTATGCATTTGCTAGTTATATTGGTTAATAATTTTTTTCCAAGTTGATAAAGAGTAATTGGTACAGGTTGTGAAATACTTTAATTCCTAGTCTTCCGGTTCTACCCAGCTCCTAGGTGTCCGGTTAAGCTGCCTTACGTATACACTTAAGTTAGCACTTAATCTATCTGTCTCACCTGAACCAAGTTGAGTCTCAGTCAAGGAGATAATAGGGTTTGGTGAGACTTATAAATTGAACTGAACCAATGTATTTAGAAGTGATTGGGAAACGTGGGTCGTAGGTTGGATTTCAATCCTTAGAATCTGATTCTGCCCTTTGGGTACCGTCTCGATTTATGGCATCTTGAAAGTGAATCCTATTCCATGAATGGGATACCCATCTAGTGTGACGTAGGGAGAATATGAAGAAATGGTTGTACCATTCACACCTGTCAAAATCCACACCATTACTTCTTTGTGTAACCCTTGCTCACGTCCTTGTTTTTTAGCTAGATGTTGGATTTGCCACTCAACAAAAATACTTAATTTGTGTCTGGAACTGGGAATTGGATTAGAGTGAATCAAAATGTTGAATATTAGATGAGACAATTCTGACCATTTAGAGTAAGCTGGTCAATCTGTGTTATGCTTTGTCTCTTTAATCGGTAAACCTAAAAAAATTAACTAAAATGTAAGGGCTTGAATGGGTCAAGCAGGTCAAACGGGTCGAAAGTAATCAAAGTGTATTCACAATGCATAAAATCACTTGAACTAAATTTAGACCATCGGCGTCATTTCTTAAACAAGTTGTGTTTCAACTGCTGTGCTTCTTGAATTGTGATGAATTCATTTCTTAGAGTTTAAACGGGAAATATTCAACTTTGAGGCTGAATCAGGATGCATTTTTGTAGCCAATATAAAAACAAAAAAGATGGTAGTATACTACCTGTGATGTAAGTTACTGCCCAGGCCTAAACGATCTCTGTATGCAAAGCCTGGGCTCAGGCTCGGGTTTATTAAAGAAAATAGCTTTATGTGAGGCTCGAGCCTGTTTAAGCCTTGGGTCGTTGTGCGCTTTTATTGATATGATCCCATAAATGGTAACATGGGTGTTGACGATTTTGTCCTGGGTGTCATCTCAAACGTGTCACAAAAACATAACTAGTTAGTCGTTGTAGCCTTTTTCCAAATGTGTTGGTTTATCTTTGAACAGTTATTATTGGTGAAGACTTAAGTAGTCAGTCTCAACAACCATGTTGCGACTACTTGAACTATTACTATTGGCAGTTTAGTGGCATGTGAAACAGTCCCTAGTTAGTGTCTTATACACAGAGTAAAAATCCATCGAGAGAACTACAATTCTAACTGTCATTGGGATCTTGTACGTGTATGTGTGCTGGGAACAAGCACATCAAACACAGTGTGTGTTCGACAAACTGAAATGCCCATTAAGAATCACTTTGTTTCTTTTGAATTTTTCATAATAATATATCAGTTGTATCATGCTTCATAGAAACGAGCAAAACATACTTATCGAATGAAAAAAACTATTTGAAATGATAACATATGAATCAGTTTACACTCGTGAACGTGGTGGTTCATGAATGCGTGTTTCTACGTGTTGGAAGTTTTCTTGGACCATATTCATATTCGTTAACCGTAAGCCGTTTAGAATGAGCGACTGGGGAATCAAATTTAGGACAACTTTGTTGTAGTGTTTAGTTTCTCTGGTCTAACCACTCAACCACTATGTTCTACATTCGTTGGTGGCAACGGTGGTGCTGTCGGGTGGCCGATGCCGCGGCGAGTGGTCTGAGATTTTATTAAATTCCTTAACAATTTGGGAGGATTTTTGAGATCTTTTACTTTGGAGAATTTTAAGGGAATTAATAATTCTAGCTTTAATTTATTTGTCACTCCCACACTTTATGAATGGTATTTAAATTCCAATTAATTTTATGAACCACACACATTTAAAAACAAAATTCACATTCCTAGTGAATTTCATTGAATTTTACAAACCAAACGAGTCGTTATTTTGCATCATCGAAATGATATATTGGAGGAAGTATTACAAAAAGCTAATATTGGAGAGAAAATCACATTGTCAGTTGTGTTAAATAAACATTTATCTACATATTTACTTGACAAATCTATATAAAAATATTTTTGAGACCGCTATCGATGTTTATATGAAAGTTTAATAAAAAAAAAAAGCCATGTGCACATAAATAAAAATTGCACTGTCACATACAATAATATTAGTGTAGCTTTACAAAAGTTAATGTCATGACATGTGTTTACTAGGTAAAATTTGTAAGTTCACAGGCAAAAGTTAATACAATTGTGTAGTAATAATATATATCACTAAACATTCTTCATTAGGCTCATCATGCTAATGATCTTAGGTGTATCATTAGGCTCATCATGCTAATGATCTTAGGTGTATCATTAGGCTCATCATGCTAATGATCTTAGGTGTATCAACGATGAGTCTGAAGCATGTATTCATAGCTCCACTCCCGTCGATCATCTTCTACATCTTATTCCCTCAATCACCACCAAGCACATCGTCTCCTTTCCGCTTTATGGAACTAGTGCTATCAACACCCTCTTGTCTTAGCCAACACCCTCTTCTTCCTCATCATTGATGTTAATGTGGTTCATTAGTCTCCTTCAATCCAGCAACATCAACTATAACTAGTTGCCGCTGATCATTTTTGTTGTTAAACAGTTACTACTATAGAATAGTTATGTTCACATGTGTTACTTATGATGTGAGTAAAAGACCTGTAGTCCAATAAAAAGAGTATGAAAACAGATTTCAATCTTCCTATGATACAACTTTTCCTTAAAAAGTGTTTTAAAACCTATAGTTTATATCTTTTGCTCATACATACCTTCTAAAAAGTGTCACTAGTATCTACTTACCTTTTCTCTGTGTCCTAATGCATTGATCACTGTGCCACTTTTGTTGTCCTATTATTAATAGTTTAGAAACTTAAAAACTTGGCATATACCGGAAACAAATATGTTACAAATTATATACTATACTGAAAAGGTGGATATGAAATTATCAATAGTGTTCGTTTCTGTAGTTGGTTTTATCTTTTATTATAATTTGCATTATGGCTTTACCTTTTATTTTCAAAATTTATTTTTAATTTAAAATCTTTTTCATTTGATTTCAATTATGAATTAATTTTGGTATGAGGTAATGGAATGAATGAAATAAAGAAATGAATTAGAGAATGAAATGGATAAGAGAATGAAATTAATCATTACATTCCATACTCTTGTTTGGTTAGCATTTAAAAATAAAAAAAAATCACTACTTTGTGTTGTTTATTATGTATGAAAAAACAAAAAAATGAAATGTGAAAGTAGTTATGGTGGTGATGGTGGCCGATGGAAGTTTCCGGCGGCGGTGGCGGCTGGTGGTGGCTCCCGACGGCGGCGGTGGCGGGTGGAGGCCCCCGGTGGCGGCGGGGGTCGGCGGTGGCCCCGGAGGCGGCGGTGGCCGGCGGAGGCCTCCGGAGGCGGCGGTGGCCGGCGGAGGCCCCCGGAGGCGGCGGTGGCCGGCGGAGGCCCCCGGAGGCGGCGGTGGCCGGCGGAGGCCCCGGCGGCGGCGGTGGCCGGCGGAGGCCCCCGACGGCGGCGGTGGCCGGTGGAGGCCCCGGAGGCGACGGTGGCCGGTCGTGGTGGCTGGTGGTGATTGTTGTGGTAGGTGAGTGGGTGGTGTTGGTGACAAGAAGGGTGGAGGCCCCCGGCGGCGGCGGTGGCCGGTGGAGGCCCCCGGCGGCGGCGGTGGCCGGTGGAGGCCCCGGCGGCGGCGGTGGCCGGTGGAGGCCCCCGGAGGCGGCGGTGGCCGGTGGAGGCCCCCGGAGGCCACGGTGGCCGGTCGTGGTGGCTGGTGGTGATTGTTGTGGTAGGTGAGTGGGTGGTGATGATAAGGAGGGTGGAGGCCCCCGGCGGCGGCGGTGGCCGGTGGAGGCCCCCAGCGGCGGCGGTGGCCGGTGGAGGCCCCCGGCGGCGGCGGTGGCCGGTGAAGGCCCCCGGAGGCGGCGGTGGCCGGTCGTGGTGGCCGGTGGCGATTGTTGTGGTAGGTGAGTGGGTGGTGTTGGTGATAAGAAGGAAAGGAATGAAAAAAGAAGAAGAGGGACTGGATGGAATAAATTTGAAGGAATTGAATCAAGTATGTAATGGTTCATTCTATTATCTTTGCCAACCAAACTTGTCTTTTTTCATTAACCCTCAATGATTAATTCCATTCCGTCCTTCATTACTCCATACCTTATACTCGATACTCAAAATAAATTTCTTTCACATTCCAAGCATAGTAATATACATAATTATTTTTATCTACGAGCTTTCGTGTTCTTGGCTACTCGGTTCACCCTTGTGACATAATTTTATCTATGAACTTTTTTTGCTGAACGTTTAATTTCATAATAACATAATATTTCTTAAAATTTTGAACATACTCTGATGATGTACTCATCTGTATGTAAAATCAACCTGCCACGAAGCGCAGGTTTAATACCCTCTAGTACCAAAACTAAACATCAAGTTTCATTTTATATGAAAACTCCAAATTTTAAAGGTATCATCAAATCTTTTTTTTTTTGAAAAGAGAATTTCATTCAAAAATACGAACTCAACAGAACCTCAAACAAAAGGCCTGCGAGAACGCAAAACAGAACAACCTCAATCCAATGGATACTTACACCACATAGACCAATCTACGTCTTTCCATCTAGACCTATTACAAATCCAAAAGAAAGAAGTAAATTTAACAAATTCTACAATCTGGATTGGCCTCCGGTTCTTGTTATTGAAGATACGGTTGTTGCGCTCATTCCAGATCGACCACATGGTAGTATATACAATACCTCTTAAGATTTGCTTCGCTTTCATGGAGTTGGTTTGCTCTTTCGGCATGTTCAAAACATCCAGTACGTCAAAAAAGAAATTGGCACTTAACTTGCACCAAGCCTCTATCCGATTCCACACCTCTTGAGAGAAAAAACAACCTGTAAAAATGTGATTAGCTGTCTCTAGAACGTCTCCACACAGAACACATTGAGACTGTTGAATGTTCAGCCCACGTTTCATCAATTCGGCAACGGTAGGCAGCCTATTCAGAGCAGCCCTCCATACCATAATTTTACATTTGAGGGGAACCCAAACCTTCCAGTTGATATTCGAAACTTGCCCCATCGAGCTGTTAGACAACAACAACCGTTTAGCATCACGAACAGAAAACATGCCATCTGAGGCTGGGCTCCATTTCCAGTCGTCTGTCCCACCCTTCCATACAAAATCAAGGATGGCCGAAAGGAGCTGGAACAATTACTTAAGCATTTATAATCACAACAGAATAATGGATTCAATTACTTAAGCATTTATAATCACAACAAAATAAGTAAAACTGTTAATATTGACAAAGTATGTCAGTGAAAAACTAAAGCTCCTAATGATGTAATTCATCATTCATGTTTACAGTTTGAGGCAAACTTCCTACAAAGACCATAACTCCAAACCGATAGAAAGTTATAGTCATTTTAAGTTACTTTTTTTAGCTCATTTTTCGTTGTCCAATCGCTCCAAATATGTATCTGTGATCTTGTGCACATAGGCGAAGCTTACTATGGGCCAGGGGGCTCCTGTCCCGCCTATTTTTTTCGTCAGTAGTGTTAATTTTTTGCTCGGTAGTGTAAATTTCCGGTCCGGTAGTGGAATTTTTTAGATAAATACAAAGTTCACCCTCCATAAAATAGTTTACTTTCGCCCCGCCCCCGCCTCCTTTAAAGTGTGGTTCAAGCTCCGCCACTGCTTATGCATTAGCTCTGTATCAATGACTCTTATCAGCGCTATAGCAAAACATACTTAGAATGAAGTCACAATCAAATTATACTTTACCAAAAATGAAACCTACATTTATTTTTAAGGAATCGACACATATTTTAAAGAGTTTGCTTTGATACCCACTTACTGCCAAATAATTATGCTTTGTTTTAAAAAACAATATTACCCATGTGATTAGCTGTTAGATTCCTCCACTAATCCCCACTAAACCACCTCTATAAAACCCATTAATCCCACATCCCAATCATACTAATCCATTCTTTTGTCTACAACTAAACATACACAACCAACACTCACCATAATGTCAAGTGTCAAGCTAGCCATTGCACTCACCATCATGGTGCTCATGACCTTCACTAGCTCTAGAACCATGGCTCAGGAGTTTGGGGCCGCACCAGCGCCTTCCCCATCAATGGAGAGCGACGGAGTGGTGTTGCAAGTCTCGGCTTTACTTGCAGCTTTTGCGTCGTTGGTGGCTTACCTCGTCTAACGCTCAATGACCTCATCTAGCATCCTCCCTTTTATCAACATGTGTCGTCTTTCATCACATATGTTTTCGAAGTTGTATTTCTAGTGTTTATTTCCTTAATTGTATCTTGAGTACCTTCCGAGCTACATTCGTTAGAGTTATCAAAACTACGACGAGATTCTTGAAACGATGTATCTTCTAGGTTGGTATATGTCGACGATGAGATGATTTAAAGTATTCGATCTCATACAAAAAATTATGAATGAGATCTATATATATATAAACCCTAAATAATACAATGTTTCTATATTATCTATAGAAATCTTTTGAACTTGGTAACATAACTAAAATTAAGCCACCTCGATGCGGCAGGGTGTAAAACCATGCCAAATAGCGTCAATGTTACACCACCGCCAGCAATTAACAACACTAAAGTTGCTGCGCGTTTATGTGGAGAAATTAGATCGAAACGTAAAACATAGAAAAGTTTAACTATCAAACGGGTAAAAATAGACGTAAAAACGTTGAACCATACATGTACATAGCGCTGTGTTGTCACAAAATTTAGAACAAAACGTAAAGCGAAACGTAAAAATATAAAACCACACATGCATGTTGCGTTGTGTTAACTTGCAAAAATAGAACGAAACGTAAAACAGAAATTTACGAAAGATGAAAAGTATAAGAAATTAAAGTTGAAAGTAAAAAAAGTGTAAGATCAAATTATAAAAAAGATGAAAAATTTTGGATTAAAAAATTTTTTTTATTTATAAAACACTCTAAGCATAATGTAAAACATCTTATCCATAAAAAATTGAAAATTAATATATTATAAATATTAAACTTAACTCATCTGTTTTATTTTACAAACCAAATTAGCATCTTTCTAAAGCATGTACAATACTTTTGATAATAATTTTTTTAATATATCTTATTTGTATAAATAAGTCTCAAGTTATGCTTAGCTACCCTCTACAATGCAATCAACATCTTCAACCCTTCTACTTTTTATTTTACTTTCAACACAAAACCTTTATTAATTAAAATAACAAACAATTATGAACAAAACTCATGAACGCATTGTTCCACTTCTGAATACGATTGAGTTGAGTACAAGTTATGTGCTTTTAACAAGTTATACTAGAGAAACTTAGTCATATTAAACAAAAGTTGTTCAAGTTACGTTAAGACGCTATTAAATCTTAAAAAATCTTGCTAGATTTTTTATAGTTCAAGTAAAATTTAAAAAATTCTGACAACTTAGAAAGTCAGAAGCATAATGAAAGATCCACTATTTTTTTTTGAAAGGTTATCTTTAGGATTGATGTTTGTTGTTCGCGTGCCACCAATGGCGCAAAATGATATTCAAGAAAAACAAAAGCATTACGGTTCTAAAAGGTTCACGCGACCAACAAAGATTGATCCCTAGCAAGATATTTTTGTAAGTAGATTTTGTTAGTGATTTTAGGGTCATTTGGCTGCTTTGGTATAATTGAAACTACTTAATATATGACTAATTAAAGGAGAAATCAAAATGAAACATCAAACAATTTGGTAAGCATGAAGTGCACATTTGTTTGTTGATCTTATGATTTCTAGTGCTAAACTTGTTGTGATACCAAGGAGGAATGGGGTTAGCGCCCCAGTTAGCATGGTCCTAGAGGCGGCAACCCCTAGTGGATTCAAAGAGGCAACGCCCCAAACTAGGGTTAAGCTGATTTGTAGTATTTTGGAAGCAAAACTGTGCTTTGAAAGTAGCTATGTTTCAAAAGTAAACTTGTTCTTCGAAAGTGAGTGGTCAACTTCTGATACCTTGGAAAAAAATATACTTTGAAAGGATGGCGTTTACTTCCGACGTAATTATGCAAGACGGTAGCAGTTGCGACTAACCGCCGAACCGTTCTTCAACCATTGTGACGGTAGGTGGTGTCGATTTCACTAATGTATAAAAAGACGATCTTTGGTCATAGCATATCTGTATATTCTAACACGTAAGATTTCGTTCTTGAGTATCTAATTCTTATCCGATTGAATGTGAGTGCACATATGCTAACTCAATCTGATAGCGAACGAACATGATTATCAAAGAGTCCAAGCCACGAACAAATACTCAAAAGTTATATGTTTTTTGTCTTATATAACAGCTTGTGGCAAAGTTTTGAAAAGTGATTTTTTTCTAGATGTTCTGCAAATATCATTTACGAAAGTTGGTAGTTACATAATGATATTTACTAAAGTGCTTATATGGCACAACCTAGTAAGCTTTTTTTTATTATAATTGCATATTTCATAATTGTCACATAAGCACTTCCATAAACAGTATTTACAAAACCACTCACTTTCGTATAGATGTTTTCTAAACACCTAAAACCCAAACACAACATAAAACCATGATACAAGCTCAAAATAATCTCTATTTTGAAAACATGCTAAGGTTTCAAAAACAAATTGTTAGTGTCACCGTCTTTATTTTTTATTACAAATATAGATATGTGGAGATATGATTATATATGCACGCCCCTTCCCATTCTTAGCAATATATGTCCCAAAACATTATTATTTTCTCTGATTTCTAAATACATAACATTAATGATTAATAACACCCACATGGCTCACATTATTGAAAGGTCTCTCAAGTAGAAAATAAAGTAAGAAAAACAAACTAAAAAAAACAAAAGAAAACAATTAGAGTAATACTTTAAGTTAAGTGTAGTGATCACATTATACGCAAAATAATCTGATTTGTTGGTTCATAACTGAAGTGCCTTTTTAGATAAATTAGTTTTTATTTTAAATTTCCAATTGGTCTTGTTGGGTGGTTTTGGACAGATCGAAAAAAAAAATCGGGTTTTGTGGGAGAATGTAAATGTTACTAAAAATCTTGGTGGGTTAGGCATTGAATCATTTTCGAAAGTTAATATAGCGATGTTAGCTAAGTGATGATAACAGTTTAAAATGGATGAGAATGGTCTAAGGAGGAATATAGCGATCTTCAACCATATGGGATTTTCTTTGTTTTAAGCTTGAGGGAGGTACAATGAGCCTCGTTTGAGGATCTTGGTATTTTTTTTTTCAGTCGATTAATTGGCTCCTAAAAAAAGTTAATTTTCTTTGCTGCAGGTTATGCTTGAATAGGTTGCCAACATTTCTCTCATTGATGCGATGACAAATCCATATCGATAACCCATCATGTGTGTTATGTGCGAAAAGAGAGGAATCTTTGAGATATCTATTTGCGGAATATTCATTTACATAGTTAGTTTGGTAGTTTTTCTTCTTGGTGCAAGCTCCCATCTTTTTACTTGTCCGATGAAAAAGATTTGTTACATTTTTATATATCGATCAGCTGGTGGGTCTCCAAGATGGAAGAAGATAATATACTCGGTGATTCAGACTCCTATTTGGTGTATATGAAGAAGTAGGAATGAATTGATCTTTGAACAAAAATCTACAAATGTTGCTAAGGTGGTGGAAGAAATAAAAGTTCTAGGTTATCTTTGGCTTAAACACCCGGCTAAAATTCAAACAACAACATGGATCAATCGTGTATTTTTTATGTATCTACTTTGGTGATTTGAATTGAAATATTATGGTCTATGTAATATATTAGACTAACTCTCTCTTAGTTTGTAAAGTAATAAAATCGTTTGTTCACCTTTCAAAAAAAATATTTTTTAATTTCTAATTAAGTCATCCATAATATTCACTCCACCCGATAAGTCTTATTGTAGTGACATTGTTGTTTATTTTAACTGAATTTAATATTTCAATTATGCATATTTTATGTTATTTAACGTCTAGGCAATATACTGGTTACTTTAACTGAATTTTATGAATAAGTTAATAGATCAAGTAGCCTATAAACAAAGACTTATTTCAATGTTGGTGATATTTTCATATAAAATCATAAATATGTTTGGCTGACACGAATATACAGACAAACATACTTAGTAAAATCTCACTCAATAACAGGGTTCGAAAAAAATTAGAGATAACAAACATTTTCACTATCCCAACAGATAAAGAGACTGTAAATCTCGATCGTGATAGACAATGACCAAATTGCTTTGATGCCCACTTCCTGTTAAATGATTATGCCTTTGCTTTAAAAACAATATAACCCATGTGATTAGCTGTTAGATTCCGCTATTAATCCCCACTAAACCACCTCTATAAAACCCATTAATCTCACAGCAAACTACTCAAACCAATCTTTATAATCTCTAGTGGTTAACATACACACATAACATTAACCAAAATGGAACGTGTGAAGTTAGCCACTGCTCTAACCATCACAATGATGGTCCTCATGGTCCTGACCGGTACTGGAACCATGGCTCAGGAGCTCGGGGCAGCACCAGCACCGTCCCCATCAATGGACAGCGGTGGAATGGCGTTGCAAGTGCCCGCTTTACTTGCAACCGTTGTGCCTTTGGTCGCTTATTTCTTCTAATTTGTTGCATCTTTATTGCGTATTGATCTTTCCTATCATGAAACTATGTTCTTTTCATGACTACTTTGATGTTTCATACTTGTGTTTGTAGAGTTTAACTCTTCATGTGTAACCAAAGTGCCTTTTCGACGTGAAACGATGAAGATTTTACAGTTTTTCTGGTTGCTGGAATGTAAAGTGCTGCAAATATGAGTGATAGCCACTATAATGAAAACGCTATCACACAAACACACACGAAATAGCAGTAACGACACGAGAATTTAACGCGGTTTGGTCAGTGACCCACCTTAATGGGCTGCAAATATGAATGATAGCCACTATAATGAAAAACATTTCCAATATAACCTATGCTAATCTACTAAAATGATGGAAATGCACATTTATTTTGATTCATAACATTGCAAAATACGGGTGTTATTCTGGTTTTTTAATCAGGTTTCGGGTTCATCGGGTCAGGTTCCTCGGATATTTAGATGTAGGAAATCAACTAGAAGACCAAACCAAATAAATAATGTTTATTTGTATTTGTCTTGTTTGTAATCGGTTTGAATGGTTTAGTATGCAAGATGAACTAATTGGAATGATTGAGTTTAAGACCTGTGTCATCGATTGAAGATGGACTGATGGAAGGATTGACCGTGTTCGTTAATAGTCAAAAACAAATTTCGTCAATTGAAATCCTACAATATGAAATGTGTTAGTATGGCAATATGATATTTGGGTTCTTCGGGTCAACCTGAATTGTTAAAACACAACTCAAAGACCGACTTAAATAATAAATTCGGATAGGGGTATGATCTGTAATCGGGCTTGGGTTTTCGGTTTATGCCTTAATCAGGTTTGGGTAGAATTTAATTAGGTTACGTAATTGGGATCGGGTAAAAATGATACCCCCAATGCAAATTAGAAGTCTTACTCCAAAGTTTCAATTCGTTATTAATCTATCAGTGACAGTGGATCCCGTGGATGATATAAACAAACAAACAAACAAACATACCCAATATAAACTTAATTGACTTCGAATACTTAATATGTGATTAAATTTAAACCTTAAGTTGACACAGTTCCCTAACGGATCACCAAAAACCTTTTATAGATCGATACCAAATGTGTCGGGTACGTAGTCGTAACAGTTATAAGTTTATATTTCCATAACACTTTCGCACTTACCGTATAAGCCATTGGTTTTTCTAGAAATAGTCTTTTATCCTCTTGGATAGAGGTACTTTACTATGGTTGAGATTTTACCGGGTATAGTTTTTGTTGTTTGTTTTTACACTAAACGTATAAACCAATAACCTTATATTGACTTTTGCACACATGCTAAAATCTAATGTAAATATAACTCTCATAAAAGATAATCATAATCGCTATAACTTCTCTTCCCATAAAAACTAAAATGTGATATCTTTTCTATTGATCTAATATAACCATAATAAAACAGTTATAACATATATATAGCTCTCATAAAAGATGCTTATGATCGTTAGAACTAGTTTGCCCACTAAAACTAAAATGTGACATCTTTCCTATTGAAATGGTAATATACATAGACAGTTTTAACAATATTTTTTTTGCCTCCAAAGTATATAAAACCATACTATTGTTGGGAAACAAGCGGTCTCAAGGATCCCCAACAACCCTCCCAATGCTAACAATAGAGAAATATAACTGAACACAAGAATATACGTGGAAACTCCAAAACTGGAGAAAAACCACAGGCCTCCAGAGAGAAAGATCCACTATGCGACAAATTGTTACAATCACATAGACTAATCTCTCAAGCCTCCCCCCGCCCAATTACACCCACACTCTCCAAAGTGTTTAACTAAAAACTTTCTACACTCTAAAACAAGAGAACTAGAAAAGAAAGAAAGAACCAAACACTTCAAGTGTATTTTTGGTTGGGGCACATTGAAACCAAAGCCTTGGACTTCTTTTATAAGCTTGGAGTCCTCCCAAGCTTTCATCCTTGCACCAATATGGGATGGAAACATTTTCATATAGCCAAAAATCCTAACAATCTCCACCTTGGATATATGAAAAACAACCATATTAAAGCAACACCGTCTTCAACCGACGATCATACTCCACCATAAAAGAGTATCGCCACTTAGAATAGACCATTCTAAGAATTTCTTCTCGGCACATGTTGAAAAACCTGCTGAAAATTTATGGTGCAACTTCCCCCCTTGGCATACCTGGAAGTTCATCAGCCATCAACATCAATTTTTCACCACACATCTTGCATCTATGCCAACCCAATGCCCATGTGTAAATCCGTGAACCCGCTAACAAAATTGCATCCCCTTTCATGGTAGCGCGGGCATACCATAGGGATAACATAACCTCAAAGGCAATCATCATCGTCAACAACGACGGAGACATTGTTAGCTGACTTGGAGCTGCTAGCCGAATCTGCTCCACCTGGACAATTTCTCTTGACATGCCCAGACTGTCCACACTTCCAGCATACAGGAATCTTCTGTGAGTGCTTCTTCTTCCCGTTCCCGCATATTAAAACTGTTCCTTCTGACGAAGTATGACTGCTACTTCCTAGTCTTTTCTCTTCAGACAATAGCTTCTCAGTAACATCCGCATACTTCAGGGTTTCTTTCCCATACATCAGAATGGGCTTCATATGCTCATAGGAAGATGTCAAAGATAATATGAGCCTTAGTGCTTTATCCTCATCTTCAACCTTTACTCCAATAGCCTCCAGTTCTGACACGATATTATTAAGAACACTTAGATGATCTGAAATTTTTGTATCTCCATCCATACGAAGGGTATGAAATTGTTCCTTGAGATACAACCGATTTGAGATGCCTTTGCCTTGATACAACTGCTCAAGCTTCTCCCACAAATCCTTTGCAGTTGATATCCCATGCACATTTGCAAGAACATTCTTTGCTAGACACAAACGAATCGCACTTGCTGCTCTCAAATCCAAATCTTCCCATTCTTCATCATCGTCTTTACTGGTTCCGCTTGAATCCTTGCTTGAAACAGGGGTCGGTTTCCCCTTCAACGCCTTGTGTAACCCAGATTGAATCAACACATCCTTGACTTGAACTTGCCACAAACCAAAGTTGATTCTTCCATCATATTTCTCTACGTCGAACCTCATGGGACTGTATTTCGACATCGTATCCGTTTCTTCAAAGACAATATTGTATACTAGAAAATATACACCAAGCCTATAAGCAGTTACCCAACAAAGGATTCCCAGGAAAGAGAGGTGGGTCACAATGGACACACTTAAGTACCAAGTCTTTCCTAGCCAGAACCTTCTCAGGACAAATGCGTATATCCGGCTCCTGTATAATTCTATCGTATACAAAATAGTCAACCGAAAACCCGTTTCTGATGTGGAAGATCAGACTAAGCTGCAACCACAGAGCATACTACGAACCTTCTAAACCGAGACCTCCCTCAAAACCTGGAGCTCTGATACCATTTGTTGGGAAACAAGCGGTCTCAAGGATCCCCAACAACCCTCCCAATGCTAACAATAGAGAAATATAACTGAACACAAGAATATACGTGGAAACTCCAAAACCGGAGAAAAACCACGGGCCTCCAGAGAGAAAGATCCACTATGCGACAAATTGTTACAATCACATAGACTAATCTCTCAAGCCTCCCCCCGCCCAATTACACCCACACTCTCCAAAGTGTTTAACTAAAAACTTTCTACACTCTAAAACAAGAGAACTAGAAAAGAAAGAAAGAACCAAACACTTCAAGTGTATTTTTGGTTGGGGCACATTGAAACCAAAGCCTTGGACTTCTTTTATAAGCTTGGAGTCCTCCCAAGCTTTCATCCTTGCACCAATGTGGGATGGGAACATTTTCATATAGCCAAAAATCCTAACAACTATTTATGTTATTTTATTTTAATTTATAAATCAGATGCATATATTTGTCCAGTCTGGAAGACAATGGCCAAATGGAGTTAAGAGATAGTTGTTTAATAGTTTGCTTTAGACCCCCACTTACTGTCAAATGATTATGCCTTTGCTTTAAAAACAATATAACCCATGTGATTAGCTGTTAGATTCCTCTATTAATCCCCACTAAACCACCTCTATAAAACCCATTAATTAATCTCACAGCAAACTACTCAAACCAATCTTTCTAATCTCTAGTGGTTAATCTACACACATAACATTCACCAAAATGGAAAGTGTGAAGTTAGCCACTGTTCTCACCATCACAATGATGGTCCTCATGGTCCTGACCAGTAGTGGAACCATGGCTCAGGAGCTCGGCGCAGCACCAGCGCCGTCCCCGTCAATGGAGAGCGCTGGAATCGCACTTCAAGTCCCAGCCTTACTTGCAGTTGTTGTGTCTTTCGTGGCGTATCTCTTGTAATTTGTTGCATGTATATGTTTCTAGTATTTGTGTTCTTTTCATGACTACTTTGATGTTTCAAACCTGTGTTTCTAGAGTTTCTCTTCATATGTAACCGAAGTTCTTTCCCGACATGAGATGATGGAAGATTGTTATGGTTCTTGTTGTTGTACATTGAGAGTACTACTCTTGAGTCTAGAGTCTTGAGAGATGGATTCGAGCCCTGCATAACACCATTTGCGTCGAGCTTTATCTCATTCGCTGATTATTACTGCGTAATGTTTACCTGCAATCACCAAGTCTTGACACAGATTATCCTATCACAAATCATACTGTGCTAATTTAGTTCTGACATCAAGCCTTAAGAAAAAAATTGCATAATCTTTAAATTGGGATCTCGATTAGTTGAACATCATAATTAACTTCAAGAAGTGGGTTCATTTCAACTATAGAAACATACATACCTAGTGATATCACACTAAGAGTACACGGTATCATGCCCGGGGTGTGGCTGGGAAAACCGGCCCCGGGTGGGAAAAACACACCCCCGGACCCAGTGAGGAAAAATAAGTCCCGGCCCGGTTATTTTTCACCAAGCTTCACCACCCTTTTTTCTTCTTTTCTAGGTAAAATAGGGGAATCGGGGAAAAACTAGGACGACTCCATGCAAAACGGAGAAAAACGTGAAAAAATAAGAAAATCTGATGCGGCAACCCGGAGAACCCGGGACAACTCCCACTTCTCTAATAATAGAGCTATTGATAGGGTCTAGAGAGAGTGAGATGAGTGCAAGCCTTTCCTCTATCTAAGGGGACAAAAAAACTGCTCCCACCGAGACCCCAGCCTTCAAAAACCTTTTTTAACGTGTAAAATATACAGTCTAGTAATTCAAATAACATAAAATGTGGGTAATAGCATCTAAGCAACAACCAGTCAACCATACATTTGTACTAAAAATGATAATAATAAATTACCATTAGTATAAAATGGTGAGTAAACTATAATAGCAAGGAGGAAAAAACATGTCACACTAACCCCTTGACACATACACTCCCCAAAAAAAGGTCTATACGTCAAGACAAACACTAGGCAAATTTGAAAGCTAATGCAAAGTTAAGGCTGAGGCAAAGTTAAGGCCAGGACTAATATGGCTAAAGATGGGTCTAAGACAGAACTGTACACTCCCCTAAATATCCATAACTTTAATCCGATGCTTCCGGGAACTCATAGTCCTGATCATGTTTTCGGATAGATACAAGTCTAACAATCACGTCTAATCTATTCATCTCATGTTAGTTTGGGTTTGCATCTACTCCTACACTTCACTATGAGGGTTTTCATGGTTCTTACCGGAGCCATCAACCTTCTCTTTATTTTTCAAACCATCTTAATCTACCATCTCTATATTTATCCTAAGATACATTTGACCCTCAAGTTCTCTCGAAAAACTTCTTTCCTTATCAGGCTTGCCCGTATGTGCCATGCATCTGCCTTGGCATCCTCCCCATTGCTGCCTTTAATTTTCATGTTTATGTTATCTTGATGCCCCAACAATCGTTTTCATATTAACATAATCCGGTCGAAAAAAATAATAAATATATAAAGCAACGAAACCATCATAGTATTTTTGAATTCCTCCGAAAGGAGCTTAAAATACTCGATTAATTTTGTTAAAGTGATAGCAACACAAACTAATATGAACAAAAATCCACATTTGTGTTCCGGTTCTATTTTGTCTTCAATCACGATGTACAACGCGAATAATTTACAAGCACTCAGTTCTGAAAGACATGGTTCAATATTTCACTGTACAAATTACCTGTCACAACTACATAATATCTTTTCTAGGTCAAAACCAACATATTCATCCATCGTACTCGGAGTCAGAGTCAAACTCATCATATTCCCCGTTTTCCTGCGATTAAAGTTTTTTCTGTGAGCATAAACAAAAACGCTACAATATTGAACACAACGGTTATATTATGTTATCATGCTAATATGGTAAAATAAAAAACTTGTAGTTGCATTCTAAATTCTCAAGAGTCACTATGGGTTATAATTACTTGAAAATGTTGCTTGGTTTAAGAATCTGTAAAGATGGCAAAATAGAAGGGTCCGAGCATTGGGTGACAAGTCGGGTTAGAGCAGGTAAGCGAGTTTAAATGGGGATGAACTGAGACACACTGCTCAGGTTTGGGTGATTCCCATATATATTGGAATAACTCTCATTCCCTTATTTCCCTCCAATCTAACACACTCCATTACTATCATATTGTTATTCTCATGTTTCCATTCCATCAAACCAAACACCTGTAAGTTTCTTTAGAGATACCAATACATCAATTTGTTGAATGCTTGGTAGTTGCGGTAAGAAAACATGTGTACCTTTTTTTTGACATAGTCTGCCAAAGCTTTCTCATAGTTGGCTCGTTTCTCTGTTGCAACATCATAGTACTGGACCTTCTCCTATAATAAACATACGAAAATATTATTCCAATATTATGTATTTTTGTGTGTATGTGGCCGTGTGGGTGGGTGGGGGTAGGTTTCCTTGACACAATTGCTAACCACAGACCACAGTAAATTAAGAATATATTCAATACATGAATACACAAGCAAAAGATGATTCTTTAGCTAAGCAACAAGAAATTGACTTCCTCAAACCATTCTAAACTTTTTGAAATAACCACCAAACTGCCAAAAATGCAAAAACAAAACACTATACTTTAGAGAATGAATGGTTTGGAACTAAAAGTGCTAAATCCGGAAGTCATTTTAGCATGTAGATGCCCATAATTTGTTCAAAACCACTTATTCTTGCAAATTATAACCACTTTTTTGCATTTTTCATATGAAACATTGGTTAGTTTGTATGTAAAAAATAGGCAGGCATGTTGATTCAGAAAGCCAATCATGTGTTAAATCACTGATTAATTTTGACAATTGAACATTTAGATGTTGCTTCTTGTCATTTACATTTATGGAATCTACCATTTCACTATTTTGTCAACTTTCCTCAAACTTTAAGGAATCCATGCATATTTCGAATGTAGATAATACTTTATTTGACATCTTGTAGAAACCATGTTAATCTCTAAACAGAATTAAGCGGTAAGTCTAGTAACTACACCTACTAATACACCAGTACAAATTTTCAATATATGTTGCATTATTTCTGTATGGTTATTGTTGGTTATGTTAACCTTCATTTGGGTTCTGTTATGTAAAAAATGGAGTTAGTAGATTTAGATTTAGTTTTCTTGTTCTCCAAACCGGCAGATAAAAAAGACATACTTTAAAGCCCTATTTTATGTGGTAATAGAGTGGCTACTGAGGTTGTGTATGTAAAGCCCTATTTTATGTGGTAATAGAGTGGCTACTGAGGTTGTGTACTTGTGTTATGATCACCAAACTCTAATACCAACTCTATACAGTAAATAGACATAGGAAATCCTAACTGAAGCAAGCCTAAATAACACTACTCAAATTGAGACATATATGATATACTGATCATGCCAAATTGCTACAAATAGTCAATCTGAGAATTAAGATTTTTTATATTTTATTATGAATATACTATGTGTATAGTGTTGGCTTTAGGATTTGGTTATCTTGTTTTCCAAATCAATGTAAAGGAGTAAAGGCGCAGATGAGTTTATTAAGACCCTGTTTACATTGTATCAGAGCTGCCACTCGCTCACTCCACTATGATCACTGAATCTTAATACAAATAACTAATGATCCACAAACTAGGGCATTAATATTCATTCTACATATAAAGTCAACTCAAAAGGCAATATACTCAATATCCCAATATATATGTGTGTGAGTTTGGCGTGTACGCTCTTATTCATCAATCCCAGTATTCAGATTACATTTATATTTATATGATTCCAACTGTCAATAATGTGTCACAAAAAGTATTTAATGATTTGACAAAGATTCGAACCAAAAATTTGAAGATTAAATAATTAATCATAGGCATTAAACAGCTTAAGCTATATTTTTAAAACAATACAAACCTCATAAGTCATGACCCTCCATTTATCTCCACAAGCTTTGCCAATCTGGTAAATGAATTTGTAAACACATCCAATTCAGGCAGCAGAACAAAAAGAACAAAAAATATCTATAAAATAAATAAATAAAACAAAAGTAGGACGATGAAGAATGAGTTACAGCACAAACCTCACGCATTGACTTGACATCTGGATTTTGCTCTTGGAATTCCTTACGAAAATCCTCCCTTTATAATGAATTCATAAATGGTTACACAAAAAGGAAACCATGATACATGATACATAATTGGAGAGTGTTTTGAGAAAGAATCAAATGATTATGTAATTTTAATTGTTTCAATGCAGGATCCAAATAAATAAATCTTAAGACTATTCAAACATGTGTTTCGCAATTTACGGCAAATGACCGACCATAGCACTTAAAGCAATCCATCCCCAACAATACCACTACTTTTGCAAATATATCCTCCGGGACCATAGAAAAGAAAGTTCAAATTCTTATTAGTTTGGAATGTAATGTGTGCGAGGGTTAAACTCGTCAAAAAAGGGATTGAACAAACTTCTTCCTCAAATCTTGACATTGAAAAAAAAATGAGTAAGAGGACTTTATAGGAACAGGACCATGTAAACACCCCTCATGCTCAAGTGAGCAGTGAATAGAGGCAAAGGTATCAAGTGTACCAGAAAAAGGAATTAAGAATACCACTATGAGACGACGACCCCTTCCTTATATAGGCATCCCCGTCTTCCCAAAACGTTTAACGCCTATGTTGGCAAGGTGTGAAGAGCATGTTGTTTTGGACTAATTACACTGTAGTATCGTGACGTTATGCCCAAATGGAGACCTTAAGGTGTGTGCTTATGAGGTCTAATTAGATTGCAACATTCACAACCACCTAGGATGGACTGATAGGAATTCATCAAGTGTGATTGTAGGAGGCATTCATGTTCCACAAGAACCACAACCCTAGGAATGCTATTTGTGTTTGGCTTTAATTTGCCCAACATAACTTCAGCTGCTATCGTTTTAGGGTGTAGGCCAAAAAGCTCATAGACTTTGCATGAAGTACATAACATAAGCAGGTAAGAATCAAATTCTAGATAGTTTCTAGCACATATCACAAACAAAAACCAAAAACTTATATACATTCAACTAAGCTCTTTTTTCAAGCCGCTAAACCCCACAACCCCAAGGATTT
The DNA here is from genome assembly GCA_024085815.1 of Flaveria linearis. Taxonomy (NCBI): domain Eukaryota; kingdom Viridiplantae; phylum Streptophyta; class Magnoliopsida; order Asterales; family Asteraceae; genus Flaveria; species Flaveria linearis. The sequence goes on from CM044002.1 coordinate 58,033,906, forward strand.
TCCGAATTTATTCATGAAGCTGCATATCCAATTCAATGTGAATTGAAAGTTTCACACATATGCTGTAATGCAGAAGATTACAGCATATGTGTAATAAAAAGTAAACATACAAGAAATAGAAGAAAGCCGTGGGTGGTTTTTTGGGTTTGTTAGCATCTAACTTCGATGACTTCTTCTTAGTCGCACCAAATTTAGGCCTCTTTGCTGCACTAATTCCCTTCACTGTCACCGTTGATCGCGGCCTCAACGCCATTTTCCTGCAAAATTGAAAACGGATGCAGTTTACGTCTCCATCCATCACTAAAATCCAACTTCAAACTCAAAATTAGTTGTTAGAGATGTACGAATCAGTTTAGAAACTTAAATATCATGTCAATTTGGAGTATGAAACTCGCTAGGTTTGATTTCGAAAGGCGATAGTGGTAATTGTTCACGGATGCAATTGACGCGTCCATTCATCACTAGAATCCACTGGAATCATCATTATAACTGTGAGAGGAGCTTCTACTAACTTCAACCTCCACAATAGTTCATATCGTTGTAGGAATGAAATACAAAACTAAAACGATCATGATTCATGTTGATTGACAGTGGTGATTGAAATTGTAGTAGGGATTATGAAATTGAAGATACCTATGATCTGTTTTTGTAGGAGTTTCAGCAGTTGTTGAGGATGAAGCTATCTTCGCCATGGGCGGAAGCTGTGCTTCTTTAAAAGGAGTCATTATGATTAGTTGATTACCAATGTTATAATTCGGTCCTTTCTCAGATACATCCATCCAGATAAATTGATAACCGTTTATACGTCACGTATAGGTCCTGAAAACAAGGAAAATTCAGAAAGCAGACTAGATTGAAAGAGAAGAAAGGCAAGCGGAAAGCTGCAACTTTCACATATAGTACTATACGACACGTATAGCAAATTTCGATATTGATTACGAGGAAAAATTCAGGGGGTTGTCAGAAAGGTTATACGCCCCGTATAGAGCTATACGACCCCCCTATACGACGCGTATGCGGCTATACAATCCGTATAGAAATTTTGGGGTGTTAATTATAATTTGGGGGTGTTAATTATAATTTTGGGGTGTCAATATATCCACACCCTGTAACTTATTCATTTGAACTTTTAAATTTAAAATATAGAAACTTTGTTGCTATGAATGATGAGTTTGATCATGGAACATATGAAGAAGGGGTAATTGTGTGACGTATGGAGTGAAGAGATATAATTGTTTGGATTTTGGTTATCTGTGATTAAGTCTAGAAGGAGAGAAGGTTTTGCGACGAGTCAAAACGTGTTCAGGTTAAATTTGGTTCGAAGCAAAAAGATGTGATTGTGAAAACTAATTAGAGGGATTCAGGAAAAATGGTTGCACTATATTTGTTTTTATAATAGTGGTGATGACAAGCAAAATGGGTGGTGTTGATGAAGATGATGATGCTAAGCGGTTGGGATGGAGGTGGCGGTGAGCGGTGGCAACGGAGGTGATGACTGTCATGCCAACGGAGTGATGGAGGTTATGGAGCTAGCTACAACAGACTAGAGGTGGGTCGGTGGCATTGGTTGTGGTCGCGGGTAATAGCAACGATGACGATGATTGTGGTGGAATTGATCGTAGGTGGTGTTAACGTATTTTGAACCCGTAGTAGCTTAACTAGTTTCAAGAAATGACCCATTATTAAATTTAAGTAACCCAAATAAATCCTTTATTTATAAGACGGTCATGAATTGCCATAGGTAATAACCATAATCAATTAACCAAAAAATTAGCTCACTTGGACCATCTCCGACATGAATCTTCAAAAAATTAGTCTTTCCGACCTCTCTCCTTTGTCTGCCCATGAACCTGGCTCTTTCTCCTTCCATCACATTTCACCCCTAACGCCCCATTCCTTTCCTATAGATATCATCGTCCCTCTCTTCTCACAATGTCCCATCTCTCTTTCACATTAACCCATAAGCGTTCCAGTTAAAGGTGGTTTTAGTTCTTAGTTTAACTAAAAGTAGGCTTTAATAGTTGTTGATAAATATAAAACCTAAAAATCAATGACCGACCCAAAGAAACATTTCAACCCTTGAAATTTGATTTTGATATCTTTTTAAGTAACCCTACATTTTAGCTAAAAAAATTCTTTATTATATTTTTGTTTGAGCAGAAAATTTCTTTACTCCTATAGGACTCAAATCCAATGGCCAAGACCTTCAAACATAAGTGTTTCAAGAGGTTTTCCTTTACTAATGGCCGCCTACCCAAGTAAAAAGAATTAATTATATGATTTTTTTTAACGACCAAAGACTAATTTTAAGGTGTTGTTTGGCAACTTCTGAATGAATAAATGCTGAACCAATAAGAGGTCGGAACCATTAAGAGGTCGAAACCAGTAAGAGATCGGAACCAATAAATGTTGAACCAGTTTAAGTCTGTTTGATTGGATATCTGAATAACTGATAAAATAATTATTTTACCCCTCTGAATTATTATGAATCACTAAATTGGATCAACAAATCAACAATAACATTAAACATCAATCAACCAGTTTATCCAATTAACATCAGTATTAACAAAAAATAATGATCTGTTATTTATATATTTTTCACAAGATTTGAGAGCTTGAGTGGCGTGATAATAACCACACGCCCATTATCAATACCCACCACATACTACTGTTATTATTTGCATTTCACAAAACTCAATTCACATTTCATAACAACCACAACATCCACCATGCAAGCACTCAGAGCTCCATCCCCAATTTCTCCACCGTCACTCATCAGATCCCGATTGTTCAAACCCATTTCCAATTCTTCTTTCACTTCAAACAAACAAAACTCACCTTTAACCATTTTAACCCAATTCAGGAAACCCAAATTCAAGAACTTTACAACAGTCTTACCATCTGTTTCAACCGAACCCACATCCTCATTTGAACAAGAAATCGAAACCGAAACCCTAAAATCGGCTTATGCACTCGCCGAAACCGAGGGAGCTCAAGGGCGGCCGCGAGTTAAAGCTGAAGGGATCGGCCGCGAGTCCGAGGTGAAGGGTCAAGCGAGTTCCTAAAGGGCCGGCGAGCTCGGGTGTACCGCTGGTATGACCGAGAGAGCTCAGGAAGAGAAGGGGAGGTCGATGAGAGCTCAGGATGGGAGGAGTGTTTCGGGTCAAACAATGGAGATATCTGACCTAATAAGAGATGGAATAAGAGACATTTTTCATTCAGTGGTATCCAACCAAACGCCAAGGTCTGGTCGAGCCAGACATAAACATCTGACTGGTGTCATTAATAGCCAAACAAACAGGGCCTAAGCCTAGCCCACCCACTATTCCTGGGGAAACCTACAACCCAAAAGCTTACTATGGTAAAACCTAACACACTTGAAGCATATTACACCAAGACTCAAACTCATGACCTCTACTTTAAAAACTATAGGATGCCTCCTCCCAAACCAATTGATTTATGACTTATTCGCAATATTTATATGATTATATTTAAAAACCCCGTATCAAGAAGAATAAAATTTTTAGAATAAAAATTAAAAGAATCAATTTATTATATTTGTTCTTATAATGACAGAAAAATTGACAGGCGGGTACCATTCTGTCTTGCAACTCGTGATACTCATTTAATGAATATTCAATAAAATCCATCTATAATTATAAACTCATAAACTCAGGAGTGGGTAGTATGATGCATGAACGGTGAGATGGAACGAGCCACGTCAGCTCACGCAAACACCACGTTGCCCTTACATGAGGGTTCCATGAGCGATGGATTCACGAGAGAGCTCAGGAACGTGAGCCTGGCAAATCCGACCACTGCAATTGTATGTTATTTGTGACTGAATTGTCTTATTGTGCTCACCACTCATTCACCATAATACCCCTAGAGTGAGCGAGTGTTGGAACACCACTCACTCACCTAACACCGTTCACTATGCGGTACTTTTCACTGCAGGCAGTGCTAACCACATTTGAATCATGATCAAAATCGAACAAGCTACTAACAGTGCACACTTGGTGAAGACATCTGTGAGACACATGGTTTCGACGACGAACCAGAAAAACTGTATCCAAAGCCATCGGGTTACATAATGTATACACCAGATGAGTGTGTAAAAGGAAGAAGAACATTGTATGATGATAGATTGATGGAAACACTTGAAAGAGTTTCTTATCAACATCAATAAACACAAAAAAAACCTGGTACTTGTCAACTGTAAATATCTTCTCGTCTACAAGACTCTCACCTATTGTTTAATCCTCCTCAAAGTGTTTACATATGTATAACTTGAAAATGAAACAAAAAGCTTCCTAAACCTGAAAATATGCATATATGTTACTACACCAGTGACATAAAGAAAGATGTGCTCATTGCAAGCATTGATTTATGAGAGATTTTGATATTGGGAAAACAATGGGGCCTAATATGTTTGGGAAAGAAGTGCTTTTAGTTTGGGTTGTAAATCAGTTCTTTTTCGAATTTTCTTAATTTTTATTCTTTATCTTCTTCGAAACATGATAAAAATGAGGACGATGATTTGAAGAATTTAGGACAAAAAGATCAAAAAGCCCGTTCTAACTTAAGCATGTACGCACCAATCACTTAATATACCCCCAAGGCCCCAAATCATTTAACTTAACCCTGAGTTATAGTCAATTTAACAGTGGAAGGACTTGATTGCTTTAAATAAACTTTGTTTAGATTTAGATCACAACAACTGAAACTTTTGGATTAAACCAACAAGTTGAGCGTAACCATATGAGATGAAATTCGCAATGTAATCCAGAAATTTGGATTGACTCAAATTGTTATAGATAAGCGATTACTAAAAACTGTAAAAAAATTGCATTACTTCAGTAACACATAAGGTACAACAATTCAACTACAATTTTTGACATCAAAGAAATTTAAATGTATGATTAGGTAGTAGAAAATTAAAGGTAGTGGCTCAAAGGAAAGTGAATTAAAAAGAAAAGTTAAGAATCATGCTTTTCTTTTTCCTAATTAATTTTATTTTAACACGACCCTTATCATTTATCACAGTCTAGCTTTAAAAACGACAACTTTAAAGCTAAAAATATTTATAATCGTTTCAAGAAAAGTATCTTAAACTATAGTAAGGCACTACATAGCTAATATAACCAATATATACCTAGAAATTTTTTTAAACAAATTTACACCTCCACAGTGAAATTGTTTTTTTAAGAAACTATGTAAACAATCCAACTTAATACTCGTTGGTACAGTGAAACCAATAAACAATCTCCTAACTATGTACTTCTGCAATACTAGGGTTGAATCGGAGGTCCAAAAACAATATTATTTCAAAAATAATATAACTATATTTTAAATTAAACGGTTTAGGAGGTTGTATGCTCTAATAATACACTTTCAGTGGCTTTCGGCCCGTATGGCCCATATAACATGTTTCCTTTTTAGCTATTTTCTTACTCAATTGACCCGTTCCAGATTAAAAAAAAACAATAATCCAAGGATTAAAATTGGGATATATGCTGTACATAATTAAGGTGTTAATAATGATACATACCATACCCATTGACTCTGGTGCTGTGACATTGCAGCATAGCTTCTACATGGATTTTCATTTAGCAAGCAATGCATTTGTCCTTTCAAAGAATTTTGAGCACTCCATAAGGAAAGCCAGATTTCAATTGGCCCACTGTACTTGCGGATTATGTTAGTACTTAGCTGAGAAAACACACATAGAGCATGTTAACTACTGAAAAGTCAAACATAATGTTATTCCTATGGTCCATTCTGTGACCTTCTACAAAATTATATAAAAATAAGTGCAAGTAATATCTTTAACTAGTCAAAATTAGTGATAATTGAAGTCCACACCTTGAAAGTAGATAACATCGGAAGTTATATTCTTTGCAAAGAAGTAGAAATACAGTCAGTGTATCAAAAGGAACACACTATATGTAATAAATAGTACTTTCAGAAAAAGGGCTAAAACTCAGAAGATGTTTAAAGAAAACGAAAAAAGCACCCTTCTCAGGGAGTATGTTTTAAAGAACGAAAACAAACAAAAAAATTAGGGAAAGAAAAATATACCAGCTCCCAGGCTTCAATTTCTTGTTGTGAATTATCAAGCATGAACCTTCTAATAGAAGAAAAGAGAAACACTTACTCCACATTTTTAATCTCATCATTCATAATAAAGAATTGCAGACTTGCCAAATATAATACTTTCTTGAAGCATGATGAGCTCTAATAAGTAATATCACTAATTATATAAAGTCCAAAATATAGTAGGTTAAGAATACATAACTATGTAAGTACTGTTTTAAATTTGCCAAAACAAGATTCATAAAACAGTGACACTTTACCGCAGTCCATGGTGTACATCACGGTGATTACAGTGACCTGATACCCCATAGTTATCGAAAGTAATTATCTACAATAAATTATAAGAAAATGAATTTATCAAACTCCAGGGAAAAGAAACAACTAAAACATGGGAATGCTTAATATAGAATCAAATGAAAGAAATTATACATAATTGTACTGCACACATATATATGTAATTAAACACAAAATAATCAAAATTAGTGAGATCAGAACTTACAATGTCAATTGCATTATCATTAATTTTCTTCTCCAAAATCTTTGATAGTAAGCTAGTATTCCATATTTTTCCAAAACCATCCTAAAGATGAATACAGATAGATATAATTCATATACATGAAATGAAAAACAGATTAAGGGGGCGTTTGGTTCGTGGAATTTGTTGGAATTGGAATTTGAATTGGAATTCGAAGGAATTATATTTGGAATTCAATATTTTCCAAAGGATTTGGAATTCAAAGGAATTGGAATCTATAAAGGGAATTTAAATTCCAAATGCATTTCTAGTGACAAAACACTTATAAAAATATTGGAATTTATCATCCGTTGCAAACCGCCACCACCAACCGTGCCCGTTGCCGAAAACCGACCGTAACCCACTGCCGATAACGCCCATCGTCGAGACACAGTTCGACAAAGGCGGTCGACGACAATCAATAGTTAAGGGTGGAAACGGTCGGCGATCGGGGCAAACAGTGGGCGGCGGTGGTCGGCAGCGGCGGCGACGGTCGGAGGTGGAAGGCGGTGGCAGGCGGTCCTGGGCGGGGGTTGGCGGACGACGACGGCGGTCGGGGTCGGCGGCAGGCGGCGGGTTCGGCGGTCGGCGGTAGTAGGCGGCGGTCGAGGGCCGAGTTCAGCAGTCGGGGTCGGCGGCGGCGGCGGCGGCCGGCAGCGGTGGTTGGCGGTCGGGGTCGGCGGGGGGCAACGGTGTTCGGCGGTTGGGGTCGTTGGCGGTGGGCGGGGGGTAGGTGGCGGTTGGTGGTGGAGGCGGGGGTCGGTGGAATTTGAAATCCTTCAATATTTGGGAGGATTTTGAAATCCTTCATTTGAAGAAATTTGAGGGAATTAATTCCAATTCCAATTCCTTTTTCAACCAAACACGTTAAGAATGAAATTCAAATTCCAATTCCAACGAATTCCTACCAACCAAACACAATGACCAATGGAATTCAGATTCCAATTCCATTGAATTTCTGCATACCAAACGCGCCTAAGATTTTTAAGGGAAAAGAAATAAACCTGAAAATCTAGATGATCCATTACTGTCACTTGTTGGATAGGAACCTGCATGATCAAGTAATTATCATAGGTGTCAAACAAGCAAGCTTATGTAAAGTCCTTTTTATTGTTCACATATGTGCTTCTCTAGGTAAGTAAAGGTATTCACTTGATTACACACTTGTATAGAATAACTTCTTTATATATAACTATATAAGTTACTTTCTTATGATTCTACCAGTTTGTGGGAACATACTCTTTGAAATGATACAAAAACTCAAAAAGCTCGTTAAATACTTAAATATAAGAACAATGATTACATAACTCAAAAAAATTTCGATCAAAACAAACAAACGTACCCAGTAACATCCCACTCATAAAGTAGGGTCCGGGAAGGGTTAGATGAAGGCAAACCTTACCTCCATCCCATGAGATAGACGGGCTGCTCTCAAAATATTATTATTACTTTTTTTGTTATTCTTGTGGACACATGTTAGTATTGCAATAACAATGGTGAAAAAATTATGGAACGCTAAATTAAACAATGAAGAAGGTCATATTGTACAAAAAGGTAAAACACAACCAGATTATACATCTCAATGTTGTGTAACCTAATATATCACCTTAAGGATAGCAGAAGCCCTATAAAGCTCTTCTTTTCTAACATTTCCCAAACCATCTGCATTACCTGCAAACAATTAACAGCATACAACATCAAAATACTATTGGTACCCTATCATAGACTTGACTCATTTTATGGGCTTGAATTCCGTACCCCATGTAATATAATGTCTTGTTGACAACTCATATAGAAAAAGGACACCGGGTAAGATAAAATAACACACCCCCCCATGAAAATATTGGTACACTTTAATCACCAGAACTTAGTATTTAGAAAGAACAAGGAGTGCAAGCTCCATCTCTAAACGAATCAGATTATTGGCACATAAGTCTGAAATTAAGAAAGTTAATTGATGAGATTAAGTTACTGTTCATAGTAATGCCATAGATCTTGTTTGATTTTCATCTAAATCTCACTCTCTCTCTAATGTTACAAAAACTAAAAGCAGATATAAAAAAACCAAAATTTCTAGTTATACAACATATTACCGGTTGACATGCACAATATGTGCAAGTTATGCCCTCTTGAAATCAGCTGATTGATTGTTGGTGAAAAGAACCTGCCAACACAATTGTTCAATACCATACAATCAGTAACTTGCCTGGAACCATGTGATATGAAATTGAGAACCCGCGATCAAAAACTCATATTTGTAATAGACGCTAGAGATTTGATAAACTTGCAGGATTTAGAAGGAAAAACACTCCTGAAAAAAAAGTATTAGGGTTCTAACCGTACATAGATTCATCATCCGGATGGGCGATGACCAGCAGAACATTTCTCTTTCGTGAAGATCCATCTGATACATTCAAAAAAACGATTATCGAAGGAACCAAAAAATTGTGAATTTAAACGGTGTAGCAAATACTTCTTGGATCAACATCACTAACCATCATTATTTAAGAAGGAAGATTGATATGGATAGAATGATGCATATAGAACTTTGCAGATGGAAGCCAACCAAAGTACAGCTACTGAAGCAAATATCATGAACCACTCCATCTACTTACTCCTGCATACAAACCCATTAAAATATAGTCACCAGTCAACTAGTAACAGCAATTGCACATCTTCATAGCTCATAAGATACATTACAAACAGATCTACAAACTGGCATAAAGATCAATAACAATTTCAGATGATGATCACCACCAGATGTAAGGAAGTTGTGCATTTGGGCAAATATGATAAGAACAATCAAACAGAAAACAATAAGAAATTGGTTATTGTGTATCGATTGCCAAATTCGATGCGTTATCAGATATAGGTTTACAAAATGTAAAACCCTAGTAAAGAACAGATTGCACGCACGTAATGAACTAATACGTTTGAAATTGGAAGTGTACGGATCATAAAATTAAGATACCTGGTGTTAATTCGAGAAGTTGAAGAGAGCTCTAATCTTTTGTTTTTTCATCTATGGCGAATTTGAACACAAGTGCTTGTAAGTTTAGAAGGAAAGAAGATGATGGCTTCTGTTTAGCAGTTTCACTTCTAATCCCAACAGAGGGGCAAAAGAGCCGAGGCTATCGATTTTTATTCGGGATCGAATTGATAAAAAGCTCGAAACGAGTTGAGTTTTATTGATCCCGAGCCGAGCTCAAGTTTGAAAGAAATCTCATTTAATTATCGAACCCCAGCCCGAGCTTTATATATCGAGCTCGAGCCGGCTCGCGAGTCTAAACGAGCTTTTTATTTATATATTATTATTTAATTTATAACATATATTATATAAATAATATCTATTGTATATAAAGTTATGAAAAAAAAACAATTAAAAAATATGAATAATGTTATAAAATATATAATTATAAATGTATATCAAAATTAAATATAAAAATATTAAAAATAATATTTAAATAAATAAACGATCCGAGCCCGATCCGAGCCCGATCCGAGCCCGATCCGAGCCCAAGCCGAGCTCGAGCTGGAAAAGTATTTGTCGAGCCGAGCTTGAGCTTTAAAAATACAGCTCGAAACGAGCCGAGCTCGAGCTCGGCTCATTTGCACCCCTAGATTCCAACAAAATTTCAATATTGTATTTACCTGGTTTTACGACCTCACGTTACGGCTTGATAAATCTCGAATTAAATTTTTGTTTTTTTCTTGTTCGCACGTTGCAACGGTCGCATTGACGTAATTAAGTACATAAAGATTAATATATTAACTTATTTTATTTTGGACTTGCGGAGCCTCAATATCCACTGGTTAATTAGCTAAATAGCAATTGACGCATATACGTCCAGTTGCTTCTCAAGAATTTTCATATTGTTTGATGTAAAATAGATAGGGTATTTGTTTCTGTCATTTGTTAAATCATTTTAACAACTCGATAGATAGTTTGATAAGCCAATGATTTTTTCCGTGTTTCTGAATACGGTTAACCAGCATGTTGAACATAACAACCTCAACACCTAAGATCATGAAAATGAAGACGTGGTTAAATACATAAAGAACGTATGAAGTCATGATAACTTTGTTTTAAGTATTGGTGCGTGGATAAAAATCGCGTCGATGTATTCGGATATCAGTAAAAAGTCATGTAGTGGTAAAAATGAGAGTTAAAAAACAGTAAGACGTACTACAAAGGTCAAGTAACTAAAACTTATATGTGAAAAAGTAAATTAATTATAGAAATTTAATAATAAAAGTTGTGTGTGGAGAGTATGTATGAAAGTAGGCATCCAAGAAAAAACCCCTTGTAAAGAGTAGAGTAGAACCCATGACCCTTAGTCAAGACACTAACCAACAAATCTAGACATGCATTTGAAAATATGTTTTGTTTGAATAATATTTAACTGAAGAAGGTGGCCAAGGTGGACTCCACCACCGACATTCGTAAATAAGTACTTAGATTTTAAAACGAAACTAGAATTTTACCCGCACTTCGCCCCGGCTCAAATAAAATTAATATCGAAACGTGGGTAAAAATAAGCATATCGTAACGTTAGTATTCAGAATATTAAAACAATTACGATGGTTTGAATAGAACTAAATATACATAGTATGCTCGGACAACAGGTTCTGGCTGCGTTTTGCGAGACTTGGTTTTAAATAATATTTGTTCCGAACGTATGTAGAGATAATCAATATATTCAAAATTTTAAAAAACATTACATTTTTTCAAAAGAAAATAACAATATGCTATATTTGACTCGGGTTGGTTTTGAAAGAAACCTACGCCTAAACGTAGATAAAAATAAACATATCGCAATAATGTATCCGAAATTTAAAAAATATATATTTTAAAATTCATAAATGAAAAACAAATTACACAAAAATCAATTATAATAATTAAATAATACTTCAACTTTGAAACCACATCCGGCACAGCGTGAGCCCAAGTCAAACCCACGTTGTGCATCATACATTTCAGGGTTGTACTTCGTGCATTAATCATGTGCTATTTGGGTTTTAAAGTTATAGTAATGTCATTCGACCTATACGAGGTGCTATACTAGGCCGTATGTCCATATTATGTGTGTGCGTAATATTATACTAGTTGTATGAGTTGTGTTAAACATACATATCACATGGAATCATATAAAGTGTTACACGAACATGCAACAATGTCATTAAAAAATGCTTTTGATGTGCCGATCAGGCTGTATGAGCTTATTAGTAATATGTCATGTCATGTCTATCAACTTTTGTTTGTTATATATACAGGCCTATAACATTATAAAATAGGATCGATAACAGGAAATCTGAAGTTTTTTAAATAGTCATTATATAACATCGTCTTCTTTTACGTACATCATCAACATTCCCACGTATCATACGGGAGTATGAGGTGTCATTTAGGCTGTATAGCTTGTTAGTAATATGCCATGTCTTCAGTAATCTATACAAGCATGTAACATTATGACGTGCCTGTGTAACACTGTGCAGGGGCGGCTTAACTCTTTGCGGGGCCTAAAGCAAACAAAGAAGTTGAGGCATTTTTTGTAAATTATTTTTGAAGTGTAATAAAAAAATTAAATTAAAATTTTCATCCAAACAAACGTTATTTAAATAACTTATCAACACAAATAAATAGTATTTCTAATTGTTTTGTTAAACATAATGTGTAGTTTTCAACAGTAGTATTAAGTTGGTTACAACTTTTACCATACTAATTTACCTAGTTTATTTTTCTATCTATAGTTTACAAAATATATATAATTAATTACAAATTAAGTTCTATTTTATATAATATATTTTTGGATATCTAAATACAATAAAAAAATTCAATCGAGAATAAATATATTTTTTTAAACGAAAACAATAAACATGTATGTCAAGAGAATATTATAGTAATATCAAATACATCATTTTTTTTGACACTAATCATATATTTAGTAAGCAACTAAAACTCACCATAGATTGCATGTTTGACAACAACTTTTAAGTTTTAATAAGTGATTTTTAACTTATTAACTTTTTAAAAATTAATAAGTCAAAAAAAATGTTTGTCAAACTCCAAAATACTTTTCAAACTAACTTTTCATGTAACTTTTCATGTAAGTTGAAAAGTAGGTTTTAAAAAGTAATGAGAGTGTTACATATTAACTTTTGAAACTACTTTTAATTTAATTTTCTATTATAGCTCTTTGCTACTCTTATTAACTCCCCTAATTTTTAAATTATGTCTTTTTTGATCATGTTATTGTTGGATTATGTACGGGTTCGGTTACGTCACGTTGCCAACCGAGCTATGACCCGTAAGAGTTACACCTTGGGCAACAAATATTAAGTCCACTTAATTTGATTAACTGGCACTTACGAACTATATCGGTTTTTATAATTTATAATTGTTATAAATTATTTAGTATTAATATTTATTTATTAAAGGAAAAATGAGATTGCTTTTTGAATTTGAAGCTTAATTCACAGAAGAAAAAAAGGAGGAAAGTGTTCACTCAATTATTGAGTGAATGATTTGTAAAGAATAAAAAGCATTCACCTACTCCCCTATTCCACCGACTCCCTTATGCTTTTGGTCTCCAATATATTCTTTCACATGGTGATCAGATGAGTGGCTTTCATGGGTTTTTCATGATCAAGAGATTCATAATTTCTTCATCTTTCACAAAGGTCATCATCTAATTCACAATTGCTACTGCCTCTTGAAAAGAAGAGGTATAGTTGGATTTTTCTACCTATCACAAACAACCGATATATTTGATTGCAACCGTGGATCACGCCTCTTAGAGCCGCAACCACTGTATTCCAATTTAGCGTTCGTTGATTCTAGCATTCATTTGTTGTCCCTCGGTGTCTCAAACGGCTAATTATCAACCACAAAGGTATATTATATCTCATCAGCAGGTTATTTATATTCTGTATTTGCATTGTTTGTAACCCAGATCCTGTCGGGTTCATTCTGGTATTTTATTATTACTCCGCTGCGTTAACTGTTATTAATCTGATTAATAATTATCAAAACTGTTTTTGATAAATAAACCTAACGAAGATACCACTGAACCCAACAGTGGTATCAGAGCAAGGCTTATAACATGCAAATCAGACCCGGTCTGTTAACTAGTTATAGATCACAAACTTTAAAATTATTAGAAGTTTCTGATTTATATTATTTTGGGCAACTTGTTTATTTTGGTTAAATATTTATTAATCAAAAGATTGCCCATATTATTTTGATTGTGTTTTAATATGTAAATCTGGCTAGACCCTGTGGTTGAATGGTTGTGATGTGATTTGTTATTGTTAAAGTTTTTGGTTTTATGGTTTTTGGCCCATTTAATGGCTCAAAGTTGTAATAGATTAGAGTTTTCTTTTATTTTGTATTTCTTTTGTAAATATTGTAATATTTGAAGACCCGAAGTCAAAACTAGAGACAAGACGAATCAGGGAGTCAGTGGGAGCCCATCAAGACAACTAGATGCACTTAGGTCTATCCTTGTGGTTGTTTTGTGTTTTTACCCGTGACCTAGCTTGATCTCGCTATTTGGCTCTAGCAAGATCAAACAATCATAGCCATTAGATTTACATATTATTTTGCTATTATGGTTGCTTTATTTTATATCACCCAACCTAATATCAAACTAATTAAAAAAAAGTTTTTTTTTACAATCAAAATAAATAACAAGTCTTATACTTACTTTTACAACTTGTTAAATTATTAAAACAAATTGTTTGTTTTAAATGGGATAATCGGATAAGTTTTCAAATTCAAAATTAGTTTGAATTTCAAAACTTAAAACTTGATAATTTTTAAATTAAAATTAATGATCCATTTAAAAGGATAACTAGATAAGTTTTCAAATTTAAAATTAGTTTAAATTTTAAAACTTAAATCTTAATAATTTAAAATTATCAACTTAAAAATCGGTTGTCTATCTCGCGATGAACCTAGTTTTAATAGGGTATTAAAATCTAGTGTCCCGAGAGCTGAAAGAGTTCGTCATTTATTATTACGAACTATATATTGTAAAACTAACTTTTACGATGCACGTATAACTTAATTATACGTTGTGTTTGACCCTATTCGGTAAACACTAAAATTGGATCCCATAGATAAAAATCAATAGTCTATGCCACCCTACTATAAGGAACACTTGGAACATTAAGCGAAACATCAGTGTTTGGAGCCACAGCACCGCACTTGATGTGTAGTTTATTCTTCCAAGGTGCAAGGGTTTTGTTGACACATCCGGCCCTTTCACAAGTAACTGTTTTAGGATGACTATTACTTTTCTCTCTTGTTACGTGCCACAGCTGTCTAGAGAAAAAAGTGGGCATAGATGAGGCTAAACGTATCAATGCATTGACAAAAGTTGTCGTTGCGGCCTCATACACGAGAGTTGTGCAATTTTCACAATTGATAAGCATTGTCAGTCTGCCTAATCACTTACTAATGTTGCGTGCCCCAGCTGCCTTTAGTGACTGACCAAGCCAGATTCTCATTCCTTATTTAAAATTACTGTAAATGGGTCATTAATTATAATAAGGTAACAATACATCTAAAATACTAATTAATTTATTTTGCTTATAGATGTCTTCAGAAACCAACAACTCCTTCATTCTCAAGTCTATTCTTGAGAAAGAGAAACTTGATAACACCAACTTTCTCGCATGGCACCGCAATCTGAGATTGGTTCTCAAGATGGCGAAAAAGCTCTATGTTATAGATAGCGCTGTTCCCAACGAGCCTGAAAACAACACGGCCGCAGCCCGTAGAACTTGGGAAAAATTTAAGGAGGATGCCGATGAGGTAGCCTGCCTTATGCTAGCCACCATGTCTCCTGATCTCCAGAAGAACATGGAGGACATGACTGCATTTGACATGATTGAGCAACTTAAGGGCATGTTTCAGAAACAGGCCCGACAAGAGCGCTATGATACCATGAAGCAGCTTATATCCTGCAAAATGCAAGTAGGCTCGCCTGTTAGTGCCCATGTGCTTAAAATGAAAGGGTACATCGACCAAATGGCCAAACTTGGTTATCCTATGCAAGATGAAATGGCAGTAGACTTCATTTTGAACTCCTTGCCTAGTTCTTACGACCAGTTCATAATGAACTTTAATATGAATGCGTGGGTTAAGAGTGTAGCTGAACTACACGGTATGCTCAAAACTGCTGAGCAAAACATACCAGGTAAAGCCAATCAAATGTTGATGGTCCGATCTACTGGTGTTAGGAAACCAAACCCCAAGAAAAAAACTTATAACAATAAGGGTAAAGGTAAAGTTGTTACTGCCAAGCCTGCCACCAACAACAAACAGCTGGCTAAAAATAAAGCAGCGCCCCCTCCTGAGGAGCGACACTGTTTTGAATGCAATAAGATGGGAAACTGGAGACGTAACTATCCTGACTATCTAGCCAAGCTGAAGGTAAAGAAGGCCAATGGTGAAGGCTCTTCTTCAGGTATTCTGATTTATGTTATTGAACTTTTCACTGTTTCCAGTAACACATGGGGATTTGATACTGGATGTGGTTACCACATCATTAATGTCTTGCAGGAGCCTGAAAAGTGGAAGAAACTGAAACAAGGCGACATGGAGCTCATCGTTGGTGATGGGAAAAGAGTACCGGTTCTAGCAACTGGAACATATCATCTTTCTTGTCCATCTGGTCTTGTAATTACTTTAAATAAT
The DNA here is from genome assembly GCA_024085815.1 of Flaveria linearis. Taxonomy (NCBI): domain Eukaryota; kingdom Viridiplantae; phylum Streptophyta; class Magnoliopsida; order Asterales; family Asteraceae; genus Flaveria; species Flaveria linearis. The sequence goes on from CM044002.1 coordinate 58,050,219, forward strand.
TGTTTGTTTGCTCCTGGTTTAACCAGAAACATTATTTCAGTTTCTTTATTGTTTGAACAAGGATTCAAGTATGTTTTTAATGATGCTGTTATTTCTGCCTACTTGAATGATATCTTTTATTTTGAGGCTAAACCTCGAAGTGGTATTTATGAGATTGATATTCAAACAAATAATAATGTATATAATCTTTCTAAACGTATCAAATCTGTTTTAACGATACGTTTCTATGGCATTGTAGACTTGGCCACATAAGCAAGGCCCGTGTGAAAAGGCTTCAGTCCGAAGGGATTCTTGAATCCATAGGACATGAATCTTCAAATGAATGCGAATCTTGCTTAGCTGGCAAACTCACAAAAGATCCTTTCACCCATGTTGATGAACGAGCTAAGGATCTGTTAGCACTTATACATTCTGATGTATGTGGTCCTTTCAGAACCATGTCTAGAAATCACGAAAGATACTTTGTTACGTTTATTGACGATTATAGTCGATACGCCTATGTCTACCTTATGAAGCATAGACATGAAACCTTTGAAAAGTTCAAAGAGTTTCAGAACAAAGTAGAAAACCAACTTGATAAGACTATCAAAGTACTTCGATCAGATCGAGGTGGAGAATACCTAAGCCAAGAGTTCATTGATCATCTAAAGGAATGTGGAATTGTTTCACAGTTCACTCCACCCGGCACACCCCAACTTAATAGCGTGAGTGAGAGGAGAAATCGAACCCTACTTAATATGGTTCGATCGATGATGTGTAGAACTAACTTACCTCACTCCTTTTGGAGTTATGCTTTTATGACCGCCGCCCGCCTTGTCAATCTGGCACCGACTAAGAAGGTAGATAAAACTCCATATGAGATATGGCATGGGTCTAAACCCAATTTGTCTTACCTTAGAGTATAGGGATGTGAATCCAAGGATCGAACTACAGGAATTATCAGTATTAAAATAAATCAATTTAATGATCGCGGAATTATCACTAATTGACGTTTAATTGTTTTTAATGATTAATGATGAACACAACCAAAGAAACACAATAAATACGAAATCAATAATAATTCAAATGTATTTCATTAACTATACTGTAATGATTACAAAAGAATAATAATGAATGACTATGAACAATCGAATTCTGTGAAACGAATAATGTTTGATGTTGATGTGACGGCAGCTAGGGTTGCACAATGAACTCTTGACAGCCGTAATATTGATTGATTGTGTTCACCGAGATGTGAAACCTAGGACTCATATTTATAGATGTTTGAGTCGGCTAAGGAAACACCGGATCTCTCGGGATCTGTTGTTGATCGTGTTGACTTGTTTGACTTCTTGGAGTTTGTAATCGCACAAGTATAATGATCTTCCGCAGGAGTCTTGCCTTCCGCAGATCTTTTGTTCTTCCGTAGATGATTTGCTCTTCCGTAGGAATGTTGTTCTTCCGTAGGAAATCCTTCTTCCGTAGGAGTCTTCCCTTCATGAAACTTGATCATTCGCAGAAACTTACACTTGGTCATTTGGTCTTGTATGAAACATATCTACGGATTAACAAAATTGTTCATCCGTAGATGTTTCCTACACTTGGTCAATTTCAGGAAATCCATCCAAGTATATTGTTTCTCCTGTCAAGTCACAAATCAACACACATACATATATGGGGTTAACCTATAAATTCAATTCACATATATATATATATATATATGACTGTTACAAATATTAATTACAAGACTTGATTCAAGTACTAAGCCTATACAAAAATGATCTAGCCCTATACAATCTAGATCTAACAATACTCCCCCTTAGGCTTAGCTCCTTGTAATCAGTCCTTCAAAACAGCAAGATCCTTGACTCTTGATATGATTTTGTTGTAGAAGTAAGATACAGCTGTCTGTTGATCATCATACTTGTATTTGATCTCTATTTTGCTGATCTTCTTCAGAGTCTCGAATCCAAGTCCCAGAACATCCTCCTCTGTAGTGAGAGTCTCCAAGACTCGGTCATTCTTCACTACTTCAAGCTCATCTTGTTCGGAGAGGCGAAGTTCTGAGACTTCTTCATATTCTGTTCCCTTCAGCAAGCCTGCATTATGTCTTCGTCGTTTGTAGGCCTTTGCATGAAGTTTGTCGATGACTTGGATCATGTGTACATGCAGGAACAGATCATTTTGAGCTGCTTCATCACTCAGCTTCGGAAAGAATTTGTCATGAAGGTAAGAAGTGTAGCTTGGATGAAGCAACTTGATTTCCGCAGGATCAAAGATCCTGATATTTTTTGCGCGTTTGTTCTCTGCAGTTCTCATCAGCACCAGCTCTTTTGTCCTCTCTACATATCCCCACTCAGTAATAGGGAGTGTGTATTGAGTTCCTTCAATGCGTTTGATGGCTGCTGATGTTCTGTTGTTATATCCAACCCTCTTCAGAAATTCATCATCTACTGAGTCAGAGGCATTGGACTTGGATCTTTTCTGCCCTTGAGTTCTTCGTTTGTGAGCATCATCATCTCTTTTAGCTCCTATGATCACATCATCTTTGAACCTTGTTTTCAGTTGACCCACTCTGCTTGAGAAGTCCCTGCCCCTTGGGTGTATTGGATAATTTGTCAAAGTAAGGCTTTGCAGGTCCTTTAAATCATTCTCAGGAAGGCAGAGTACTGAAAACACATCACGGAAGTATTCAACTCTTCCTGATGTCCTTTTAATCACTGCACAGTCCCACTCCTGATCATATTTCCATGCCATTATTTTATTTTCTTCAGCTGAGTTGGGAGTTGTGAGGTGATCAATCAACTGAATCAGAGTGGACTTCTGATCAGTGATTTCTCTGACAGTGGTACCAAGGGGCCATACTTTGCCTGGAATGACTTCCCTTGGTTCCCTGATGAGCTTATCCTTAGCTTTATGCTGATCCTTGGGTTCCACAGTGATTGGATCAGCAGATAATTTGCTTTGTTTGTCATCAGTAGGATGAGGAGCTGTTGTTCTGAATTTTACACCTGTTTCCAACTCCACCTTCATTACATGCTCCATCATCCTCCGCAACTCTCCAGTAGTTCTACCTTTAAGTTCATGCGGCTTGTAGTTGTGCCCCTGTAACCAGCAAGTCATATTATACTTGGTGAGTTTGGCTGTGTCACAGTGGCCCAAATCCTTCTTGATTTTCTCCAATGATTGAAATGTAGTAAAGGATTCATAATCATAGTTTGGGATTATGAACCTGGCAAACTCAAATTCTTTCAGTGCATTGGTCATTTCTGATGTGTTCATCCTCTCAACCATGTCATACGGAAAACCATGGTTGATGAGGGTCATAAACATGCTGGAATCAGGCCTCTCTTCCATGATATCAGCGGTTGTTAGAAGGTCATCGGCCTTTCCACCCTTATCACCGGTGGGGGACTCCATTCTCGTTAGTTCCTCCCACTCTTTCTCACTGTCATCTTCTTCTCCGGAGGATACCTTCACAGCAGACACTTCTACTGAAGGTGTAGGTGCAGGAGATGGAAGTTTTGGTTTCTTTGGAGAGCTTTCATCTTCTGGTTTCTTTTGAGTAGCTCCAAAGTATTTTCTTTTTCGGGTGTATGAGATCAGTGGCTTAGTAGCTCTACCCGACTGTTTTGCTGGCTCAGCTCTTGAATCCACTTTTGTTTTCAGATCTGAGAGTTTTCTTTTCAGGCTTTCTATCTCTAGATCCTTTTTCTTTATTTGCTCAGCCTTTTCATTTTGCTCGTTTTTTAAAGTAGCCTCCAACTCCCGTTTTGTTTGCAACAATGCATCAATAACTTCATTGTTGCATAGTGCATCTTCTCTGAGTCTTTTTAGACTGGCATCCTTCTTCATCAGTTCTTCATCCTTTTCTTGAATTACACCTTTCAGCTTCAGAATTCTTTGTTTTCGCTTATTGGTTTTAAGTATCAACTTGTTGTACTTAGCAACCAGAAAGCTTTTGCTCACAGGAATGTCACTGTCACTTAAGTCATCTTCATGGTATGCAGTGACATCCTGAGCAGATTCTTGAACTTCCTCGTGTTCATCAGCAAGTTGTTCATCTTTCAATGAAGGTATGGGCTCGGTATGTGCTGATGAAGGTTGTTCTTCTGTGTGTGTTGGTGAGAAAGGAACAGTGCTGGCTTCAGATAATATTTCTGTGTCTCCTGAGTGTACGGAGTGTACAGACTCAGTTACCTCAAAAGGTTCAGTCCCAGCACTTTCCGGTGATTGATGTTTTGGAGATTCTGGTGGTGGTTGTACGGGGGATTGGATTTGTTGTGGAGAGAGTGGTTGAGTGTGATGAGATGATGACTGAGAGGATGATGATGATATTAGTACAGGTGATTGATGGTGGTGAATTGGGGAGATTGGTTGGGTGTTTAGGCTTGCTGGTGATTGTGGTTGTTGAGAGGGTGATTGGCTGGGTGATTGATATTGTAGTGGTGGTGTTTGGAGTGGTGATTGTTGTTGGTGTTGTGGTGTTTGGTGTGGTGAGTGAGAAGATTGTGCAGAATCTGCAGATGATTCTGCTTCATCTGCCCATGCCAACTCTTGTGGCAGGTCTGCTTGAGGATCTATAACATGTGCGAACATTGGCATATCCGGACCCTCATACTTCCCACTAAGTTTGTTCAACACTGATTTGCTCAGGTGTGCTTGTACAAACACTTCTCCAACTTTGCTCAACCTTGGAAGCTCTGAGTTAATCACCAGTTGAATGAATCTCGGGAACATGTACATCTTATCATTCTTTTGCAGTTTGACTTGCTCAATCAGACAATTGAAGATGTATTTGGCGTAATTATAGATTCTCCCCTCGAATACTCCAATAATTCCGGATGAAATGTGCCGAGAGAATCTGTCTAGCCCCGACTTCCTGTTTGACATGCACTTTAGGTAGGTGTGACACAAGAATCTGTACGGTTTGCACAGCCTACCCTTCTTGATTTCTCCTTTCTCGTAGTCACCATCATACCCCATCAGGTTGAATACTTTTTCAATGTATTCATTCTCGAATACATCGGGGTGCCCTGTTTCTTTATCTCCCAGTTCCAGACATCTTCGTAAGGTGCTTTCATCGAATCGAAGACGCTGACTCAAAACCTCAGCCACTATCACCTCCTCATCATCTTGTTCTTCAACTCGTGCTGAGTTCTAGAAATCAATAATGTGCGCCTGATGGATCACAGGCTCAGCCGTCAAGGCGTAGAAGAGCCTGGATCGTCGGAGATATCTTATGATATCTCGACATCCTTCCGCTGCTGGATCATCAGCGTTCAAGAACGCGCACACATTGTGTTCTTTAGCAAATCTATTTGCCATCTGCAAAGAAAATCAAGTTAGAAACCATGCAGTTGAATCGTTTGAATGTCAATAACCGATTAAACAGTTTCGTACTGATGTTTAAGACATGATTTACCTTTGCGATAACAGTAATTTATTACAGGATAATGTTGATGATGTGTTCTTGGAAACGAATATTTTGAAATTTGAAAAAGAGGGAAAATGGGCGATTTTCTAGGTTAAAAGTGAAAGTGCTCTGTAAAAATATCGGAAACCTTATTTATAGGGGAACATATTAATTTCTTTTATTAATTATGTTCTTTTATTAATTATGTTGGGCCCACTTCCATCCATTCCTATCCGCATACCAAGTGTTTAGAATGCATTATCTCTTCCGCAGAACATCTGCGGAACCTTGACATCTGCGGATGTCAACATCTGTGGAACCTTAACTTCTGCGGATGTCAACATCTGCGGAACCTTAACTTCTGCGGATGTCAACATCTGCGGAACCTTAACTTCTGCGGATGTCAACATCTGCGGAACCTTACATCAGATGTAAAAGTTCAAATAATGCATTTGTTTTGTTTTGCTGCTGAATCAGAACTGCTGAATCAGAAATCACATAATACTTCTACGGATGAGAGGTATTACTGAAACTTCTGCGGAACATAAAAAGTTTAAAACTTTAAATGTATGATATCTACTGAGTAGAATCAAATGTTGATGTTGGACATTGTTGACTTTATTTGCATGGCAATTAAGTACAGGGAAGCAAGTTTCCTGTATCCTGCATTCAAGTTAGTGCTCAAGTTCCAATTCCTTCAAAGTAATTCAGATCAATTATCAGCTTTTATTATTTTTCATGCATGAACTACTCCCCCTAAATTTGTGATTAATGTGAGACAGTTACATTTATCATAAATTTAAGTTGTAAACAGGCATGACAGGCATATGACAGTCTAAATGAGAGAAAGTCAGTTGAGATAACAATTAAACATCTGACAAACAGTTACATGCATGCATATATATATATAGAGGGATCATACTATAGCTTGGTTTCTGCTGATGTTAATTAGTTGATTCAATACATACTTGATTGCAAGTATATGGATCCACTTAAGTTCAAACATGAGTACTGTATCAACTAGGCATGCTATTTATCATGTTGTGAAGTTTGTTAATCAGTAGCAATCATGAGTCCCACATTCAATTATCATTGTAGTATGTCTTCCGTAGGTGAGGCAAATCACTACAGTCCACACTTAATGACTATGTACATTAAATTATAAGTTCTATCTTGAGACAAATTGCAGTCTCATGAATGCTTTGATGTTAAAGCTCTTTGACTTGATGTACAATGGATCACAAGTGATTCCTTTTTGGAGCTGAAATATGATCTTCATAGTCACCAGGTCTTTACTTTCGTAAAACAGAGGTGAACTTTAACCCAGGTCTTTGTTTACACAAAACAGAGGGAGAATGAAGATCACACTTATTAATCACAGTCCCAGGTCTTTGTTCACACAAAACAGAGGGAATATGACTTTGCAAAGATAGAATATTATAAAGTATTTTACATAGTGTGCTTGTGTAAGTGATTTGATCACATCAGGAGCGAACATACCTTCCTGATTCTCAAATGGAATCCTCACAGACAGTTACCTCATGCTTTTAGTTTGGCATGCTCTTAGCTTTGTTTCCACTCAAGTTGAACCTACTCACATATCAGTATGATATACGTCAGATTGAGGTATTGTTTAATAGCCAAGTATAGTCTACTATCATTTCCCTTATATAATGCATGTATAGATGTTCTATCAGACACTTAAGTTATCGTTAACGATTACTCTGCACAAAGTCAATCATATGCTTTTGTTGATTTATTCTAAGTTAATCATCCCTAAAGATTCTATCAGAAAATTAAATCTAACAGAATCAAATGCTTTAGTAAACAAATCAGCAAGCTGATTAGTTGTGTCTACTTTGACTAACTTGATTAGACCCTTTTCAGAGCAATCTCTCAGAAAATGGTATCTGATTTCAATATGTTTTGTTTTACTATGTTGAACTGGGTTAGCAGTTATAAACATAGCAGCTGAATTATCAATATGAATTGGTGTATGAAGGAAATTGTAACCATAATCAAGTAATTGGTTTTGCAACCAAAGTACTTGAGAGCAACCTGCTGAAGCAGCTATGTACTCTGCTTCAGCTGTGGATACAGATACATTTGTTTGCTTCTTGCACTGCCATGAAACAAGTCTTGGTCCTAAAAATTGACATCCACCAGTTGTGGATTTTCTGTTGTTGTTGCACCCTCCATACTCACTATCTGAGTAGGAGTAGAGGCTAAAATCTCCATCTTTGGGATACCAAAGTCCCAATGTAGGTTTGCCTTTCAGGTATCTGAAAATTCTCTTTACAGCATTCAGATGTGACTCCTTTGGGTCTGATTGATACCTGGCACAAACACAAACAGCAAACATGATGTCAGGTCTACTGGCAGTTAAGTACATTAATGAACCGATCATTGATCTATACAATCTTTGATCTACGGATTTGCCAGCAGGGTCAGGCACAATCTTGTCTATTGTTGATGCTGGTGTCTTGCATGAAGTGGAATCAGCAAGATTGTACTTCTTTAAAATTTGATGAATGTACTTTTCTTGATTGATGAAAATGCCATCTGGTTTCTGATGAACTTGTAAGCCAAGGAAGAAAATCAATTCTCCCATAGAGCTCATCTAAAATTCAGATTTCATCAAGTCTTCAAAGCTTTGGCACAGCTTCTTGTTAGTTGAGCCAAATATTATGTCATCAACATATATTTGAACCACCAAAAGATCTTGATGTTCTTGTTTGAGGAAGAGTGTCTGATCAATAGTTCCTCTCTTGTACCCATTCTTCAGAAGGAAGGATGATAGTTTATCATACCACTTTCTGGGTGCTTGATGAAGACCATACAAAGCCTTGTCAAGCTTGTATACTCTATGTGGATAATTAGGGTCTTCAAATCCAGGGGGTTGAGCCACATAGACTTCTTCATCAATTTTCCCATAAAGGAAAGCACACTTCACATCCATCTGATAGACTGTGAACTTCTTGAATGCTACATAAGCGAGGAAGACGCGTATGGCTTCAATCCTTGCAACTGGTGCAAAGACTCCATCATAGTCTATTCCCTCTTCCTGAGTATATCCTTGAGCAATAAGTCTGGCCTTGTTTCTCACTATGATACCTCTGTCATCCAGCTTGTTCTTGAAAATCCATCTTGTGCCAATTGGATGTTGACCCGTAGGCAAATCTACAAGAGTCCACACTTTTTGTTTTCTGAATTGTTGTAACTCTTCTTGCATAGCCTCAATCCAGCTGTTGTCTTTTAGTGCAGCTGTAATGTTTGCAGGAACTGTTTGGGACAAAAAGCAGGTGAACAAACAAATGTTTGCCACACCTCCTTTGCTCTTTGTGGTTCTAGCATGCAGGTCCCCAATGATATTGTCTGTTGGATGAGACTTGTGTACTCTGCTTGTTGAGATAGCATCAACTTGAACAGTGGAGTCTAAGTTTGTGAAACCCATTGAAGCAGATGGTGTCAGCTGAGAAGTTGAGTCGAAGAAATAATCAAAAGGCTCATGGTCGTTCGGATCAGCTTGTGTTTGATTGGCTGCTTTGTCTTCTTCCGCAGGAAGTTCTACGGAAGCAGCATTTTGTTCTTCCGCAGGAGGTTCTACGGAAGCAGTATTTTGTTCTTCTGTAGGAGGAACTGCAGCATCGACGGAGGCATTTTGTACTTCCGTAGGAGATACATCACCATCCACGGATGAACAATGTTGGTCAGCTGGCAATGGTTGTTGAATGACTACCTCCTCTCCATCTCTAGCATCAGTAGTTGCACCAGTATTTATATCTACGGATGAGGGAACATCTGCTGATGAATTTACATGTGCTGGGGATGAAGAGTTTGCTTCTCCAGAAGTAGCTTCATGCTGCTGACTTGATCTTTGTTGTGGTCCAGGTGACACTTGTGCTCTTGGTGGGTCAGCTGTTAAAGGCACTTCATTCACACTTGGGGGCACAAAGGGATAACATGTATCCGCAGCACCTGCGTTGATCAGATAACTAGTGTTAAATGATTCAGTTAATGCATCTATATCAAATAACCAAGATGATCCTTTTACATTGGTAGTAAACATGGATTCATCAAAAGAAACATTGGGAGTCTTTTCAACTATGTTATGTTCTGGAATGTACACCCTATATGATTTAGAAGTGGATGAATATCCAACAAAGAAACCATCATAGGCTTTTTCAGAAAATTTTCCCAATTGTTCTTTAGTATTTAAAACAGACACATGACACCCAAAAGCTCTAAGATATCCTATAAAAGGTTTTCTTTTAAATAAGAGTTCGTAAGGTGTTTTATTATGTTCTTTGACTATCAAAGTTCTATTTTGAACATTGCAAGCTGTATTCACAGCTTCTGCCCAGAATGTAATGGGCAACTGAGAATCAGCTAGCATTGTTCTGGCTGCTTCTATCAGTGTTCTATTTCTCCTTTCAGCCACTCCATTTTGTTGTGGAGTTCTTGGGGCACTAAATTGTCTAGTTATTCCTTTAGTCCTGCAAAAAGAATCCAAATCAGCATTAACAAATTCAGTTCCATTGTCACTCCTAAAAATTTTAACTTTTAAATCAAGTTGATTCTCAATCTTGATCACAAAGTCCATTAATTTTTCAGATGTTTCACTCTTATGTTTTAAGAAAAAGACCCATGTAAATCTAGTGAAATCATCAACTATCACCAAACAATATTGCCTTTTTCCAATGCTCAGCACATTGGTTGGACCAAAGAGATCCATGTGAAGCAATTTGAGTGGTGTAGTGTTAGTGTTGATTGTTTTGGATTTATGAGACACTCTGTGTTGTTTTCCTTTATAACATGAAGAACAGTGATTAGAACAATGAAATTCTTTCTTTGGTAATCCAATGACTAAGTCATTTTTCACCAATTTATTCATGTTCTTCATGTTGGAATGGACAAGCCTTCTATGCCACAATTGAGATTCATCTTCGGAAGATTTGGACAGCAGGCATGTCTCATGTTTTGTGAGTGTTGTGTTGTTCATATCCAAGATATATGTGTTGCCTTTTCTTGATGCTTTAAGAAGTATCCAGTCTGCTGGAACTGTAAACCCTGGCTTAAGAATGTAACAGTTAGTGTTATCAAATAGTGTTAAATAATTTTGATCACAAATTTGGGAAACACTAAGTAAATTATACTGCAAATTTTCACAGTAATTTACTTTTTCAAATGTTAAAACACCATTAGTTACCATTCCCTCACCAACAATTTTACCTCCCTTCTTATCCCCACCAAATGCCACATAAGAGGCATGTTTATGTTTGAAGTCATGGAGAAGTGCACAGTTGCCTGTCATATGTCTGGAACAACCACTGTCAACATACCACTTGTTGTCAGCTCTCCTTGATTGTTCATGCACACAAAAAGAAATTAGTTAGTCTTGACAACCCAAGGCTTAATTGTCTTGGGTTTGCCAGTTGTGTCAACAATAGTTACTCCTTCATGAATTAATCTTGAAGTTTCAGTATTAGTTGTTTCTTTTTGATCTGATGGTGGTGAGGATGATTCTGTTAAAGATGATTCAGGTTTCTGAGTATCTTCATGCTTATCCGAGTCATTCTTCAACTTGGCTTGTTTTGGTTGGTATCTTAACTTTGAAGAGGATCCTGTAGACTTGAAAGTTTCTTCATCTTTCTGCTTTGATTGAGACACAGGAATTCCTTTATCAAAGTTGTCAAAGAAACCATCAACAACTTCAGTCTGTTTATCAGACAAATCCACCTTTTTGTGAGGTGTCTTAGCCTGTGCTGGTATTTTCTTCTTCACAGTCTTGTCCGCAACAGATGATCTTTTCGTTGACTTTTGTTGTTCTTTCTGAGCCTTTGTCTCTTTTTCACTTTCTGAGTCGGATGATGCACATTGTGACTTCTTGTTGTTCTTTTTCTTATTCTTCTTATTAAAATAACATTCCTGAGTGGAATGGTTATTTTTTTCACAAATGGCACAATGTTTGTTGAAGAAGCAATCATCAGTCATGTGATTGTTCATGTTGCAAATGGAACAGTAGCTACTGAAATAACATTCATCAGTGTTGTGATTCTTCATATCACACCATTTGCAATATTTCTCAGAAGTGTCTTCGAGTTCAGCCTTCTTTTTGTTGTTTTTGTTCTCACTTGCTGAAACATCAGATGATTTCTTCTTGTTTTTGTTTGTGCTTCATTAGCTGTTGTTTGTTTGTCTTTGGCTCCCTTTAGTTGCTTGATATTGACCTTTTTCTGAGCATGTTTGTTTGTTTCTCTTGTTACCTTGTCCGCAGTATCAGATTCTTTCTTCCGTTGCTTGTCTGCGGATTCAGTAGTTTTTGCCTTCCGCAGATGATCTACGGACTTGGCAATTTTTGATTTCCGCAGATGTTCTACAGATTCCTCATAGTTCTTTTTCCGCAGGTGTTCTACGGATTCTTCAGTTGGTGCTTTCCGAGGATTCTTGTTTGATTGTTTCTTACCTTTATCAGAAGATGACAAAGGTGCTTTAGTGCTTGATCCGCAGCTATCAATCTTGTGAAGATTCAGTTCTTGTAATCCTTCATTAAGTTCAGCAATCCTCTTGCAAATAGTCTTCAGCATGTTCCGTTGCTTTGGCGGATATTGCAGCTTTGATTCTTCAAGGACTCGTGGAAGACCAGTTTCAACTTGAACATTCTTACCAATGTTCAGTTGATCAGTATCATGTTCATCAGAATCATCCAGGTCATCATAGTTATCAAAATCTGATTCATTATGTTTAATTGATTCTGATTCAGTAGATTCAGTTTCACTCATCTTAGTTTTATTGTTGTTTATTTGACTATCTTTGATGTCAATTTTGGTGCTTTGCACAAAATGATTTGACAAATTGTTAGTCATTGTTTCAGGTAAAGGTGTGTAGTTATCATTAATAGGTGGTGCAACAGCATTATAACCCAACCCGGACCTGTTCTTTTATTCAATATGAGAATTTAGCAACTTCTCTTATTGCTAAGATGATAATTGAAACTTCTGAAGTTTCACTTCAGTGGTTGCATGATCAGCCATGGATTTTGTTAAGGAAGTGGTCAGATGCTCAACTTGGGCTTTTAGACTGTAGTTTTCAGAAACATATTTTTCTAAATCTTTTGTAAAGAACTTATTTTGATTTGATATAGTTTTTGTTCTCTTAAGTGTGATTCATTTAAAACCATAGTTTCTTTTACTTTATCAGCCAATTGTTGAGCATGGACTTTATATCGTTCAACTTCCTCAACACATGTTGATGAACATAACCTGTCTTTTACCTCTCTGGCCATAGGAGGAACTTTGTTTTCCATATGCGCCATCAGTGCTTGATTCTCCTCTATTACTTCCTTCTCATATAGACTCCAGTCACATGTTCCATCCTGAAGTATGATCAGCCCTGTCTCCTTAGAGTTGCTTGGTCCTGCTGATGTATTTATGGCTGGTGGGGATGGGAGCTGAGGTTGTCTATGCACAGATCTTTGAGAGGTTGGCTGCTGATTCTGATATTGTTGTTGCAGCTGATTTTGTTGCTGCTGCTGCTGAAACTGTGGAGTTGATTGTTGGTTGCATTCTCTAGAAAATTGACCATAGAGATTGCACTTAAAACATCTGACTTTTGACTTATCAACTCCAATCTTTGATGTTTTACTTGCTGCTGCCAGATTTTTATTTCTTCGAAGATATTGCTTGGCTCTGTAAGCAATCATCGCCATCTGCCATTGTAGATCCATCTCTTCTACTACATCAGGAGGGAGTTCCTCCAAATCTTGCTGACAGATGTTTGCTGCTGTAAGGGAACTACCAAGATATGCTTGAAAGCTTGAACTGAAGGCTGCAAAGGCTGCTTTTTGTTCTTCAGAATCCAATATCACAGTTATTGGTTCTGAGTTTGCTGTTGCTAATGTCTCTCTTTTCTCTGCAGCTTTTCCTTTTTCCTTTAGATTTTTACTTTGAGATGACTTCTTAGTGGGTTTGGATGCATAAAAACTTACTTCCTCTTCATCATCACTCAAAGCACAAGAGTTATCATCTTCATTATTAGAGATAAATGCACTTCCAGCATTCTTTGTTTCCTTGAAGTGATAAGGTGAGACATGAGTTCTCACACTCTTGTTTCTTGATTGTTCATCCAGTTCAAGTGCTTCTACTTTAGCAACCAATGTATCTAGACCAGTTGTCTTGAGATCTATGGTGTTCTTGAACATGGAGACTGTTTGCTTACAACTTTCAGGCAAAGTATGGAGCATCTTCTTGTTCAGTTCCTCAGTTGTATATTTTAACTCCAAGATGTTCATCTCAGTAACAAGTTGCATAAATCTATGGAGTTGCTGAGGAATTGACTCACCCTCAATATGATGAAAAGTTTCATATTGTGATCTAAGGGTGTCTTTCCTTATGCTTCTGATCTCGTCACTCCCTTCACAGAGAGTGTGAAGTATCTTCCACAGGGAATTTGCTGTTTTATAGTTCTCGCACCTGATCAAGATTTCTTCAGGCAAAGCCATACTAAGCAAGCTGTATGCTTTAATATCAACTTTGACCTTCTTGACATCATCAGGTGGCAAGTCCTTAGTGCTAATTGGCTGATTTTTGTCATTATAATCCGGCCCAAGAGTGGGTGGAATATAAGGACCTTGTGTGATGGACTCCCACAAGTCAGAATCTGTGTAGTTCACATGATTCCTGAACTTGATCTTCCAGGATTTAAAATCAGCTTTTGTTTCCAACTTTGGTGGTTGATAAGATCCTCCTCCAAAAGTACTCATGTTTAAAGTGCAAAAGATGGATTTAAAAGTTAAATGCTTAAGTTGACAAATCTATCAAAGACGCAGATCTGGTATTCAATGAATTTGAATATAAATCTAAATCATACAAGCAATAAGAGAATGTTTGCTTAATGACCAGTCGTTGATATAATTGTTTGAAAATCAATTAAACAATTTTAATACTGATAGATCAATTGATCTAGATCAATGAGCACCAATGCTCTGATACCACCTGTGAATCCAAGGATCGAACTACAGGAATTATCAGTATTAAAATAAATCAATTTAATGATCGCGGAATTATCACTAATTGACGTTTAATTGTTTTTAATGATTAATGATGAACACAACCAAAGAAACACAATAAATACGAAATCAATAATAATTCAAATGTATTTCATTAACTATACTGTAATGATTACAAAAGAATAATAATGAATGACTATGAACAATCGAATTCTGTGAAACGAATAATGTTTGATGTTGATGTGACGGCAGCTAGGGTTGCACAATGAACTCTTGACAGCCGTAATATTGATTGATTGTGTTCACCGAGATGTGAAACCTAGGACTCATATTTATAGATGTTTGAGTCGGCTAAGGAAACACCGGATCTCTCGGGATCTGTTGTTGATCGTGTTGACTTGTTTGACTTCTTGGAGTTTGTAATCGCACAAGTATAATGATCTTCCGCAGGAGTCTTGCCTTCCGCAGATCTTTTGTTCTTCCGTAGATGATTTGCTCTTCCGTAGGAATGTTGTTCTTCCGTAGGAAATCCTTCTTCCGTAGGAGTCTTCCCTTCATGAAACTTGATCATCCGCAGAAACTTACACTTGGTCATTTGGTCTTGTATGAAACATATCTACGGATTAACAAAATTGTTCATCCGTAGATGTTTCCTACACTTGGTCAATTTCAGGAAATCCATCCAAGTATATTGTTTCTCCTGTCAAGTCACAAATCAACACACATACATATATGGGGTTAACCTATAAATTCAATTCACACATATATATATATTGACTGTTACAAATATTAATTACAAGACTTGATTCAAGTACTAAGCCTATACAAAAATGATCTAGCCCTATACAATCTAGATCTAACAAGGGATGTGATGCTTATGTCACTAGCGAGTCTAATGACAAGCTAGATCCTCGAGGCGAAAAAGCTATTTTCGTTGGATACTATAATAGAAGCGGGTATTACTTTTACCATCCTGATGCAAATATGATTTCCATCAAAAGGAAGGCACATTTCCTCGAGAAAGAGTTTCTTGATCGAGGAACTGGAAGTAATATTGTGGATCTTGAAGAAATTCGAGAACCACAAACAAACGCTGATGTAGTCGGTGCGTCTGAACAACAAGAAATTGTTACTAATTCAGACATAAACACAAGCTTTCGCAGAAGTAGCAGAACTCGCAAAGAACCTGACAGATATCTTTGGAATCTAGAGGGTCCTGAGGTTTTGGAAGTAGCTGATTCTGGTGATGAACCTACTAACTACAAATCTGCTATCTCAGATCCGGAATCTGCGAAATGGCTAGATGCCATGAACGCCGAGATGCAATCCATGCGAGACAATCAAGTCTGGAACTTGGTTGAGCTACCTCCCGGTACACGGGCTGTAGGGAGCAAGTGGCTTTTCAAGAGAAAAACCGACATGCATGGAAATGTACACACCTATAAAGCACGGCTAGTTGCGAAAGGTTTCTCTCAAACTCAAGGTGTTGACTATGATGAAACTTTCTCACCCGTTGCTATGATCAAATCGATTAGGATATTGCTTGCCATAGCTGCGTACTATGATTACGAGATATGGCAAATGGATGTCAAAACCGCTTTTCTAAATGGACATCTCTCTGAAGATGTCTATATGGTTCAGCCTGATGGTTTTGTAGATCCACAATATCCAAATAATGTGTGCAAACTGAATAAGTCCATTTATGGACTTAAACAGGCATCCCGTAGCTGGAATCTTCATTTTGATCAGAGAATCGTCGAATTCGGTTTTGTCAAAAGTGAATATGAGCCTTGTGTTTACAGAAAGGCTAGTGGGAGCACTATATCGTTCCTCATATTGTATGTGGATGATATACTGATCATTGGAAACAATATCTCAATGCTTAACGAAGTTAAAAAATGGTTGGGAGCTTGTTTCGCAATGAAAGATCTTGGAGAAGCTGCTTACATTCTAGGAATAAAGATCTATAGGGATAGATCTAAGCGGCTTCTAGGGCTTAGTCAAAGCACATACATAGACAAAATGATGACATGCTTTAAGATGGAAAACTCCAAGAAAGGAGGTGTTCCAATGACTAAAGGTACCGTGTTGAACAAATCGCAATCTCCTTCAACGGACATTGATATTAAGCGAATGGAAAATGTTCCATATGCTTCAGCGATTGGTTCCATCATGTATGCTATGCTGTGCACTAGACCAGACGTCTCGTATGCTTTGAGCATTACTAGCCGTTATCAGCAAAACCCTGGTTTTGCCCATTGGAATGCAGTTAAGAACATTCTGAAGTACTTGAGAAGGACTAAAGACATGTTTTTAATATATGGAGGAGTTGAAGAACAGCACACTGTAAGATGTTACACTGATGCTAGTTTTCAAACTGACCGAGATGACTCTCGCTCACAATCTGGTTTTGTATTCACACACAATGGTGGAGCCATCTCTTGGAAAAGTTCCAGGCAAAGTGTGGTGGCAGATTCTATCACTGAATCTGAATACATTGCAGCATCTGATGCTGCAAAGGAAGCTGCTTGGATGAAGAAGTTCATAGCCGATCTCGATGTGGTTCCAAGTATTCAGCAACCAATCGAAATATTTTGTGATAACACAGGTGCTATTGCTCAAGCCAAAGAGCCCAAATCTCATCACAGGGCCAAGCACATTCAGAGGAAGTTTCATTATATACGGGACATAGTGAAACAGGGAGACATCGTGATAAGAAAAATCGACACAGATCAAAACCTAGCAGACCCGTTTACTAAGCCCATGACTCAGAACAAGCATGATCTACATAGAAATGCGATCGGGCTTAGATTAGCTAGTGATATGTTTTGATTTAGTATTTGGATGTACGAACTCTTAAACAGTTATACTTTTGAATTCATTTTGATCTACTGATATAGATACAATTATGAATCCTATAACTGTGTTCGATTTTAATACGTTTAATCCATGGATATTGTATTCTAAATTATCCATAGTCGATCAGACTTGTGGGAACAATTCTAAATTAAGACTGTTCTGAATTTAGACTCAAGGAGTTGACTTCTAAATTCACAGACCTCATTATGAATGACGTTGGATGTAACTCGCCACAAACCATCTTTATTATAAGATGCTTTGATATTGGTATACTCATTTAGTATCTTATGACCTGAGATGCATACTAGAACTTCCGTTTACCGAGGGTTTGATCACTGTCAACCGCTGTCGCGTAACTGCCAGTCATAAAGGCTTTGGTTGGGAATAATTCTGAAGTTCAGTGGGAGTTGTATGTAGTCAATAAGGGATTCTGTACTCTTACATTATATGTAACAGTTAGACATCGTGGCGCCCTCGTTGATTCAAACTGGTGAAGTGTGAGGCCTCACCCAAACTGACTGTGTGTTTGATTGGACCATTTTGAATCTAGATCGAGAACTATAATAATTGAGTCCTATATGAGAATTAATCTCAATGACTCAATTGATGTCTTTTACAGAAAGGATAAATGACTATGATTACCATAAGTTTATTGTCTTGTTATAGTAAAATAATACTAGAAGAAGATGTTTGGTTAATGACTTTAAAGTATCATACCTTGTTGGGGGCAGCCATGTGCAGCTAGAGCGCCGCTGACTGTCTACGTGGAATTTAACCGAATGCCGTCCAAGTGGGAGCTTGTTGGATTATGTACGGGTTCGGTTACGTCACGTTGCCAACCGAGCTATGACCCGTAAGAGTTACACCTTGGGCAACAAATATTAAGTCCACTTAATTTGATTAACTGGCACTTACGAACTATATCGGTTTTTATAATTTATAATTGTTATAAATTATTTAGTATTAATATTTATTTATTAAAGGAAAAATGAGATTGCTTTTTGAATTTGAAGCTTAATTCACAGAAGAAAAAAAGGAGGAAAGTGTTCACTCAATTATTGAGTGAATGATTTGTAAAGAATAAAAAGCATTCACCTACTCCCCTATTCCACTGACTTCCTTATGCTTTTGGTCTCCAATATATTCTTTCACATGGTGATCAGATGAGTGGCTTTCATGGGTTTTTCATGATCAAGAGATTTATAATTTCTTCATCTTTCATAAAGGTCATCATCTGATTCACAATTGCTACTGCCTCTTGAAAAGAAGAGGTATAGTTGGATTTTTCTACCTATCACAAACAACCGATATATTTGATTGCAACCGTGGATCACGCCTCTTAGAGCCGCAACCACTGTGTTCCAATATAGCGTTCGTTGATTCTAGCATTCATTTGTTGTCCCTCGGTGTCTCAAACGGCTAATTATCAACCACAAAGATATATTATATCTCATCAGTAGGTTATTTATATTCTGTATTTGCATTGTTTGTAACCCAGATCCTGTCGGGTTCATTCTGGTATTTTATTATTACTCCGCTGCGTTAACTGTTATTAATCTGATTAATAATTATCAAAACCGTTTTTGATAAATAAACCTAACGCAGATACCACTGAACCCAACAGTTATAACGTTTTAGTTTATAAATTAACCCAAATATTTTTCATAAACTACTTTTGAAAGGTTATAAATTAATAAGTAATTTTTATCTAAAGTAAATTTTAATCAAAATAAACAATCCAATGCCGGATTGTATCACAATATAAGTAGGTTCCCGTGGTATATAAAAATATAATATTTTAAATATGAAATAATAATGAATCAAAAGTCTTTATGACCCCGTACTTTCTATTTGCTTTTTACTAAAAAACAATGTTTTCAGAACTGGATCGGAAGTCGAACCGGACGCTTTACTGGTTTGGTGGTCGGACCGGTCAGACCGGTCGGACCGGATGGACCGGATTTAACTATATTTTAATTATATTTATATATGTAATTAAATATAAGTAATTTATATATGATTTATACATATATTTTATAGTTATATATAAAACTTAACTATATTTGTATATCCGAAGTACTAATTTATGGTTTAACACCCCGTTTTTACCCACTAAAATAAAAAAAATAAAAAAAATTGGAAAACCGGTCGGAACCGGCCCGGTTCGCCGGTCCAACCGCCGACTCGGTTTGAACCGGCCGGTTCAACTCAACCAAAACGAACCATAGTGGATCGGATCGGCCAGACCACCGAATCGCTGTCCGACCGGTCGGACCGGCCGGTCCGATCCGAGCCTGAAAACAATGCTAAAAAGTAAATTCCAGTAACCGATGTGACGATGTTAGCACTTCTTTCATCTTCTTTAAAAATCATCTTCTCCAACACTTCAACATCACATTACAGTAACACAATAACACAAAAAACAGAGCAAATCCATAAATCGTTTTTGGTATTCTCTTCTTTCTCCATGATCATGAATATTACATTATTTAAATATATATATTTAGCTTAAAAATATGTAATAATAACATTTCAAAATTGGAGGCCCTTAAAATATGGGGGCCTAAAGCCATTGCTTCACTTGTTGCTAGAGCCGCCCTTGGTAACACTTCGCCTCTCCCGCCATCGCCAATCAAAACTCATAACCTTAATGTTATTACTTACAAGGGGTTTTCTAATTTTCTTTATCCCTTATTAAGCGTTCCACGCTTATTTTTCGCTTTTGCGGCGTCTTGATGTTTCAGATATCGTGCGCAGTTATGCAAGTGTTTTGATCATTGTCGTTGTCGTCAACTATGCAGGATATCTTTCTTTTGTGTAAGCACTACATTCTAACATTGTTAATGTAATAGTGTTTTGATCATTGGTTTTTGTAAGGCTAAAACGTTGAGAATTTAAAGATAACCTATCATTTGTGTCATAATACTGCAGGATATGCATAAAATTTTCGTCTTTGGGTGGGTGTGATGAATTGTGTGGGTCTGCAAGGTGTGATTATATTTTTTGTATTTGGGTCACTATGTACTGCTTTAACTCTTTTGTTGTAGTCATTTTGTTGTACCTGGTGCTGCAAAAAGCTCCCGCGTTTTCGCAGGGTCCGTCCCATTTAAGGGAAGATGTACGCGGTCTTTCTCCCACATTTTGTAGTTATTTTGTTGTATAAGATATAAAACATACTCTCATAACACACTTTGTTCTTGAAGGTAGTAGGGATTTGGAGTCTTTTGATTTTGTTCTCATAATTATGGTTAAACATGTTAATTGTATATTTTGTCTATTGATTGCATGAAATTAAGTTTTATTTGTGATATATTTAGGAGTAGGAAACTAATAGTATGCCAACATAAAAGGAAAGGGGGTACTTTTTTTGGTTTATATTTTAGTAAAATAGAATGTTATAGTTTCTTCAAATCAATCGCTTCAAAACCATGATAATATAATGATGTTTAAAACTTAAAACCTGAATTTTCATAAGTATATTACAAAACCTTTTTACCATTTGTTGTTTGTTTTATGATTAATGCTGATGTGGGAAAGCAATGACCGGTGTGCCAGGCTTTAAGAGTAGTGTTCATATATGGTATATGAATAACATTATAACTTAATCAAGACCAACACTGCAGTTTTAATTTGAAAGAGAGTGATGAGTCATAATGAAACCATAAAACACTACTAGAAAAACTGCAATAGATGACGCGCATTACGCGTCATCTTTGGGGTCAGATGACGCGCAAATGCGTGTCAAGGAAGGGGTAGTCATTAATGATAGATGACGCGCATCCGCGCGTCATCTGTTTATGACGCGCATTTTATGACGTGCAAAAGATGACGCGCAATGCGCGTCAAGGAAGGGGTAGTCATAAATGACTAGATGACGCGCATCCGCGTGTCATCTATGAAATTTTTATGACGTGCAATATATGACGCGCAATGCACGTCATAAAATTAGCTGTATTTTTTAATTTTTTTATTTTTAATAAATTTACCTGTTGTTTTCTAAAACAAATTTTCGAATAACATTAAAAGCGAAATCCATTAAATACCAACAAAGTTTACAAAAGTTGTTAATTAACTACTACAAAGCATAAAACAAGTCCAAATTCAATTAGTACCAATTACAAGTCCAACAATACTAACACAAGTCCAACAATGCTATCATTTCAGTCCTACATATAAATGGAATTCGATACATAGCGCGCCCAATCTTCACGAACTTCATCCAAATCACCATCACTGTATTCTTCTTTACCTTCTCCAACCTAAGACAACCAATTTCATCAAATTAAAGTTGTCAGTTTTGACCCAAAAACCCTTTATGTAAAACACTTGTAATTTACTTGACTAGTTTATATCAACTACAAGGCAACAACAATGGTAATTTACCTATAATTTACTTGTAATTTACTTGACTAGTTTATGATTGATCATTTGACTTTTAACTAACATAGCTACTTTTATCACCAGAATATCAATGTAGGTATATTAGTGGTGCCTTACTCAAAGAAAAGATCAATAACTCTTTGAATGGTTCCAGAGCTGATTAACTCCTTCTCTGCAATCTCATTCCCAGTTTTCAATAGAATTGCAATGAATTCCACAATCTGCAAGCAGATAGTATCACATCATAAACTAGTTGAGGTAACAATTTAGACCCATTTACATATGGTTTATTCAGGTTGCATTTCATCTCCAACCAGTCAAAGGTAGCTGAAAGTTCACTTTTAAATCGTATAATCTTCTAAATGGTTTAATTAAAAAATATATTACTAATGCAATTAATTAAAAATATATATTACTAGTGAAACAGTATAGTTCTTGTAACTGTATTTACACACCAACATCTTCAGAAAAAGTTATAACTTTTAAACATTACATGTTTCAGCTCAATATGGCATGTTTCAACCTTGAGCCGATTTAGCCAAAAACCAAGATTATCATCATCACAAATTTGTTCTCACAAGAATGAAAATATGCAACAAATAAAAGCAACATATATTGAGTAAACTAACCTTTAAACGATGCTTCCCTAGAGGTGGCTTCAACTGGCCATATGTTGTTGGCAAAATTTTGTCATCTAGTGACACATTCAATAACATTAACAAGTCACCTGAAAAGTTACACATGTCATTATCAAAAAACTCATATACCATGTTTTGCATAATAAACCAAACTCAATTAGCATACTACTAGCAATTATGAAAATCATCCCATCAAAAAACTCAAGGTAGCTGATCATTGAAATATTACAGCAGCTACGATCATGAAAGTAAGACAAGATGCTGCCATCATATGCACAAAGCTCACCAAGTTTGGGTAACATTGCTCCTACAGTTTCCTGGTTTACTTTCACAGGTGCCTCATATATGTGTTGACCTCGAAAAGAATAGAAGGGAGGTGAAGGAACTGATCTCTTTGGATCCAATAAAGATATACAAACACATAATGAGCTAACAAGTCCGGATTTCGAATGTGAATCATCCAACAAGTGACCAAAAATCCTTGAAACGAAACTGTAAAAAAGAAAAGCATAAAAATTACACTGAGACATATCACAACCTACAATACCATATAAACTATCAGAAACAACGGTTCTGCCAGACAGAGAAATAAGGATTGGCAAAGAATGCATGTGATGAGATAGAAAGAGACGATAATAGAAGATGGATTATAATAATAATAATAACTACTACAATGGTAGCAGCAGTAGTACCCGAAACAAGATAGATCCATCTTTAAAGAACATACCTTGCTGAAGTACCCAGCCAGCAAGGCGCTGTGAGAACAAGTTGGTTCCAGAAATGAAAAAAGTAAATTCATCAGCTGCAAGTTTGGTTTTGAAAGAGGGATATCATGTGAGACTAAATGTAATAACAATGAACTTATGTAACAACTCGTATTAAATGTAACTCAGACATCAAAACACTATTGCACCTCCTCTTCTTCCACTAAAGTTTTGAAGATGACATCGATTTCGCATGTAAATATCTCACAAGCAATGAAAGGGAACCTAAATATGTAAAGAAGTTATTAGATATAATCAATTTTGCTCCAAATATTGTTACAAGAATGTCAATAACAACATAAAACCATAGATCATGAAACTTCAATAAACTATGTATGAACCATGATTGAACAGTTAAATTATACCTTGGCATAATAATCTTTCCAAACTCTACGAGCTATCTGATGTCCTCCCAAATCGAAAGCTTTAAACTTAATCTTCCCAATACTCAGTTCCTCAAACGTCGGATACTGCGTAGGCTGGTGCTGGACAAGTCTCTGCCAAAATCAAACCAACAAAAACAAAAATTTACAACAAAAATCAACACATAACATATTAATATCCGTAGACATGCACAACAATTTCACAAGATAACATATAACATCAACTAACAATGGATATCAGATTAGTCTAATAGCATACTGATTAGAAAACGAACCTCATCTTTCAACATATGAAGCAAAGTAGTTTTCCCAGCATTATCAAGCCCTAAAAACAAGATCTTTGCTTCCTTTTGCCATAGGCCTAACGATGCCAGAACTCCATAGAACCAATCCACCAAGAACATGATTACTCACTCTCCCCGGTAATTTCACACAACTAAACAGCTGATTTCCACACAAAAAACACAAAATTTGCAAATCTGTTAAACCAAATCGATCGATTACACGAACACAGAGGTCCGCAAATCTCCCGATTGATGATTCGATTCAAAGGGTTCTCGAATCACCACCGTTGTGGGTCGATTGGGGCGTCATCTATTAACAGTTTTCTAGTAGTGAAAAATAAGTCTGTTGATCTGTTTTCCGAAGTAGATAATGTCTCTATTTTAAAATTGCTTTTGTTATGCATGCTTTGATCCGCCTATCAGTGGTGTATGCTAGGGCTATTCACGAGCCGAGCCGAACCGAGCGGACCTTTGCTCGTGCTTGGCTCGTTTCTAAATCTAACCGAGCCGAGCGGCTCATTTACAATCGAGCGGAAATTCGAACGAGCATTTTTCGAGCGTTAAATTTTTGATTGAACGTCGAGCGAGCATAAACGAGCAGTGACCAATTTGTAAAACTCAACTATTTAGTGTGTCTTCCGATGTATATTGCAGTGTGAGACGATGATGATGTTGGGTGTTAGGTTTTAATGATTCAAAAAGCAGTCGCATTTCATAACATAACATTTTCATTAATAACACTACATTATGGCTGGCGATTAGACTAAAATAGTACCCGATGAGGTGGTGAGCATATTACAAAGAACAATACATGAGAGCGAAAGATGACCAACTAAGAACAAGAACACAGTCAAAATTTTATTAATCGCAACTTAAAATTTCATGTTAATGCTTTGTGTTAATTTTTTTATTAGGTTGATTGATCTAATATGTATAAATATTATTATATATTTATATATAGTAGGTCAAATCTACTAGAGTACTATGTATAAACTATATATATAAAAATAAAAAATAATTTGATTCGAACCGAGCCGAGCGGACCGTTGCTCGTGCTTGGCTCGTTTACAAACCGATCCGAGCCGATCGCCTCGTTTACAACCGAGCAGAAATTCGAACGAACATTTTTCCAACAAATTCCAAACGAACGTCGATCTAGCGTCAAGCGACGAGCATTTTGGACAGCCCTAGTGTATGCTATGTTTTTCAAAGTAGATAATGTGCCTACTTGCCAATGATGTAAGTGGTGGAGTGGTTAAAAGGTTGGTCTGGTGTACTAAGTGACCCAAGTTCAAATCTCACCCTCCTCATTTAACTTCTGTGGCATTAAGATGAGGGTTTGGCTTGGGGTTTCATGCCGGGTTCGATCCTAATGGGGAGCGAGGGTTTACGGATTCAATCCGGTTCCCGCGTATCTGGGGGTATGACTTGCGACTAGCGGTTAGGTTCAGGGTAACCAGTCCTGATAGATCGTCAGGTTCGGAGTCCTCTGCTTTTATAAAAAAAAAAATGTGCCTACTTTAAAATCGCTTTTGTTATGCGTGCTACATGCAGGCAAAAAGGCCGGTCTTGACAACAAGATTAAAAAACAAGATCACTACTCAGCAGGGTTGTTGCAAACAAATTAGTTACTTCTATAAAATTCAAGCGTTTAGTGACAAATAACATACTTATTAACGAGCCCAGGACAAGTTTACCACTTTTGTAGCACTTTTATAACATCAGGTGTGACTGACTATTAAACCATCCAAAACAGACATGTTATACACACAATATCACTTTAAAGCCCTGCTCTTTGTATGTAAAATCTTTTATTTCCAGCGCCCTAGTTGTATATTACAGTACATTTGAGAAATTTATCTTCTTACATTAATTTGTAATAGTTTAAGGAGGCAAATTGTCTTTGAATTACCTTAATTATTTTTAAGCCCAATTATGCCATTAACTTTCCAGCAAACCTCCGTTGTGATTTTTAAGTGGTTATACTTTTTATTAGGTTAATATATTTTAAAAAATACACCGTAAAGAGTATTTTATTCTCTGTAATTTGATTGGATTGTTATAGTTTTTTTAATATAAAAGAACTACATGTTGTGTTTCCTACCGCATCGTGCAAACACCCTTCTAGTATTCTTGTAATAAAAAAATAATAAACAGTAAAGGAGTATAGGTTAAACAACCGATTCTAAGTTCCAACCCACCGGTCAAAGTGTTAAACACTTAAAACCAAGTTTTTTTATGTTGTAAACCATTAACCAAAATAATATAAATCTCAAACCGGTAAAACCGGTCAATTTGCTTGGATTTGGTCGGGTTCAATAGTTTATGACCACCGCTACTGGTGTTTAGTATTTACTCGAATTTTTAATTTTTGACAAATTTCATGTCCTTTAATAGTTCCTTACTTCTTTTGACAGCTACAATGACTTTTTAATACAGGTATTAATAGTAACTCTAATATAACTGCAAAAATTAATCATCTTTTAACTCAACTTGACATTCGAGAAAAAGAAAACAGATAAAAAGGGTTTGCGATGCAAAGTGAAATAGCCAAATCTTTTGGCATTTGAAATGCAAAGGGTTACTATGATTTTTGATTCCGGGGTTCTTGTATATAGCACCAACTAGATTAAAATGGGTAGGATTTATAAGAAGATTTATATTGTAGCTATTTAATTATTTAGTTTATTTATTTAAAAATTATTTTTATTTAATAGAAGAAAGAAACTAGAAGGGGCCTAGGTCCCCACTCAACTACAAATAAGTTTTATTTATTTTTATACTTCTAGTATGGGCCTGCACTTTTCTATATATTGTACCTCTTTACTTTTTATGTTTTCCGGTTATATATTAAAGAGTTAATTTTAATTTTGTTTTTAAGTTTTAAATAAAATAACTATTTTTTAAAGATTAAAAATATCAATTTACCATCAAATGTTTCATATGTGGTTTTAATTTCACTCCAAAAGTTTCATTATTTTGAATAACGTTAAAACAACTAATGAAACTTTGACTAAAATTGAAACAAATTATGAAACTTTTGAAGAAGAATTTTTATTTTTAACAAACCTCAAAGAGTTAAATGGAATTTAACTCTATATTAAATTAGTTATTTTTTTAATGTTATCGAGTAAAATACTAATAAAATGATTTTTGACATACTACAAAATTCATCTTGTTCAAATATAAGAATTAGAAAAAATTAGCCTTTTTGTGTTCATGAAATGTCTATGTAAATACATAAGATATAGAAAAGAATGGATAGATTACTTTGGTTGATTTTAACATGTTTAGTAAAAGTGTCCGGTTCAAATACAAAGTAAATATTATGTAAAAAGTGTGAGAAACAATCAGGGAGTGACATGTGACATATTTTTTAAAAAGTGTGACATATTTTTTAAACAATCAGGGAGGGGTATTTTAAGAAGTCTACTTTATTGTTACGAAGGTGGGGATATATATATTGACTTTTTCTGTACGAAATCAACGGAAATTCTCTATTGATTGATTGAAACGGTTGAAGATTCTCAGCTTACATCAATTCAATCGTTGAAGATTCAAACGATTGATTTCAGCTGTTGAAGATTGCTTTTATGTTAGTTCTGTTGAAGATTGTTGAGTTCTGTTGAAGATCGTTGATTTCTGTCCGCCGATGTCGGCAATTGAAAATTCGTTTGGTACGTATGAGGACGATTATATACTGTCAATTGAAATAGTATGTTACTTTTCATACCGTAATTGTGTGTTTTAAATCATCATTGTGTCTATACTGTCAGATTTCTGTGAATTTTATTATTGATTGACATCATCATTGTGTCTTAAGTATCATCGTTGTGTATTTTTGTTCGTCATTGTGTCTTTTGTATCGTCATTGTGTCTGAGTAAAACAGTCATTGTGTCTATACTGTTAGATTATATACTGTCAATTGAAATAGTATGTTTTTCGCACCGTAATTGTGTCTTTTGAATCTTTATTGTGTCTATACTGTCAGATTTTTGTGAATTTTGTTATTGATTGACATGATCATTGTGTCTTAGGTATCATTGTTGTAATATATCGTATTTTCGTTAAATAAAAGTTAACCTTATTAAATTTTTGTAGAGACCTTTTATATCATTTGTAAAACTATAATGGTTATTTATAATTGTTGATTGTATTTTATTCTTTTTATTCTTTAATTTAATGGTTAATAATCAAATTTATTGAAACAAACATAATAATAATAATAACGGTTAATAATCAAATTTATTGAAACAAACATAATAATAATAATAATAACAACTAAGTTAATAGTAATAATAATGATAATAACCTTAATGATAATAAATAGCAATAACAATAATAATGTTAACCATATTGGTAATGGTAACACTAATGATAAAATTTATAATAATTATAATACTTATAACAATTTATAAAGTTGTTAAACTTAAAAGTGGTTAAAACTTAAAACAACCAAGTTAAAGGGACCTTTGTGTTAATTTTAAAAATTAAGAAAGAAGTTTAAGCATAAAATAATAAGGACGAAAACTACAAGGGGGTCAAAGGGTAAATTTCCCAAACTTTCCCCTTGTCTCTTTCTCTCTCCCCGCTAATCCGGCGAGTCGCCGGCCGGCCTCCGGTCGCGGCTCCGGCCATCCTGTTTTCCAATTTTTAAACCGTTTGGCGATCCAAAACCGGTCCCGCACCTTTCTAGCCCACGTTTCGAACCGTTTAAGAGTTTTAATTCGAATAATAAGTTGGTAATGGTGGTCGTTTGGGATCGGTAACCGTCGATCATTAATCCTCAAGCCGTTTGAACCTTTAGAGCTAATAATAATCAAATTAATTTGACCTAAACGAACGTCTATCTATGCCTAATCGTATACCACTCTCTGTTACACCTGAAACAAACATAAACATCGAATTCTATCATTATCTTCGATCGCAACCTGCACCACACTCGAACACCATTATCCGGGCTTCAATCGTCAAAATCAACAAGGGGCTTTGCATCAAGAACACCACACGAAGCTAATCTCAAGGTTAATTAAGTTATCATCAACGTTTGCACCTTGAAACACATCCACGCAGTCACGACTTGTTCTTAAACCTGTGATTATCAATTCTAACTCAGTCACGAAAGTTTCGCATATCTTTATACTCGGTTTAACATGGGGAATCAAAGCCCCATGTTTATTTTTGTAATCTTTGTCGAATTGATGGTTAATTTTGGGTTCAAACGTTCTAGGGTTCTTGAGATTTGGGGGAAACACTTTAATCGAAGTTATAAGATTTGGAAACCAAAATGAACCACGGCCTCGGCCCTGGTTCACTGGTTAAGCATCCACTTACTCATCTGGAGGTCCCGGGTTCGAACCCGGGCACCTCCTATATTTTTTTAAAAGGCTTTTTAAGCCTAATTTTAATTATAGAAAAATTTTAATAGACATAAAAAATGATTTTATAAACTTCTAATATTTTTAAAATCTATCTATATATTTTCTGTAAATTTATTTTGTAAAATCTTTTAATTAAATGATTTAGATAAATAATATATTTAGTTTATTTTCTTATAAAATAGATCTTAAATAGTGGTTTAAATCACTAAACTATTCGTTCAACAATATACATTTATAAATGACGATTATTATTTTAACTTATAACTAAATTTTATTATAAATAGTTTTCTTTCTTATATTTCTATATACAAAAATGTACACAGTATATTTCACTTGCTTTTTATTTGAAACACATAAATAATTAATTTCATGATAAAATATTTAACGTACTTACAAAAATCCCCAAATTTCACCTAAAACCCTAGTTCGTGTTAGAACATTAAACCTACTAGTAAAACTTTAACCTTGTGAATGAAATTATAAATTTAGGTGTCTTGTGACGATTTACCTTGGAACCACGCTTAGTATTATTCTTTTGAGTCATCAAATTTATACTTAATGTCAAGTGAGTTTTCCTTGCCCCTTTTTATATTTTTCACACTATTTTGGGGTGAAACATAATACTTATACATCATACACTTATAAACGTTTGAGACTTGTAAAGCACTTGCAATTCATCTTATTATTTTGTCATGGTTATTTGTGTGTGGTAAGTATTTATATGAGATACATAGTTTGTTTACAATTATTAACTATTGCTAGCCTGGCGACGTCTTAGATCTTTGGACCTGACAAGCCTATTTGGTGCTAAAGTCGATGTATTGCCGACTCCTAGGAGCCGTATGCTTGTGCACTAGGGAACCAAATACACTTAGCCAATCATATATACTTGTAATCAAGTCGAGGTTTGGTTGTAACGATATGTGTTCTATAACCTTAGTAGCTTATAACCTATGACATGAATTGCTACTTGTAATCTTTTCATATTATGTAAGAAAACCTTGGAAACTCACCAACTATTTTTAGTTGACCTTTATTTTTATCATGTTTCAGGAAAACCCCCAAGTTTGAAGTGTACTTATGTTGCTGGCATAATCTAGGACTTGGATCTAGTTAATAAAATCAATTGATTTTACTTTGTTATGTCATGTCAAATATTATTTCATTATTGAAACTTATGATTGTAATGTTACCTTTGAAACTTATGAATAATATATTTGGATTTAATAATAGCGTTATGTGGCTGTGAACGATCTTAACTCTCACACTTCGACGTTTCCGCCGTCAAGGTTGGGGTGTGACAATTGTTGTGTATTTTTGTTCGTCATTGTGTCTTTTGTATCATCATTGTGTCTTAATAAAACAGTCATTGTGTCTATACTGTTATAAATATTAGGTGAGTCTATATATGTTGTGTCTTTTATGATGTTGTGTTTCTTATATGATATTAATTATACTGATTGTGTCCTTTTATATTGTGTTTTTGTATGATATCAACTGATCTTATTATGTCTTTTATGCTGTTGTGTCTTTTTATGACATGTTGTTTTTATTCATATAGATGCTGAAAATTTCAAAGATGTTGGCAAACAATGTGTATCCCCAGGTTCTGAAAGAGTATCTTACATACCTTTTACAAAGAGTTCAATTAAAACTGCTATAGGAATGGAGTTTGTTTCTATTGAGCATGTGTTTGCATTTTACCAAATGTATGCTCTTTCTTGTGGGTTTGAAGCTAGGAAGCATACAGAATATGTACAAGCTGGTAAAATACTTTTGAAGTATTTTGTTTGTTCGAAACAAGGGTTTAAAAAGGAAAAGTATTTGATTCTTCAAATGATGAGGATGATAAATGTAAGTGGAAGCGTAGTAAACCATCTAAGAGAGTTGGGTGTGAAGCGATTCTTAAGCTACGTTTAGTTAATAGTAAGTATTGTGTTTATTCTTTCAAAGAAGAGCACAACCACTTGTTTGTTGATCAAGATGATGTGCATCTTTTACATGCTGCTAGAAAGGTTGATCACGTAAAAGAAGGTGCAATTCAAGCTTTGTCCGGTATAAATATTGGTCCCGTTCGAGCTTTTCATATAATGAGAACTTTGTGTGGTGGTGCGGAAGTAGGTGCGACGAAAAATGATTTTAAGAATTATAAGAGGGATTTAAATAAATATATTGGTGAATATGATGCTGATATGCTTGTTCAAATTCTTATGAAGAAAAAGGATCACTTGAGGAAATTTACTTGCGAATATATTGTTAAAGAAGATGGAACATTAGGTGGTTTATTTTGGGCTGATGATGCTATGAAGAATAATTACTTGATCTTTGGTGATGTTGTTAGATTTGATGCTACTTATAGATCTAACAAGTATGATTCTAATCTCTTCATTGTGTCATATTTTCATTATGTCTTTTTCCCATTGTGTCATATATTTATTGTGTCATAAGATTCATTGTGACATAACATTCATTGTGTCATGGTGTTAATGTGTCATATATATCATTGTGTCATGTATATCATTGTGTCTAATTATAGTTATTGTGTCATATATGATAGGTATGATATGGTTTTTGTACCTTTCACTGGTATAGATAACCACAACAGAAATGTTACTCTTGGTGCTGCTCTTCTTGGATCTGAAACTGCAGATTCATATAGGTGGTTATTGCGTAACTATGTCAAAGCTTTTGGTAATTCACCTAAAGTTATTGTTAGTGATCAAGATCCTGCAATAAAGAGGGCTATACTAGATGTTTTACCAACTTCCCGGCATAGGTTATGTATGTGGCATATATGGGACAAAGTGACTTCTAAGGTATCAAGTGTTTACTCATTGTGTATTTTTATAATTTACTCATTGTGTCTTTTTAAACATTGTGTCTTTTTTCTTTTTACTCATTGTGTCATTTTATATTCTGCTATTCCTTTTTCAGTCATTGTGTTTTTATATTATCTGATATTGCTTTTCGCTCATATTTGTAGGTGGGATCAGTTTTGTGTAACACTACAGATTTTAAAAAAAGATTGGTTGCTATTGTATGGGCAGAATCTATTACTCCTGTTGAATTTGAAAAAGAATGGGATGTAATTCTATCTGAGTTTGGTTTAACTACTCATCCATGGTTGTGTAAAAATTTTAATATCAGAGGAGATTGGATTCCTGCATATTATCAAAATGAGAATTTTTCTGGGCTTATGCGTACAACATCAAGATGCGAGAGTGAAAACCACTTTTTTAATCAGTTTTGCAACCCAAAATCAACTTTATTGGAGTTTAATAATCAATTCGAATCCGCTATGGAGGCTCAGAGGTATCAGCATAGGAAGAATGATCATGACACTCGAAACAAGCTGCACAGATTTACACGCGAACTATTTTTTTGGATCAACAGTTTATTTTTTTGGATCAACACTTGGAGATAAAGCGAAAACGGATGCAGTTTATGTCTCCATCTATCACTAAAATCCAACTTCAAACTCCAAATTAGTTGTTATAGATGTACGAATCAGTTTAAAAACTTAAATATCATGTTAATTTGGAGTATGAAACTCGCTAGGTTTGATTTCGAAAGGCGATAGTGGTAATTGTTCACGAATGCAATTGACGCGTCCATTCATCACTAGAATCCACTCGAATCATCATTATAACTGTGAGAGGAGCTTCTACTAACTTCAACCTCCACAATAGTTCATATCGTTGTAGGAATGAAATACAAAACTAAAACGATCATGATTCATGCTGATTGACAGTGGTGATTGAAATTGAAGTAGGGATTATGAAATGAAGATACCTATCATATGTTTTTGTAGGAGTTTCAGCTGTTGTTGATGATGAAGCTATCTTCACCATGGGCGGAAGCTGTGCTTCTTCCACGATGGTTTGCTTGGGGAAAATAGGTGCAGAGTTGCAGAAGAAATTATATTTTTCATTTGTCACACAAACTTTAAAAGGAATCATTTATGATTAGTTGATTACCAATGTTATAATCTGGTTCCTAAACACGGCGTATAGGTCGAATATAATGAAAACATGGAAAATTCAGGGGCTGACAGAGAGCTATACGCCTCATATAGCCCTATACAACTCTCATATACGACATATAGAACTATCCAACACGTATAACAAATTTCGACATTGACTACGAAGAAAAATCAAAGGGTTGTCAGAGGGGTTATACGCCCTGTATAGGGCAATACGATCAGTATAGAAATTTTGGGGTGAATTTATAATTTTGGGGTGTCTATATATCCATACCCTATGATTTAGTCATTTAATTTTTATTTAAAATATAGTGTTTCTATATATCCACATCCTGTGATTTAGTCATTTGAACTTTTATTTAAAATATAGAAACTTTGTTGCTATCAATGATGAGTTTGATCACGGAACATATGAAGAAGGGGTAATTGTGTGACGTATGGAGTGAAGAGACGTAATTGTTTGGATTTTGGTTATCTGTGATTAAGTCTAGAAGGAGAAGGTTTTACGACAAGTCAAAACGTGTTTAGGTTAAATTTGGTTCGAAGCAAAAAGATGTGATTGTGAAAACTAATTAGATGGATTGGGGTTAAATGAGTGTGGTTAAAAAGGGAAAAATGGTTGCACCAACTATATTTGTTTTTATAATAGTAGTGATGACAAGCAAAACGGGGAGTGTTCATGAAATGATGATGCTAAGCGGTTGGGATGGAGATGGCGGTGAGCGCAGACAATAGAGGTGATGATTGTCATAGCAGCGGAGTGATGGAGGTTATGGAGCTAGCTGCAACATACTAGAGGTTGGTCGGTGCCATTGGTTGTGGTCGCGAGTAATAGCAATGGTAACGATGATTGTGTTGGCATTGATCGTAGGTGGTGTTAACGTATTTTGAACCCGTAGTAGCTTAACTAGTTTCAAGAAATGACCCGTTATTAAATTTAAGTAACCCAAATCAATCTTTATTTAAAAAACGGTCATGAATTGCCACAGGTAATAACCATAATCAATTAACCAAAAAATTAGCTGAATTGGATCATCTCAACTTGAATCTTCAAAAAATTAGTCTTTCGGACCTCTCTCCTTTGTCTCCCCATGAACCTTGGCTCTTTCTCCTTCCATCACATTTCCCCCCTAACGCCCCCCATTCCTATAGATATCGTCTTCCCTCTCTTCTCACAATGTCCTGTCTCTCTTTCACATTAACCCATAAACATTCCAGTTCAAGGTGGTTTTAGTTCTTAGTTTAACTAAAAGTAGGCTTTAATAGTTGTTGATAAATATAAAACCTAAAAATCAATGACCAGGACCCAAAGAAACATTTGAACCCTTGAAATTTGATTTTGATATCTTTTTAAGTAACCCTACAATTTAGCTAAAAAAAATCTTTATTATATCTTTGTTTGAGCAGAAAATTTCTTTACTCCTATGGGACTCAAATCCAATGGCCAAGACCTTCAAACATAAGCGTTTCAAGAGGTTTTCCTTTACTAATGGCTGCCTACCCAAGTAAAAAGAATTAATTATATGATTTTTTTTAACGGCCAACTTAAGCCTAGCCCATCCACTATTCTGGGGAAACCTACAACCCAAAAGCTTACTGTGGTAAAATCTAACCCGCTTGAAGCATATTACACCAAGACTCAAACTTATGACCTCTACTTTGAAAAACTATAGGGTGTCTTCTCCCAAACCAATTGATCTATGACTTATTCATAATATTTATATGATTATATTTAAAAACCCGTATCAAGAAGAATAAAAATTAAAAGAATAAATTTATTCTATTTGTTCTTATAATGGCAGAAAAATTGGCAGGCGGGTACCATTCTGTCTTGCAATCTCGTGATACTAATTTAATGAATATTCAATAAAATCCATCTATAATTATAAACTTAGGAGTGGGTAGTATGCATGAACGGTGAGATGGAACGAGCCACGTCAGCTCACGCAAACACCACGTTGCCCTTACATGAGGGTTCCATGAGCGATGGATTCACGAGAGAGCTCAGGAACGTGAGCCTGGCAAATCCGACCACTGCAATTGTATGTTATTTGTGACTGAATTGTCTTATTGTGCTCACCACTCATTCACCATAATACCCCTAGAGTGAGCGAGTGTTGGAACACCACTCACTCACCTGACACTGTTTACTACGCGGTACTTTCCACTGCATGCAGTGCTAACCACATTTGAATCATGATCAAAATCGAACAAGCTACTAACAGTGCACACTTGGTGAAGACATCTGTGAGACACATGGTTTCGACGACGAACCAGAAAAACTATATCCAAAGCCATCGGGTTACATAATACATACACCAGATGAGTGTGAAAAGGAAGAAGACCATTGTATGATGATAGATTGATGAAAACACTTGAAAGAGTTACTTATCAACATCAATAAACTTAAAAAAAAAAAACTCAACTGCAAATATCTTCTCGTCTACAAGACTCTCGCCTATTGTTTAATCCTCCTCAAAGTGTTTACATATGTATAACTTGAAAATGAAACAAAAAGCTTCCTAAACCTGAAAATATGCATATATGTTAGTACACCAGTGACATAAAGAAAGAGGTGCTCATTGCAAGCATTGATTTATGAGAAATTTTGATATTGGGAGAACAATGGGGCCTAATATGTTTGGGAAAGAAATGCTTTTAGTTGGGTTGTAAATCAGTTCTTTTTCGAAATTTTTTAATTTTTGTTCTTTATCTTCTTCGAAGCATGATAAAAATGAGGACGAATATTTGAAGAATGTAGGACAAAACGATCAAAAAGCCCTTTCTAACTTAAGCATACACACCACATCACTAAATATACCCCAAAATAATTAACCTAACCGAGTTAGTCAATTTAACAGCGGAAGGACTCGATTGCTTTAAATAAACTTTGTTTAGATTTTGATCACAGCAACTGAAACTTTTGGATTAAACCAGCAAGTTGACCATAACCACATGAGATGAAATTTGCAATGTAATCCAGAAAGTTGGATCGACTCAAATTAATATAGATAAGCGATTTCTAAAAATTGTAAAAAATTTGCATTACATCAGTAACACATAAGGTACAATTTAACAACAACTTTTGATATCATAGAAATTAAAAATGTGTGGTTTAGTAGAAAATTAAAGGTAGTAACTCAAAGAAAAATGAATTAAAAAGAAAGTTAAGAATCATGCTTTTCTTTTTCCTAATTAAATTTATTTTAACATGACCTATCATTTATTGCAGTTTAGCTTTTAAAAACGACACCTTTAAAGCTGAAAATTTCTATAATCGTTTCAAGAAAAGTATCTTAAACTATAGTAAGGCACTACATAGCTAATATAACCAATATATACTTAGAATTTTTTTTTTAATATTTACACCTCCGCAGTGAAATTGTTCTTTTTAAGAAACTATGCATACAATCCAACTTAATACTCCTTGGTACAGCAAAACCGACAATCTCCTAAGTCCTAACTGTGTACTTCTGCAATACGTACTAGGGTTGAATCGGAGGTCCAAAAACCATATTATTTCAATAGTATAATTATTTAAATAAAACGGTTTAGAGGTTGTAGCTCTAATAATACACTTTCGTAGCTTTCAGCCGGTATGACCCATACAGCATGTTTCCTTTTTAGCTATTTTCTTACCTGATTGAACCGTCCCAGATAAAAATATAACCCAAGGATCAAAGTTAGGATATATATTTTGCACAATTAAGATGATAGTAATGATACATACCATAAGGATATATATTTTGCACAATTAAGATGATAGTAATGATACATACCATACCCATTGACTCTGGTGCTGTGACATTGCAACATAGCTTCTACGTGGATTTTCATTTAGCAAGCAATGCATTTGTCCTTTCAAAGAAGTTTGAGCACTCCATGAGGAAAACCATATATCAATTGGCCCACTGTACTTGCGGATTATGTTAGTGCTTACCTGAGGAAACACACACAGAGCATGTTGGCTACTGAAAAGTCAAACATAAGATGTTATCCCTATGGTACATACTCTATTCTGAGGCCTTCTACAAAATTATATAAAAAAAGTGCAAGTAATATTTTTAACTAGTCAAAATATGTGACCCTTGAAGTCCATGCCTTGAAAGTAGATAAAATTAGAAGTTATATTCTTTGCAAACAAGTAGATATGCCCTTAAATATAAGTATCATGTATCAAAATGAACACGCTGTATATGTAATAAATGGTATTTTCCGAAAACAGGGCTAACACTTGGAAAATGTTCGAAGAAATTGAAAAAGTACCCTTCCAAAGTTTCAGGGGGTATTTTAGCAACATCAAAATATAAAGAACAAAAAGAAAAAACGGTAAAGAAAAATATACCAGCTCCCAGGCTTCAACTTCTTGTTGTGAATTATCAAGCATGAACCTTCTGATAGAAGAAAAAAGAAACACTTATTCCACATTTTTAATTTCATTATTCATAATGTACACTTGCCAAATATAATACTTTCTTGAAGCGCAAAGAGTTCAAATATCACTAATTATATAGTCTCCAAAATATAGAAGGTCAAGAATACATAACTACTATTTTTAAATTTTCCTAAAAAAGCTTCACAAAACAGTCACACTTACCGCACTCCATGGTGTACATCACGGTGATTACAGTGACCTGACACCCCATAGTTATCGAAAGTAATTATCTGCAACAAATTATAAGAGAATGAATATATCAAATTTATGGAAATGAAAGTTGAAGAAAGCATGGGAATGCCTAATATAAATCAAATGAAAGAAATTTCACATAAATGTACTACACGTATATATGTAATTAAACACAAAATATTCAAAATTAGTGAGATCAGAACTTACAATGTCAATTGCATTATCATTAATTTTCTTCTCCAAAATCTTTGATAGTAAGCTAGTATTCCATATTTTTCCAAAGCCATCCTGAAGATGAATACAGATAGATAATATTCACAGACATGGAATGAAAAACAGACGAAGGTTTTAGGGGAGAAAAAGATAAACCTGAAAATCTCGATGATTCATTACTGTCACTTGTTGGATAGGAACCTGCATGATCAAATAATTATCATAGGTGTCAAACAAGTGAGTTCGTGTAAACTCCTTTTTATCATTCACATATGTGCTTCTCTAGGTAAGTAAAGGTATTCAACTGATTACATACTTGTATACCATAACTTCTCTATATTAACTATATAAGTTTCTTTCTTATGATTTTACAATTTGTGGGAACATACAATTTGAAATGAGACAAAAACTCAAAAAGCCCGTTAAATACTTAAATATAAGAACAATAATTACATAATTCAATATTTTCTCATTCAAACAAACAAACGTACCCAATAATATCCCACTCAAAAAGTAGGAACCGGGAAGGGTGAGATGAGGGCAAACCTTACCACCATGGCACCATCCCATGAGATAGAGGGGCTGCTCTCAAATTATTATTAGTTTTGTTGTCGTTCTTGTGGACACATGTTAGTAATGCAATAACAATAGTGAACAATCAAGGAACATAAATTAAACAATGAAGAAGGTCCATATTGTACAAAAAGGTAAAATACAAGCGAATTATACATCTAAATTTAGTGTGATCTAATATATAACCTTAAGGATAGTGGAAGCCCTATAAAGCTCTTCTTTTCTAACATTTCCCAAACCATCTGCATTACCTGCAAACAATTAACAGCATATAATATTAAAATACTATTGGTACAATGGTACCTATCATTTACTTGACTCATATTGTGGGCTTGAATTCCTTTCCCCAGGTATTATATGTCTTGTTGACAACTCATATAGAAACGGGACACTATTTAAGATAAATTAACACAACCCACCCATGAACATATTGGTATACTATGATCACCAGAACTTAGTATTTAGAAAGAACAAGGAATGCAAGCTCCATCTCTAAACAAATCAGATTATTGGCACACCGCACATAACTCTGAAACTAAGAAAGTTAATTGATGAGATTAAGTTACTGTTCATAGTAATGCCATAGATCTTGTTTGATTTTTATCTAAATCACACTCTCTCTCTTATGTTACAAAAACTAAAATCAGACATAAAAAAACCAAAATTCCTAGTTATACAACATATTACCGGTTGACATGCACAATATGTGCAAGTTATGCCCTCTTGAGGTCAGCTGATTGATTGTTGGTGAAAAGAACCTGCCAACACAATTGTTCAATACCATACAATCAGTAACTTGCCTGGAACCATGTGATATGAAATTGAGAACCCGTGATCAAAAACTCATATTTGTAATAGACACTAAAGATTTGATAAACTTGCAGGATTTAGAAGGAAAAACACTCCTGAAAAAAAGTATTAGAGTTCTAACCGTACATAGATTCATCATCCGGATGGGCGATGACCAGCAGGACATTTCTCTTTCGCGAAGATCCATCTGATACATTCAAAAAAAGATTATCGAAGGAACCAAATAATTGTGAATTTAAACGGTGTAGCAAATACTTCTTGGATCACCATCACTAACCATCATTATTTAAGAAGGAAGATTGATATGGATAGAATGATGCATATAGAACTTTGCAGATGGAAGCCAACCAAAGTACAGCTACTGAAGCAAATATCATGAAGCACTCCATCTACTTACTCCTGCAAACAAAACTCATTAAAATATAGTCACCAGTCAACTAGTAACAACAATTGCACATCTTCATAGCTCATAAGATACATTACAAACAGATCTACAAACTGGCATAAAGATCAATAACAATTTCAGATGATGATCATCACCAGATGTAAGGAAGTTGTGCATTTGGGCAAATATGACAAGAACAATCAAACAGAAAACAATAAGAAATTTGTTATTGTGTATCGATTGCCAAATTCGATGCGTTATCAGATATAGGTTTACAAAATGTAAAACCCTAGTAAAGAACAGATTGCACGCACGTAATGAACTAATTCGTTTGAAATTGGAAGTGTACGGATCATAAAATTAAGATACCTGGTGTTAATTGAAGAAGTTGAAGAGAGGTCTCATCTTTTGTTTTTTCATCTATGGCGAATTTGAGGCTCTTTGGGATTGCTCATTGAAAACAACTTTTCATCAAAAGTCACCGGTAGTTAAAAATTTTAATTTTTGGAAGGGTAGGGTGAAAAGATCAAAATGTCCCTTCAAAAGTCAGAAGTTAAAAATTTTAACTTCTGATGATTTTTAAAGAAATATTTTGATCTTTTCACCCTCCAAAAATCAAAAGTTATTCTAAATAAGCAAAATCCCAAACAGCCTTTTAGAACACAAGTGCTTGTGGGTTTAGAAGGAAAGAAGAAGCTGGTTTCTGTTTAGCAGTTTCAGTCTAATCCCAACAGGGGTGCAACGAGCTGAGGCTCTTGTGAGCTATTCGGGATCGAATTGATAAAAAGCTCGAAACGAGCTGAATTTTATTAAGTCCGAGCCGAGCTCGAGTTTGGAAGAAAGCTCATTTAATTATCGAGCCCTAGCCCGAGCTTCATATATCGAGTTCGAGCCGGCTCGCGAGCCTAAACGAGCTTTTTATTTATATATTACCCTATATATTTAAAAACAAGTTTAAATGAACAGTAAATGAACAGTGTTGTAAAGCACATGTGAAACCCTAAAATCAAAACATTTCGCCCGGTGAAACGACCGTAAAAGGAACGAATTTCAAGATCAATCTCGCAAGGGTTCACAAAATCAGAACCAAAATTTCACGAAATAATCCAACAGAAAATCTCACAACTAAACAAAATAACAATAATGCATTAATGCTCCATCTAATCTTCCGTCCACAGCTCTAACCTCAGGCAACCGACTCCAAACAACACAAAACTCACCAAAAACAACTCCACATCAAAAACCTACACACCAAACAGCAAAACGAACACACTTCCACACTCGACATAAATTCAACCAAAGGATTTCGTAAACAATCGCACAGATACAGCTCAAAACACATCAAATTCCAGATCTCATCCTCATAAACGACGATTAACACCACAAAACCGAATCACAAACCATAAAACCACTTAATCGAACAAAACAACGAAACATTTACCTGAAATCGACGAAAACTTACGAATCAAACAACAGAATCAAGCAGAAGATCAGATCAACAGCAACAATCTTCAGAGGAATTAAGCAGAAGATGATGAGAGAGAAATAGCGTTTTAGAGAGAGAAAGAGAGAAGAGGATTTTAAGGTCCCTCCATTAAGCAGAAAGCAAACAAAAGGTCTGCGAGCTGTGTGCCGTGAAAGTCATTTTATGTAATAAGTTGAGTATAAAATAAAAAAAGGTGTGTTTTATAGGGGGGTGATATGTAAATTTGAGAAGAGGTTGAAAACTTTCTTTTCCATCTTTTAAGCACAATTTTCCACACCTACATAAAACATGCACTTCATTTATGCAAACTATTATTGTGGGTTTGAATCTATATTTGTAATAATTTGTTTTAAGAGTAAGGATACATCTTTTGCATGCGTGCATAGTTATTACCCTATATATTTAAAAACAAGTTTAAATGAACAGTGTTTGAACAGTGTTTTGTCATTACCCTATATATTATATAATATTAATTTTGCAATGGAAATGATCAGTAATGGGGTGATTTGGGTATTTCACGTACTGCGCACAAGATAAAACCCTTCCTTTAAATGGTTCTTCTTCGTTGCCTCTTGTCTTCTACTGCTTCGATACCGCCTCCGCCTGTCTCCTACGTTTTGTGACCTCACAACCGGATTCTATTTGTCCCAAACGCCACCCTGCTCTGGCATTTGATTTGGGATTTTCTATTTAGGCGACAATGGTTGGGCTTATGTCGGCCACGGTCGCCTGAAACCCACACGTTTACCGGCCGTTGCATGCATCAGGGTTTGCTCCCATCTACTACTTAGACCGCCATCGAGTTCTTTCGTGCTCCAGCACTTGCTGGATGGTTGCGCGCCTCTGTTTATCGCCGCCTTCGGCAAGTCGGTTGCCCGGTGGAGGAGCCACCGCCACCAATGGGCAATGGGTGTATTATTCTGGAACAAAACCCTAAGTTGATGCTAGGAATTAATGACGATGCTTTCGTTTCATCTGAGATCTTATGTCGATGATGATGGGGGTAGCCTCATCTGAGACGGTATGTTCAGTTGATGATGATTACACAACAATCTAAGACTACTCATGATGTGTGTGAACATTCTTCCTTTCATTACATGGTTGAAACTATTTTACAGTTGCGATTGATGTAATATGTTGTTTGATCATTGTCTTCTTTGTTGTTAGTTGTGTCAATTGTATTTGCATGTGTGTGGATTTTTATTTATTTGCTTTGGTTTGTGCTCATTGGCATGATTTATTAGTTTGTAGTAGAAAGCATGTTGGATAAGATGGTATCACAATGATTTGAGGTTGTCTTCTGGTGGTTTTCAATTTTTAAATTTTTCATACCCTAGAGTATTAACTTTGATTCTTTTTGGTATGTCCCTCCCGGTCGTCGTGGTTACACGGATCTGGTGGTGATCTATGCCGGTTAACAGTGTTGTTCATGTTGTTGGCCTTCTGTCACATTTTTGGTCCCCACTATCATCATTGTTTTATTATGATGTCGCATTTCCTATAGGCCTATTTGTTTGTTGTTGTCGCTTGGCAACCCTTTTATGGTATGCACCCACAACTAGACAATGGTTCTGAGCCCCGAACAAAATTACTATTATTGTAGTCTGTTCGTTGTTTCCTTGTATGTCGGGCTATTATTGTGTTCCAACAAAAATCTCGGTTACCAAGGCATGACAACCGGTTTATGATGTGCAGTGGTGACTAGACTTCGGTTCTAAGCTTATTGTTTTCTTTGCGAAATGCATATGGCTATGATGATTTTTCTGAACCACAGTTAGCACCGTCAATCACACGTGCAACGCATGTGGACGAATTCAACTAGTTTTTATTTAATTTATAACATATATTATATAAATAATATCTATCGTGTATGAAGTTACGATAAAAAACAATTAAATAATATGAATAATGTTATAAAATATATAATTATTATAAATATATATCAAAATTAAATATAAAAATATTAAAAATAATATTTAAATAAATAAACGATACGAGCCCGATACGAGCCCGATACGAGCCCGAGCCGAGCTCGAGCTTGAAAAGTATTTGTCGAGCCGAGCTTGAGCTTTAAAAATAAAGCTCGAAACGAGCAGAGCTCGAGCTCGGCTCGTTTGCACCCCTGGATTCCAACAAAACTTCAATATTGTATTTACCTGGTTTTACGACCTCATGTTACGGCTTGTTAAATCTCGTATTAAATTTTTGTTTTTTTCTTGTTCGCACGTTGCAACGGTCGCATTGACGTAGTTAAGTACGAAAAATTAATATATTAACTTATTTTATTTTGGACTTGCGGAGCCTCAATATCCACTGGTTTATTAGCTAAATAGTAATTGACGCATACAATACGTCCAATCGCTTCTCGTGAATTATCATATTGCTTGACGTAAAATAGATAGGGTATTTGTTTCTGTCATTTGTGGAATCCTTTTAACAACTCGATAGATAGTTTGATAAGCCAATGATTTTTTCCGTGTTTTTGAATACGGTTAACTAGCATGTTGAACATAACAACCTCAACACCTAAGAACATGAAAACGAAGATGTGGTTAAATACATAAAGAACGTATGAAGTCATGAAATGTTACACGAACATGCGATAATGTCATAATAAAATGTTTTTGATGTGTCATTCAGGCCATATAAGATTGTTAGTAATGTGTCATGTCATATCTATCAACTTTATTATACAGGCATATAACATTATAAAATAAGATATCATGAAATATGAAGTTTTTTAAATAGTCATATATAACATCGTCGTATTTTACGTACATCATCAACATTCCCACATATCATATGGGGGTATGAGGTGTCATTCAGGCTGTATAAGCTTGTTATTAATATGTCATGTCTTCGGTAATTTATACAAGCATGTAACATTAAGACGTGACTATGTAACACTTCATATGATCCTTCACAAATGATTTATATAGTAATATAAATTTTACCCATATCTAAGTGTATATCTATTGTATATTACAATACATTTGAGGATGACAAAATTATCTTTTTACATTAATTTGTAATAGTTAAGGATGCAAATTGTCTTTGAATTAACTTATATTTTTTAAACCCAATCATGCTATTAACTTTCTAGCAAACTTTCCTCGTGATTTTTAAATGGCTATTCTTTTTATTAGGTTAATATATTTTAAAAACACACTATAAAGATTATTGAATTCTTTGTAATTTGATTGTATTGTTATAGTTTTTTTAAGA
Source organism: Flaveria linearis (assembly GCA_024085815.1). Lineage (NCBI taxonomy): Eukaryota > Viridiplantae > Streptophyta > Magnoliopsida > Asterales > Asteraceae > Flaveria > Flaveria linearis. Next base: position 58,094,612 of record CM044002.1, read on the forward strand.
GAAAACTTCACAAAATAGTAAGCAAGTTTTAACAGCGTTCCAGTTAGGTTACTCATATTTTTATTTGTTCTAATCAGGTTACTAAAGTTTTAAAAGTGTTCCAATTAGGTCATTAATACTTTTATTTGTTCCAATCAGGTCATTAAAGTTTTAGGAGTGTTATAATCAGGTCACTCATGTTTTTCTAATTTTTTTTAAATAATTCACAATTTTTTAAAAGTAATTCAGTTTTTTTATAAATATTGTTAATTTTTTACAAAACTTTAATTTTTTAAAAAATTTTACAACTTATGAATGACCTAATTAGAACAATTCTGAAACTTTAGTAATATGATTGGGACAAAAATTTTACAACTCACCTGATTGAAACAAAAATCTTTATAAGTGACCAGATTAGAACAATTTTAAAACTTAGATTACTATTTTACAAAGATACCCATTTTTTTAATCTAAAAGAACTAAATGTTTTGTTTCCTATCGCATCATGCAAACACCCTATAGTATTCTTGTAATAAAAAAATAATAAACAGTAAATGAGTATAGGTTAAACAACCGATTCCAAGTTCCAACCCACCAGTCAGAGCGTTAAACACTGCTTTTTTATATCGTAAACCATTAACCGAATAATATAAATCTCAAACCGGTTAAACCGGCCAATTTGCTTGGGTTTGATCTGGTTCAATAGTCTATGACCACCATTATTGGTGTCTTTACTCGATTTTTTTTTACAGATTTCAAGTCCTTTTATGGTCCCTTACTTCTTTTGACAATTACAATGACTTTTTAATGCAGGAAGGGTAACTCTAATATAAATGCAAAAATTAACCATCTTTCAGCTCAACTTAACACCCGAGAAAAAGAAAACAGATGAAAATGGTTTGAGATGCAAAGTGAAATAGCCAAATCTTTTGGCATTTGGAATGCAAAGGGTTACTATGATTAAAACATCTAGGTTAGAATGAGTGGAAGAAATTCAACATATTAAAACAATTAGAATTTATTAATATTTTATATATTACATGTCATTAGTTATTAATAATTTATTAAAACAAGAAGATTTATATTTTGGTTATTTAATCATATAACAAATTTTAAATAACAAATAATAAAAGTCAAAAATTATAAAATTATATTTTAAGTTAAAATACAATTGACATTTTATAATTTAATATGTTCTAAATATTTATTAAAATAAGAAGATTTATATTTTAGTTATTTAATTATTTAGTTTACTTATTTAAAAAATCATTTTCATTTAATAGGAGAAAGCGACTAGGAGTGACCTAGGCCCCCACTCAACTACAAATAGGTTTGGTTATAAATTGTTAAAAGGGTCCTGCTGGGGACACCGCAGGGGTTTTTAGGGAGAAAGCGGATCAAAAGGTCACGGTTTGGAAAGGTCACGGTTTGGCCAAACCGTGACACTTTGGGTAGAAACCGGATCAAAAGGTCACGGTTTGGTCAAACGGTGACCTTTTGAGATATTTTTTTGAATCAAAAGGTCACGGTTTGGCCTCCATGTGACCTCTTACACACACGGTGCTCGAGGGGCACGTGCACTAATCGAGGGGAAATCAGATTCAAAAAATATCTCAAAAGGTCACATTTTGGCCTCTATGTGACCTCTTGCTTTTTTTTTGTATTATTATTATTGTTGTTGTTGTTGTTGTTGTTGTTGTTGTTGTTGTTGTTGTTGTTGTTGTTATTATTATTATTATTATTATTATTATTAATCGTAATCTTTTATTTTCTGGATACACAAAATAATACTATTATTATTATTATTAACTTTAAAATTATTACTTGAAAGCTAAAATACATTAATTCATATTTCTTGAAAATTAAAATACACTAAAAGTTACTTTTTTAAAGCTAAAATACATTAATTCATATACACTTAATAAAAATTGACGTTTATAAGTTATATATGTACGTAATACTAAAAATTTTAATAAAAGAAATTTTGAATCCTATAAAAATATTATAAGTTACAAATTGAATAAAATATCTTACATTTTTATTATAAAAAATTAAAAAAATTAAAAATTATACCCAATATGTCACGGTTTGGCCAAACCGTGACATATACACTTAATAAAATTTGACGTTTATAAGTTAGTTTTTAAGTGTTAGTTTGTTTGTTATATATGTACGTGATACTAAAAATTTTAATAAAAGAAATTTTGAATCCTATAAAAATATTATAAGTTACAAATTGAACAAAATATCTTACATTTTTATTATAAAAAAATTAAAAAATTAAAATTATACCCAATATGTCACGGTTTGGCCAAACCGTGACATATACACCACAAGAAACTCACTCCCAATAATTAACCCAATCCCGAGGTGCAGAACTTTTTCTGAAGCCCAATATGTCACGGTTTGGCCAAACCGTGACCTTTAGCCTTCAATATGTCACGGTTTGGCCTCCATGTCACGGTTTGAATATGTTTTTTTCAAATTTTTTACGGTACGCTTAAAATTCCCCGTTAAAATTGGTTAAGGCACCCATGATTTTTTTTTGTCAAGGCACCCAAATGTCACGACCCGCCAAAATGCAGGTCGCATCACCCTAATTTTTATCGATTAGGGGCATTTACGAAGCAAGCAAGGCTGCCCGGAAAACTCCGGAACAGCCCATATAATTCTGCAGCAACATTGCAGCCATATTTTGAAGGAAGCATAGCACATGGAAATCTCTAGAAAGAAGTAGATTAACATTGTAAAATATCTAGATACTAGATTAAATAATAGCTTAGATATTTTGGATTAGTTAAATATCTAAGATATTTAGATTAGTAAATATCTTAGATATTTAGAATAGAATAATCTAGATTAGAGTTTTCTAGATCCTTGGCAACTAGTATAAATAGGAGGTGATGGACCATTTGTGGATCACCTCTCAAAGTGTAACCTAAGTTCCTTGTAACAAAAGCCTTGTACTTGTGTTCATAGTAATACAAGCAATCTACTTGTGTTGTAATCACACATCACAAGCATTCCACTTGCGTACTACAAATCCAACATTCCCTACAAAGACTTCCGCTACTGAAATCCATCCATTCAAGATCAAGAAGGCTGACTTAGAACGGATCTAAGTGCCGCACGAGAACTGAACAAATCAGTCCGTGACAAGTGGTATCAAAGCCGCGTCGACTTTTTGGGATGGCATCAAATCTAGAAAAGGTTGTAGTCGCAAGCGTTGCCGGAGACGAGACCCGTGGACGGGAGGAGGCTCGTAAAGGTGACAAGAAAACTCGAAACATGTCCAAAGACTTGGTTGCAAGCATGGACAAAAGAGTTGAAGATGTCGAGGTATTATTGTCTGAATTCAAAAACGAAATGGAGGAATTCAAGGCTGAAGTCGATATCTTCAAAACACATACCTACGACTCTTTGCAACATGTTGAGTCGTTAGGTAATGACTTCAATGAAATGAGAAGCGATCTCAAACTCGCCCTCTCCTTGATAAGAAAGGAGATGGAAGAGGCATTCACAAAGGAGTTGGGTCAACTCAAAGCTAACTTCGAGAGGGAAATCAAAGACTTGCAAACCGAACTAAGTGTTTGCAAGCGCGCACTAGCAACCGGAGGTGACAACATAATCCATGCCTCTACAAAGGTGGACATCCCCAAACCCTCACCATTCATTGGTAAACGAGAGGCGAGGGCTGTGGATGACTTCCTTTGGGAGATGGAACAATACTTTGAGGCCGTCGATATTGTCGATGACGCCAAGAAGATCAAGACGGTGACTCTTTACTTGAAGGAGACCGCAGCTTTATGGTGGCGACGAAAGCACATGGAGATTGATAAAGGTACGTGCACCATACAAACTTGGACTGATTTCATAAAAGAAATCAAGAAACAATTTTATCCGGAAAACGCTGAACACGAAGCAAAGATTCGGCTTCGTAATCTAAAGCAAAAGGGTAGCATCAAGGACTACGTCAAAGATTTTACTACCCTTGTGCTAGAAATTCCGGACTTGTCACCAAAGGACTCTCTCATATACTTCATCGATGGCTTACAAACATGGGCAAGAACCGAACTTGAACGAAGAAATGTTCAAGACTTGTCCTCAGCCATCGTTGTTGCCGAAAGCCTGATCGACCATAATGAAAGGCGATCACAAAAATCCGTCGTTATGGAGGATAACGATGAAAAAGGTGGGGGAGCGAGAACCCACAATAACAACCAAAATCGAAATCAAAGAGAAGATAATCGACGACCACCAAGGTATGGGAAGGAGGTACAAATGATCAAAGGATGTTTCCTTTGCGACGGACCGCACAATGCGCGGGATTGTCCGAAAAAGGCTAGACTTACAGCCTTGATTAGATCTGATGATGAACCATCAGAACCAGAAGAGGTTCGTCTAGGAACAATGCAACTTCAACTACTTAATGCGTTAAGTACAGTTGAAGGCAAGCCCTTGGTGATGGCAAACCAATCAAACCATACCATAACCGGAGACAACCCGAAGACTGAATCAAAAGGACTTCGGTTCGTAAATATGGAGATAAAAGGGCAACCTGTGAAAGCGTTGGTTGACACCGGAGCAAGCCACAACTTCATCTCACCTAAAGAGGCTCGAAGACTTGGCTTAAGGATCACCACGCAAGAAGGTTGGATCAAGGCCGCCTCTGGAGACACCAAACCCATAAAAGGAGCAGCATGGGGCGTAAAAACAAAGATTGGTACGTGGTCCGGCAAGTTGCACTTCTCAGTAGTCCCACTAGACGACTATGACATCGTGCTAGGGATGGATTTCTTTCGAAAAGCAAAAGTCTGCCCAGTAACATTCATCAACACCATGTACATCATCAAGGGAGACCAAGTGCACACCGTTACCTTGGAGCCAGATACAAGGCGTCGAGGCAAAACCATCTCTATCTTGAAACTCATGAAGCCAGCTCATGAGGCATCCAGGCAACACGACGAGGACGTCGTGGCATCAGGTGGGGGAGAATGTCACGACCCGCCAAAATGCAGGTCGCATCACCCTAATTTTTATCGATTAGGGGCATTTACGAAGCAAGCAAGGCTGCCCGGAAAACTCCGGAACAGCCCATATAATTCTGCAGCAACATTGCAGCCATATTTTGAAGGAAGCATAGCACATGGAAATCTCTAGAAAGAAGTAGATTAACATTGTAAAATATCTAGATACTAGATTAAATAATAGCTTAGATATTTTGGATTAGTTAAATATCTAAGATATTTAGATTAGTAAATATCTTAGATATTTAGAATAGAATAATCTAGATTAGAGTTTTCTAGATCCTTGGCACCTAGTATAAATAGGAGGTGATGGACCATTTGTGGATCACCTCTCAAAGTGTAACCTAAGTTCCTTGTAACAAAAGCCTTGTACTTGTGTTCATAGTAATACAAGCAATCTACTTGTGTTGTAATCACACATCACAAGCATTCCACTTGCGTACTACAAATCCAACATTCCCTACAAAGACTTCCGCTACTGAAATCCATCCATTCAAGATCAAGAAGGCTGACTTAGAACGGATCTAAGTGCCGCACGAGAACTGAACAAATCAGTCCGTGACACAAAGCTTCTCTAAGTTGTTGGTATTTTCTAAAACTTTTTTCAAAGCATCCAAGCCTTCTCCCGTGGAGCTTTTTATAGTTATCTCTTCTTGTGCGTTTCTACATATTGATTTGCAGGTTGGTTTGAAAGTGAGAAGGATGTAAATAATTTAATCATGTATGGTTCACTTCCAAAGTGGGTTTTAAAACCATGTAAGGTTTTCGTTTTCTAATGTGGGTTCTAAAGACTTAAATGATTTTGTTGAGTTCGTAAGTTGTTTTACTTTTCACCCTTTGCATAACATGAAACTGTTTTGAAATTTTATTTATTTTTATACTTCTAGTATGGGTCTGCACTTTTCTATATATAATATATCTTTACTTTTTATGTTTTCCAGTTATATATTAAATTAGTTATGTTTTTTTAATGTTATTGAGTTAAATACTAACAAAAATGATTTTTGGCATACTGCAAAAATCATCTAGTTCAAATATAAGAACTAGAAAAAATAACCCTTTTTGTGTTCATGAAATGTCTATCAATATCATGTAAATACATAAGATATAGAATAACATCGATAGATTACTTTGGTTAATTTTAACATGTTTAGTCAAAAACATTATCATTACTTGACCCGTTTTAATGGATCTATTTTTTACATATTAGACCTATTATGATCATTTTATTTTATGCCCCCACTAATAAAAAGTTTCGGATCCATCACTGGAGTAAGAAAACAAAAGTTTAGACTGCATCAAAAATTGACACATAATTCTAAAAGAACTTCTATCATATAGTATAGATATAGATTCTTTTAATATATTTTTACAATTTACATATTTTTCTGTTTTCAAATTGAATTAGGTTTTTCTCATCTCTGTCAAGGTCCTTGATCCTACATTTCAAAGACAACAAATCATATCTTTAACTGGTCAAATCAGAGGAGTTGGTTTTTATTATTTGTTTTTTTTTAATTTTTTAAAACTGGTGAAACAAATTAAGAATCATCTAAAAGTTAAAGTGTTAAATCAAAATTGGGTGTGGTTCCAACCCGCCCATCTACTAGGGACTCTCCTTCTTCGGGTTTGGGCATTGCTCCAACCCTCACCCCTTCCACGGGCATGCCACAGTCACCTAAGGGCGGCCCTTTATTATTGAGCATGAAGATGAAGATGCTCCAAACAAACACTAAAAGAGCATTAAAAGAACAAACACATCCATATCACATGAAACAAACATCAGAGCATGAGTTCACTTGGGCAAAAAGGGAATTTCTATATAACAACTAAAACTGGTCAAAAGTATACAAGTCCACAGTATTATTTCCCAAAATTTGATAAGTGGTACACATTGTCTCTATGGTAAACAAGTGCTGTTTAAAATATTGCTCAAAAAATACAAGAGATATAATCACTCAAAGGATTGTAAACAGAAAATGCCAGCCAAATGCAAGACAAATCCAAGAATGAAGGTATGATGAGTGCACCATGCTACAAGTCATGACTGGTTCGGCTGCTCCAAGACCTGTGACCAAACTAGAGGTTGATATACTTACTTTCTTATATGTTAAGAAAAAACAACTTGATTTTGTGATAAGAATATCATGGATGACTTTGATGCACAAAGGTCCCTTGGCTTGGTGAGGGTACGGACGAAAGGGTTTATATGCATTGCATTTTGCCACAAAGATCCTAACCACAAAAGGCTGAGGTGGCAAACTAGCAAATTTGATCTATTTACTAGAAAATGGCTCAAGGGTTACGTGTTACCTCTGATGGGTTAGAGATGTAAAACAAAAGGTAGCTAAAAAGGAAATGACTAGTTGCCAAAAATCACCATAAGTGTAATTTAGTAATTAAAACATCTTAAATCACTAAAATTCAGAGGGCGGGCCTTGGCGCAGCGGTAAAAGCTGTTCATAAGGGACCGAAGGTCTCAGGTTCGATCCGTGGAAACGGTCTCCCCACAAAATGTGGGGGACAGACCGCGTACATCTTTCCTTAAATGGGACGGACCCTCCTTGGACCCTGCGAAAACGCGGGAGCTCTTTGCAGCACCAGGTACGCCCTTAAATCACTAAAATCCAATATTTAAACTATTATTAAGCTGATATAATTTTTATCATCACCTTCGACAGATTAGTTGTTTACAAAAATCTAAACTCTTAGACAAAAAGTGTTTAGGGTCAACCAGAAAGAGTTACCGGAACCATAACTTATTGCAGCCACACCAAGGGTTGCTCCTTTCAGGACATGTAAATATAGCATTTACTAATCATATCTACTTATAAACGAATAAATGTTGGCATTTTCCAAGTTGTGAAAAGTTAGCTTGTTAGTAAATTATTACAAACAAGGAAAAAAAAAAAGAATACCCGTGAAAACAAATATTGAAGTAAATTGTCATGTACAGAATGTACCTTAAGAGCAGGGTCAACAGTTTCTGGTCTCCTTGCAATTGATCCAAATACACTAGCAGGCCACATCTGTAAACATTTAGACAAGTTAAAAGTTCAGAGAGAAAACACAGTATTCATGCAGCTACAAAAACATAAACAGATAGTCAGATACAACTGTCCCATAGCATGCTTGGTTTGGAAAATAACATTTTGTTGAAGCATATTGAAATTAAACAATAAATAAAAGAAAATAAATTGACAAGGGTTTTAAAAATTAAATCAAGATACACTAATGTACAGGACAGAGTTTAGGGAGATGAATGAAATCTTTAATCCACTTGGGACAACTCTGTCTGCCAATCAAAGATGAAATAAAGGAATATGTTAATTAGTTCTACCTTTCTGAAACTAAGAATGTTTGGTTACATCAATATTTCATAAAAAGAATGAGCTTCCTCCCTCTCACAAACAGATTTTGTTTCCTAGTAAGTATCTTAAAAATCATGACATAGTTGTTAACGATTTATATCCAAAAAGATGCAATTGTAATCCCTTTTAAGTAGGTTAATGTTGTCAAATTTCCTTCTACTGCCAATAAAATTCACAACAATTTATAATGTCAACAAGATATCATTAGAATTTAATACTAAATGGTCATAGTTTGGTCTTAAAGAAGCAGATAAAGTAACTGAAACAATTAGGATACATATTAAGATAACAAGATGTAATGTAATAGTATTGAAAGTTGGAACCAAAACAACCTAAGCTTTAACCTACCAGTAAGAAATCAAATTGGTTAGGATCCTAAGCTTTCTTCTACCAGTAGGAAATCAAATTTTGGGTACAAAGTCTCAGAAAAAAAGCATTCTACACACAACAAGCCCAACAAAGAAAGTAATTGTAAGTCTTTTATACTCTCAAATGTAATTCAATTCTATAACCTAACAGTAACAAATAAGATACAATGTAATAAGATCTTAGAGCTGAGACTAATAAAGTAATAACCATCCTCTTAGTGGAAAATTAAGCAAAGAAAGAAAACTTACCCTCCAAAAAACCTTGCCTTGAAGAAGCCCGTAAGGAACAGGCCCAAAATTCCGCGAATCATAAGAATTATAGATATTATCTCCTTGAACCCAAACATGTCCCTTTGGAACCTACATATATACAATACTAACCCATCAACTATAAGGTGTTAATCACACAAACCCACACTCGAAATAGAAAAATAAATTAATTGTAAATAAACCATACAATAACGGTCTCGGTTCTATCACTATTTTTGGGATCCACAATGTAGGTGATATTGTCACCTTCCATTCCAATAATTCTTTTGGTGACAAACTTCCTTGGATTTTCAGGCGATCTGAGTACAACCACATCACCAGTACCCGCTTTACCATTTCGTGTTGAAATTCTCTCAAGCAAGACAATCTCATTAGTAAGGTTAAAAGTAGGGAGCATACTAGGACCTTGGACCTGCAGATGGCTGATTGTTAGAATCTATTAAAGGGGAAACTTTGACAAAGAGATAATATATGTTGTAAAGATTGATTTTTACCAAAGCAGTAGAGCAGAGGTAGGTATTAGTGACATGAACAGCACAGAAGAATTTGGCAACTAGAAAGCTTTTATCTAGTGCTTCTTTTACTATGAAGGCCCATTGCTGAAACAAACTCATATTTCTCAAAAAGAAATATTTTACGTTTGAAAGAAGCTTCAACCTTTTGTTTCCCACAACTGTACCTAGATTAACAGATAAAGAAACACTAAAAGAATAAGCAACAAACGATATGAAAACTCATATAGAGCATGCTCCTGTAAATATCAAGCATAAGCGAAACACTAAACGGATCAATCTACCAAATTTCTAAAAGAATAAGCAACAAACGATATGAAAACTCATATAGAGCATGCTCCTGTAAAAATCAAGATTAGATTATATCATGGAGATCCAAAAATTCACAGGGCCAAAGAAGTTTCCTTTTAAGTGCAAGAGTATGATACGAACCCACAGGTCGACCCAACTGATGTGGACAGCCCCAGTGGGGTTTCTGGGTCTGGTTTGACCCGGTCCAAGCAGTAAGCAGATTCCTTAGGAAAATGAGGATATAGTGGGGCAGTTAGTAGAATGTTGTCTTATTTATAGTTGTTTTGTATTCTAGTTTAGGAGTCTAGTATTTATTTGATATTGTGGTTTGTATTTCTGGAGATTTGTCCCTCTCAAAGAGGACTGTTGTTCCTGTTTATTTCAGTAATCAAATCGTTCCGACTCGGTATCTATCAGGGTTAACAGCTAAAGCTTTGACAGATCCTCAGTCATTGGATGTTAAATTGGGTATCAATATTTCAAAAGTTATAATACTGAGACCATGCTGCAAGCTCATCACGCCTCACGTTGTGGTCTGATGTGACCATTTACCCACACCTGAAACACCAAGCCTCTCATACATGGTTCATAGTATCCAAAGCATGAGTGGCCACACGGCTTCTCCCCCTCCAACTCTCTCTCTTATATTTGCACTTAAACAATAAACATACTTGTGTAATGAAGAGTGTTGAGACTGAAAATCATACTCACTAGTGGTAAGGGAGTAGAGAATGATGTGATGCTGGTGTGACAGTGAGCAGAATGTAGACTATATAGTCAAACAAATAAGCGATTAAATACATTTATCACAATGATTTTGTCTCACGCATTTCGTCGAACAGGTAAGACGCATTCAGAGGCAAGATTTCCACATAAAGAACACCCTCCATCAAAACATACGTACCAACAATGGATCAATTTCAAAACTACAAAAGAAACCAAAACTTGTATCGTATTCCCATTCAAGATGAAACCCAAATCCATCAAGCTCAAGATTCAGTCGCTAGGGGTAAGATATGATATTGTGTGTGATCAAGGTGAATATGAAACTTACAGGTATGAGAAGATACAATCGGAGTGATTAGATCTACCTTATACAAGACGGAGGTGTTTATCGCCGTCGCCGGTGCCGGCGATACACGTCGTCGGATGGTGGAAGCTTGGGGAAACTGAGGGGCTGTTTGGTAGGCTCTGAATCATTAAGTGCTGAATGGTTAAGAGGTCTGAATGGTTAAGAGGCTCTGAACTAGTAAGTGCTGAACCAAAATGTGCTGTTTGGTTGAATCTCTGAATGACTGTACAAAATGACAATTTTACCCCTCTGAATTATTTTGTGCTGAATAAAATGTATCTGTTTGGTTAGATGTCTGAATGACTGTACGTGAATGATCAATAGGTTAACAAAATACAACATATTAAAATTCAAACTCAAAATATTTCAAATACAACATACTAATATCCAATTACAAATCAAGCAACATCAAATCAATATAAGCCTAAGGTTAATTGGATGGGTTAGGTTAATCTATATACTTCAAGACCAAGACTTCGATTTTGAATTGGTAATCAATCATTTCTTGTTGTGTTGATATGTTTTGACAGCAAGTTTATGGGTTTGAGCTTGAGTTTAAAGAACAAACAAAAGAACAAAACTAGTAAACCAAAAAAAACACAATGTTTAACTATTCAAATCATATTACTATATGCAGGCCAAAAACACAATGTTTAACTATTCAAATCATATTACTAGTAAACCAAAAAAATGCAGGCCACAAAAAATGCAGGCCACAAAATTTAATAAATGATAATATAAACTCAAATATCATAAACTCATATACAGAACACCATGCTTCATAAACAGAACACATAAAACAATACTTCATAAACAGAACACCATCTTCATAAACAAATCATACTATAGTTTATACCCCTATGGACACCCATAAGTAATCAATCTTGAAACCATGTCAAAACACATATATCATAAACTCAAATAAAACACCATGCTTCATAAACAGAACACCATCTACTAAGCATAAAACAATACTGCATCACTAAACCCTAATCATTTCATTCTTTCAAGTTTCAACCAATACTAAATCAAAACAACCAGCTAACTTACAATCGAAGGTGAATCGAAACAAGGCGGCCGGCGGGCGGAGGAATTGGCGGGCGGCGGGCGGCGGCGTAGGTGAATCGGGAGGTGAATCGGGGATGGCGGCGGCGGAGGTGAATCGGGGATGGCGGCGGTGCTGTGCTGGGTGCCTGTGATCGGGAGGTCGTCGGGGGAGGGGATGAGGGTATCGGGGGGTTCTGTGGTCGGGGGTTCGTGAGGGTATCGGAGGGGTTCTGTGGTCGGGGGTTGGCGAGGGTTCTGCGGGCCTCACGACCGGCGACCGGAGGTGTGCTGGTGCGAAGGGGGCAGTGGGTCGAAGGTCGAAGGGTACGGGGGAGTGAACACGGGAGATGGAGGTGGGGTTGGGTTTTGTGACTTGTGAGGGTATTTGTGTCCCAAACTTCATTCAGCAACATTTATATCCGAATGGTTTAGTTAAGAGGCTCTTTTCATTTGAAACAAACACATAAGTCTCTTAAGTCTTTTAATAAAACTATTAAAAGGCTACCGAACAGTCCCTGAATAATAGTATGATTTAGTGCCAATCATATGTTTACGGTAACAATTATGACTACTGATGTTTAAAATTTATAACATTATTGGGTTATTAGTTTATTACAACTAACCTGGTTATTCCCGTGTATTACAAGTAATCTTTATATATAATAAAAGAAAAGTGTTTTGGCACTTGTCATCATATTAAACACCCTTTAACACATATTAAATTTTTAAACAAATATTACCGCTTGTCATCATATTAAACACTCATTTAAACTCCAAAAATTTCTCTTAATTTGTTTACCTAAAATAAAAAGTTTCTAAAGTTTGAATTAATATCATTTTTATTTTATATTCAAATAAATGTTAAAATGGAAACCATTATTTGTATTCCTCATAATTTATTTTGAGAAAATAAAAAGCCATTTTGTAATATATGTACAATGATTTTAAACCAAAATTACGGTAAACAGAATCTAAATTTTCGAACATAATGTTAAGAGATTAGTTTTTCATAATTTAATTTTACATACAATCACAATACAACTTAAGTTGACATGTTTCTTTACATTTGCAGCTAAGTTTGTTATAACATTTTATCAATTTTATGTTTTAATAAATTATTGGCTTTTAAGTTATATGTTGTCACATGACACACTCTCAAGAAGTTATTGCCGCGTGTCGTTCATATAGCGAAAAGTTGTTTTAATGAAAATATTGCATCCTTTAAATTTCGCATCCTTATATATCATTCTTATATATTATTCTTATATATTAGAAGATTATTAATATTAGTTCTTAATTTCTAATTATAAATATTCGTTATTTTAGTTTTTTCAATCCGTGTAACACACGGGACGTTAGGCTAGTGAATAAATAAAATATTAAATAATTAGTAATCAAAATTTATACATTATAAAATCATGTTTGAAGATAAAATATGATTATAATTACGTATAAATAGCTACTTTTAGTAAATAAACAATAATATATTTTTCTTAAATTTTGTTTTATAAAATTTTTTAAATATTTTATTTTAAGAAAAATGATTTTTTAAAGAAAAAGCTCATTGTATTATGTATTTTATAAAATTTTTATTTTTAAAAAGTGCGTTTTAATTCAAAAATAGGTTTTTTATTTATTAAATTATATATTTTTTAATTTAAAAATAGTATGAGTAAAATTATTAGTATTCAATATTATTATTAATAATATAGAGAAATGAGAAAATTAATATGATAAGGCTTACAATTGTTTCATGTTTATTTTAATTTTTTTATAGATAGATATATAGGCTAAAATCTCATTAATTAAATGGATTATAGTTAGTAATAAACACGAAGAGTTAGATTAGAATATTTTAATATTAACTATAATTAAAATTATATATACGTAATAGTTTAAGAAATAAAACAACTATACTACTTTTAACTCTTTTATCTCAATAGTTTCATTTTTGGACATTCGTTTTAAGATTTTTTATTAAAATTTTTTTTATCAAAATCTTGTTTTTTTAAACTATGATTTATTTTATTTTGGTCGTTTTAATAAGGTTGTTTTTAAAAGATTTCACCTTTATAATTTTTTTGACAAAACAACTTAAAATATTTTGCTTAAAAATGTTTAGTGTTTTAGGAAATTATATATTATATAATTTTTTGTTTTTTATTATTTAGATTTTAATTAAAAGATGTGATTTTTAACTTCCTTCATAAAATATATTTTAAAAAAAATATAGTTTGATTTTATAAAATCTAGATAAGAGAGAGAAATATAACAATTAATAAAATTAATTTTTAGTAAGAGAGAGAAACTTGTATTAGTATTTAAATTATTATAATATCCTTTTGGAGGCAAAATCAAAATGTGAATGTGTAGAAAAATTTGACAAGTGTCAAAAAAGTGGGTTAAAAACATAACAAATGGCAAAAAAATTTTTTTATTAGATACTATAGATATTTATTTTATCAAGTCTTAAATAATATTTGCGTTAATTACACAATGGTTTAAATAAAATAACATATTTAAGTATTAACTTTTAAATTTGTGATAAGTTTAAATAGTATCTAGAGTAAATTACATGGATGGTCCCTGTGGTTTAGTTAAATTTTTGGATTTGGTCCTTGTAGTTTTAAAATTGCGAATATAGTCCCTAATGTTATAATTATCTTTCATCAATGTTTCCTACTCTGTTAGTTCAGTTAGTAATGTTAAATTTATCAATATAATTATTTTACTTGGAGAGATCATCAATGTAATTTATATTTTATTATAATTTTTAATTATAAATATGTTTATTATTTATAAATAAAAAATGTTTTAAAATTTGTCTTTTTTTTAATATTTGGTTAAAAAAATTTTAAAAACACTATACGGGTTTTTTTAAACCTGTATAAAAATGTATTCTTTTATAAATACGTTTAAAACTGAATTATTTTAAAAAAATATTTAAAAACTTGAGATTTTTTTAAGAAAAGATATTTCATGTCACACCCCAACCTTGACGGCGAAATCGTTAAGATGTGAGGGTTAAGATTGTTCACAACCACATAACACTAGTTTTAAATGAAAATAATATTATTATATGTTTCAAATGAAGATACAATCATAAGTCTAAATCATGAAATAGTTTCAAACAAAACAAAACATAACGTAAGCACTTTATGCTTTTAACTAGGTCCAAATCCTAGTTTATTGGAAGCTTTAAAAGTCGACTTCAAACATGCGTGTTTTCTGAAACATGTTAAAATAAATGGTCAACTATAAAGTTGGTGAGTTTCCAATGGTTTAATATACGTAATATATCAATGTTACAAGTAGCAATTCATGTCATAGGTTATGAGTTAGCAAGTTTATAGGACACGTATAGCTACAATCAAACCTCGACTTAATTACAAGTTTATATGATTGACTAAGTGTATTTGGTTCCCATGATAAACAAGTCATACATCATCAGGAGCTGGCAATACATTGGCTTTAGCACCAAATAGGCTTGTCAGGCCCAAAGATCTAAGACGTCGCCAGGCTAGCAATAGTTAATGATTGTAAACAAAATATGTATCTTATATAAGACTTACAATAATACAAATAACCATGACAAATACAAGTATGAATTGCAAGTGCTTTACAAGATTTAAATGTTTACAAGTGTAAGTTAAATAAGGTAACATGTTTCACCCCAAAACAGTGTGAAATAATATGAAATGGGCCAAGGAAACTCACATGGCAAATAAGTATATGAACGATGATTAACAAGAATAATAAGTGACGTTCCAATGTAATCCTTCACGAGATACCTAAGAATATATATATATATATATATATATATATACAAGATTTAAGTTTAATTATAGTAAGCTTAACGTTTTAACGGGAATTAGGGTTTCAATAAGAATTTGGGGTTTTTATAAATAAGATTAGTTATCGAAATCATATATACTTTAATACAATGAAAGAAAACTTAATTAATCCTTTTATAATAATCTGTGAAATTATAAGAAATTAAATCCTTATAATGATTAAATTATAAAATGTAAATAAAATTTTATAACTAACATAATTAGTGTATAATTAAAGATAACGTAATGACTAATAATAATTTAGTGATTTCAACTATTTAAAGTTTATTTTTATAAAAATAAACTAATTATAACATTTGTTTATAATATTTTATATAAAACTTGTTAAGGTATTTAAAGAAATAAATTTACAGAAAATAATTAGATAACTTTTAAAATAAACAAAGTTTATAAAACTGATTTTTATAATTTTTAGAAATTTTATATAATTGTTTTAAGGCTTAAAAAGCTTTAAAAAATAGGATGAGGGTGCCCGGGTTCGAACCCGAGACCTCTTAGTGAGAATGCAAGTGCTTAACCAGTGAACCAGGGGCCGTGGCCGTGGTATCACTGGGTTCTTAATTCTTAAATACATAATTCTAAAGAAAACCCCTAAATCCATATGAACCCTAGGTTCAATTGTTCCCAAATTAAACCCCGTATGGGTTATGTTAATGAAATTCACTTTGGGGCTTTTAATCCCCAAGTGAAATCGAGCATAATGATGTACAGGACTTACGTGATTGAGTTCGAGATGAGGGAGATGAGATGAAGAATAGGTCGCGACTCACGTAGTGATTGATTGATGTTCAAATGATAATGTTAATCCAATTCGTTGCACAGATAACCTCTACTGAGCTCGATGGACGAAAGCCCTCTGTCGATTGAGAGTATAATTGCCGTGAAGATAAAGTTCGAAAGAGTTGCAGGTTCGGTTTGGGGAGAGGATTGTTTGCGATGAATTTAAGTTTTTCAGGTGAAATTGAAGGTAGCAATCG
Source organism: Flaveria linearis (assembly GCA_024085815.1). Taxonomy (NCBI): domain Eukaryota; kingdom Viridiplantae; phylum Streptophyta; class Magnoliopsida; order Asterales; family Asteraceae; genus Flaveria; species Flaveria linearis. The sequence continues at coordinate 58,111,380 of CM044002.1, forward strand.
AGTAGAGATCGATAGACGTTCGTTTAGGTTGAATTAATTTGATTATTATTAGTGTTTAATGCCGAACGTTGTGTGCTTAATGATTGGCGGTTACTCTAGCTCGAACGCCCTTGTAACCGATGTTAAACTTAATTAAAATGTATCCAATGGTTTGAATCCCTTTCGTGAACGGTTAGGAATCGTTTTCTCTGGCTGAAACTCAAAACAATCGAGGCTTTTGGCCTCGCCGGAGCTACGGCCGGAAGATGGCCGGCGGTTTGCTGGAAAAACGGGGGTGGAAAGAAGGAGGTTTGGGTTTTTTTTATTAATTTACACAAATGGTCCCTGTTGTTTCAATAGTTAACATTTTATGTATAAACTTTATAGTTAAAGATTCTAAATTTACAACTAAGACCCCTAAACTTAATTAAATCTTAAGGTTTAGCTATTTTATTAGTTACTTATCTTTTATAAATTATTATTCCTATTATAATTTATTATTTTTAACCTATGTTATTATTAATATTATTATTATTATTATTTTTATTATTATTATTATCATTATTATTATTATTATTATTATTATTATTATTATTATTATTATTATTAAGTTCAGTTTAATAGTTTAGATTATTAACATTTAAATTAGGGCAAAAATGCAAAACAATGACAACAATCGTAAGTAATCCATAAAGTTTCATAAATGGCATAAATAATCCTTATAGGAATATAACGGGGTTAACTATCAATTAACGAAAAAATACAACATGTTACAGTCTCCCCAACTTACGATTGGGGTTAACTACAAATTAATGAAAAAAATACAAGATGTTATCAATATAACGGGGTTAACTATCAATTAACGAAAAAATACAAGATGTTACAGTCTTCCCAACTTAAAAGAATTTCTTCCCGAAATTAAAAATGAATTTATACAAACAATTGTGGGTACTTCTTCTATATATGTTCCTCACGTTCCCAAGTAAACTCAGCTCCACGCTTATTCTCCTAGCGAACCTTGACGATTAAGGTAGTTGTGGTTCTAGTCTTCTTCATAATACGATCCATGATTTCAACGGGTTTCTCAACAAAGTGTAATGACTCGTCGATCTGGATGTCGTCCAACGGAAATGCAGACTCTCGTCAGCCAAACACTTCCTCAAATTTGAGACATGGAGCATGGGATGAACTCCACTAAGGTCGGAAGGTAATTCCAGTTTGTAAGCCACTTTCCCAATCCTTTTTAGAATCCTGAAAGGTCCTACAAATCTTGGAGCCAGTTTACCCTTCTTCCCAAACCGAACAACGCCCTTCCATGGTGAGACCTTAAGAAGAACCATCTTCCCAACTTGGAACTCCAATGGTTTGCATCGCTTATCGGCATAGCTCTTTTGCCGACTTCTTGCCACTTCAAGGTTCTTACTGGTTATAGAGACTTTATCGGTCGTTTCTTGTATAAGTTCAGGACCAGTGATAAAGTTTTCACCAATGTCTGTCCAGCAGATTGATGAACGACATTTACGACCATAAAGTGCTTCGAATGGTACCATCTTGATACTCGAGTAGTAACTATTGTTATACGAAAATTCCGCAAGCAGTAAATGCGTATCCTAATCACCACCAAAGTCAAGGACAAAAAGGCGTAGCAAATCCTCCAAGGTTTGGATGGTTCGCTCGGTTTGACCATCAGTTTGAGGATGGTAAGCCGTGCTTAGATCCAATTGAGTACCCAAGAGTTCTTGCATAGACGACCAAAAGTATGAAGTGAAACGAGCGTATCGGTCGGATATGATGTGCAGAGGTACCCCATGACGACTTACAATTTCATCAACGTATATACGAGCCAACCTTGATGTCTTGTAAGTGTCATGTATGGGTATAAAATGTGCCGACTTGGTCAATCGGTCGATGATCACCTATATGCTATCATGTCCACGGGAGGTTCGGGGTAGCTTAGTTATGAAGTCCATGAATATATGTTCCCATTTCCACATAGGAATCTCGGGTTGTTCAAGTAATCCACTTGGACGTTGATGTTCGGCTTTAACCTTCGTACATGTGAGGCACTTAGCTACGTAAGTCGCTATGTCTTTCTTCATTCCAGGCCACCAATATTGACCACGCAGGTCCATGTACATCTTATCAGAGCCAGGATGAATAGAATAACGAGTCTGATAAGCTTCATTCATGATAACGGTACGAAGATTATCATGATTTGGAACCCAAATCCGATTCGCTAAATACATCAACCCATTGGGTTTCGTCTCCAATTAAGTTAGAAGGTTATGCTCCAGTTCATCCTTCATTCTTCCTTCTTGTTGAACTGCTTGTTGAGCCTCTACGATACTAGACTCGATGTCACTATCTGTTCTCAAGTTTTGTAGCAGTACGGTAGTCTCGTTGACATCCAGTCGAATCTCGGTATCGAATTATCTCAAAGTATCAAACCATTGTCGTTGATCGCGAATTTCTTGAAACGAGATCATCTTGTTATGGACCTTACGACTTAGTGCATCGCCTACGACATTTACCTTCCCAGGGTGGTAACGAATGTCACAGTCATAATCACTAATCAACTCAAGCCAACGATGTTGTCTCATATTGAGATCTTTTTGATTAAAAACGTGTTGAAGGGTTTTATGATCGGTGTAGACTATACATTGTGTACCATAAAGGTAATGCCTCCAAATCTTTAAGGCAAAAACCACAGCACCAAGTTCAAGATCGTGTGTCATGTAATTCACCTCATGGACCTTCAATTGTCTTGATGCTGTGACACCCGAAAATTTTACGAAACTTCGTTAGTCTCGTTAAACGTCGGTGACCTAATTATAAAATAATAAATAATAATAGTAATAATAAAATAATAATAATAATAATAATAATAATAATAATAATAATAATAATAATAATAATAATGAAGTACAAGGGGTTAATCTGCCAATTTTGAAACTTATTTTAAAATGTTTCAGCATGAAATAATAAGATTTGGAAAGTTAAGGGACCAAAGGTGTAAATTGTTTAAAACCCACCCCATCCCCCCCGTCGACCACTGTTTCTCCGGCCACCCTCTCCGGCGGCCCTCCGGCGACCCTCCGGCGACTCCAAAGGCCACAATTCACTCAATTTTTGATCAAATAAATCACCCCGACACATTTTAGTGCATGATTCGAACTCATGGACCACCTTAATTTGAATAATTGAACGGCCTACCCACTGAACCACTTCGACCGAAACTTTTGGCGGACCACCCACTTAATCGGCCACTCAAACCAATTAATAATCAAAAGTGAATACACACTAACGATTGTTTTAGCATTTAAAAACTTCCATTTAGTCCCATTTGGTCTGAAAACACACAAACCCACGATTCAATCAAACCCTTTGGTCGCGGACCTGCAACTTACTGTTTCTTCATCAAATCAGCCTTAAACAGGTAATTAAACATATCATTGAACTCGATTTTGGTTAGGGAACAAAAGCCCTAACATCAATTCGGTTACAAACATCGATTTGATGCTCAATTTGATTCGGATCAAATTAGGGTTCTTGGTGGATTTGGGATAATCTGTTACCGTGTTTAAAAGAATTGGAAACCAATTCTTACCGCGGTTGCGGCCCTTGGTTCACTGGTTCCCCAGGCAGTAGCAATCCTTGAGGTTCCGGGTTCGACCCCGGGCCACCTCATTTATTTTTTTAAGGCTTTTTAAGCCTCTAAAAAATAAATAAAAATTCCTAAAAATTATAAAAATAATTTTTATAAACTCTTCTTATTTAAAAGGTTACATAAATATTTCTGTAAATTTATTTTATTGAAAAACCTTAATAGTTTTTATAAAATAATATTTATAAATATGATAAATAACAATTTTTTTTGTAAAAATGAACTCTAAATCATAAGTAATTATGAAATAATTGTGAAAATCATAGAAATTATACATCCTATAATTTCATAATTAATTACAAACGCAATTATGGATTATATTTTTATACTTTAATTAATAAATTATTATTGGATTATGTGTAATCGTAATCAATGTTAAATAATATTTATTCTAAAGGATTACAAAGAATATAGATATATCTAATCGTGTGCGTCAAACCCAAACCGACTCGAATCCAACCAAATATATCTATTCACGTTGCGCATATCTTAAATATGTAATTACAATTAATAATAGGTATTGCTCGTGTTTGATCGTGCATTGCCTTATTCTTTGAAGCTCTTGTTGCTTTCATTACATCAATTCAAGGTGAGTTTACAGCCCCACTTTTACTTATATACTCTTTTGGGGGAGAGAAACATGTTGTTTTTCATAAACGTTACATTACATTGGATTTTTGTAATACTGCATATACTTGATACTATGGTGTTATACTTGCCCAATTGACCGTTAATATGGACTTAGCGAGGTAATTGTTAGTAGTACTACTGGGATTGACATACCCCACCCGGGCTAGTCGCGCTAGCACAACGTTCGTCAAACGGGTGAACGGTTAGCCTAATTACAAGTGTTGTGGTGTGTGATCCACATCCGGGCCTGTTTTATTATTTGATTACATGTCAGCTCGGCCGCGATTTCATACACATAGTGATCATTATGGATTAGCTACCCACTATATGCTTTAATTACATAATCCGGGAATTACATACTTATCGGATTACATAATCTGGGAATTACATACTTATCGAATTACATAATCCGGGAATTACATACTTATCGGATTACATAATCCGGAAATTACATACTTATCGGATTACATAATCCGAGAATTAGATACTTATCGGATTACATAATCTGGGAATTACATACTTATCGGATTACATAATCCGGGAATTTCATACTTATCGGATTACATAATCCGGGGATTTCATTACTGATACTTATCGGATTACATAATCCGGGGATTTCATTACTGATACTTATCGGATTACACAATCCGGGGATTTCATTACTGATACTTATCGGATTACACAATCTGGGGATTTCATTACTGATACTTACTGTTTTCTGATAAACCTGTGAACTCACCAGTCTTGTAATGAGATTTTGCATGTTTTCTCTCAGGACATTGATATGGCACGTTTAGGAGCACAACATCTACCGCATGTCATTCCGCATTCATCACAAACTGTTTTCAAGATTTGATTTGTATTTACTTTACATAAACTGGATTGGACGCGTGTTTACGCGTTCCACAACCATTGTTAAAAGTTATCTTGTTTACGCTTCCGCAATACTTAAATATAATTGGATTGTTTCATTATTATTAAGCAATCTATCTGTTTTGTAATTATCGAGTCGTTTGATGTAACTGATGCTTATCTGAGATCCTGGTTATGTCACACGCCTGACGGTAAAACCCCGTTAGCGGATTTTGAGGGTGTGACAGATTGGTATCAGAGCATTAGTTATAGCGAACTAAAATGAACTTTGCATCTCATCTGCATTGCATTTTAGACTATAGCTGGATTTGCATTAGTTACACACACATAGATTACTAAGCTATGCCTACTAAATTGGTTGCCTAAGAATTTTTTGCTTTAACATATCCCTGTGAGCATATGGCTACCAGGACGGTGACTCCGAGTTGTTGTGAGTCACGGGAGAGTTTGTGTGCATTTGACATCGCCTGAATGTGCTTCATGATTTGTGTGACGCATAAACACCTGTATTCTAGATTTCCTGGCAAAAGGCCCTCGGGCTAAGGCCAGCATATCGCATAAATCTCATTGTGAGACCAGTTATGCTTACCTGTGGATTTCTGGGATGAGTGATAAACTATGGTCAATACACAGGTCTCTAAGGCAAATGGGTCAAATTACCTTGGCGTGTCAATGATTCCCAAACTCTACTGATCCTTTCGTATACTTTGATTGATCGACCCCAATATAATACATACATATTTGATACTTCTATCATTGATGACCACTGTACTTGACAAGATATGTTAGCCTGATAGGAGGATCCGGGGTGATCATGTAAAGCAAGTTACCATTACGGGTGCACACGTAATTGTAATTTGTCGTGCATGCTAAGACCGGTAAGTCTGGTCGGGTGGTAACATTGTAGTCAGTATAAGTCCTACACCTTGAGCAAGAAAGTCTCGGTCTTCATAGAACATAGCCACTGATGTGGAAACTATCTATCAGTTCTACTTGTAGGAATGCTCACCCTTATCTTGAATTTGGACGAAATTCAAACCATGACAATTGTGTTAATCCCTCGGATTCGGACTGATTCTCTAGCTTGTCTATTTCTTTAAATCCTTGAATTTCTCTTCCTTTTCATTCCAAGACAAAAGGTTTATTTTCATACGACTGATAGTTTTTGATATTTGGTAATTTAAAGAATGTCTGGAAGAGGACGTGGACGCGGGAGAGGTAACATCTCAATGACGCCTGCAGAATTGGCAGCGATAATCAATCATAGTATTACCGCAGCGTTGGCAAACCAACCCCTCCACAGCAGATGCCTATTGGACAACCGACTTGCACCTACAAGTCCTTTATGGACTGCAAGCCTAACCCATTCAATGGAACTGACGGAGTGGTGGGACTGCTCTGTTGGTTCGAAAAGCTAGAGTCGGTGTTCAAAATCTGCAACTGCCCTGGTGGGAATAGGGTAAAATATGCTGCTGGCACACTGGATGGTGCTGCTCTGAGCTGGTGGAACTCACAAGTTCAGATGTTAGGCGTTGAAGCTGCAAACGCCACAACATGGGTAGAATTCAAGAATCTGCTGAAAGAGGAGTATTGTTCACGAGATGAAATACAAAAACTGGAAACCGAATTTTGGAACCTGAAGATGGTAGGTTCTGAAATTGAAGCTTACATAACTCGTTCTCACGAGTTGGCTACTCTATGCCCTACTATGATTAACCCGGCTTACAAACGGGTTGAAAGGTACATCGACGGACTAGTACCTGAAATCCAGAGCATGGTCACCACTGCTAGACCAGCTACCATTCAGGAAGCTGTCCAACTAGCCCACAAGTTGACTGACCAGGCTGTCGCGCAGGGTAAACTGCCCCCGCATGATGCTGCATCTGGTTTCCACAATAACAAGAGGAAATGGGAACCATCTGCCAGCGGAAAGCAATCTTCATCCTCCACTTATCAACCTCAACACAAGAAGTTTAATCCGTCCCAACCTTCTCATTCGGGGGGCTATCATGGAAATCTCCCAAAGTGCAACAAATGTCAGCTCCATCATACTGGGCAGTGCACAAGGAGCACTTGTGAGAGGTGCGGGAAGTTTGGGCATGTTGCCAAGTATTGCCGGGTGAACCTCTCGGGAAAAGCACCTTAACAACAGCAGAACCACAATTAGACTGTGTGTTATGAATGTGGTCAACCCGGACACTTTAAAAAGGATTGCCCGAGACGGAAAAAGAATGGTGACAATGGTGCTGCTGATAAGCCCAAAGACAACAACAATGGTGGTGGCGGTGGCAGAGGCAGAGTCTTCATCATGGGTTCAGGTGAGGCTCGAAATGACCCTACTGTAGTGTCTGGTAGATTCACTATTAATGAATGTTATGCCTCTATTCTATTTGACTCTGGTGCTGATAAGAGTTATGTGTCCATCAAGTTTAGTAAAACACTAGGAATGGTGCCTACTGACGTGAGCTCTAAGTATGCCATAGAAATAGCCGATGGTAGGACGATAACAGCAACACAAGTGTTTAAAAACTGCAAGCTGGGCTTATCCGGACACACTTTCTACATAGACCTTATTCCTGTCACACTAGGAAGCTTCGATGTTGTAGTCGGGATGGATTGGTTATCCCAGAACAGTGCTGAGATCATTTGCAAGGAGAAGCTGATCAAGTTACCTATTTCGGACGGTGAAATTCTTACAGTGGAAGGTGAAAAGGTGGGTGCGGCGGTCGGCATCATATCACATTTGAAGGCTCAGAAATGTCTCAGAAAAGGACACCTTGCCCTGTTAGCACTTGTTACTGAAACGAAGGCGGATGAAAGGCGAATTGAAGATATTCCCGTTGTTAGAGACTTTCCTAAAGTATTTCCCGAAGACCTACCTGGCCTTCCTCCACACAGACAGGTAGAATTTCAGATTGAACTAGCTCCAGGAGCAACTCCGATTGCTCGGGCGCCGTACCGTCTGGCACCGAACGAACTACAAGAGCTGTCTAAGCAATTGCAAGAGTTGTTAGACAAAGGATTCATACGTCCCAGCTCTTCACCTTGGGGAGCTCCAGTGCTTTTCGTTAAAAAGAAAGATGGAACCTTCAGGATGTGTATTGACTACCGCGAACTGAACAAGGTGACAATCAAGAATAGGTATCCACTTCCACGCATTGATGATTTGTTCGACCAGTTGCAAGGATCTAGCTACTATTCCAAGATTGACTTGAGATCAGGTTATCATCAGTTGAGGGTTCGAGAGGAAGACATCTCCAAGACTGCGTTTTGGACACGCTATGGGCACTACGAGTTCACCGTAATGCCTTTTGGGCTGACCAATGCCCAAGCAGTTTTCATGGACCTCATGAACCGTGTCTGCAAACCTTATTTGGATAAGTTTGTCATTGTCTTCATCGATGACATACTGATCTACTCCCATAATAAGGAAGATCATGAGGGACATTTGAAGACCATACTGGAATTGCTGAGAGATGAACAACTTCACGCAAAGTTCTCAAAATATGACTTTTGGATGCGTGAAGTGCAATTCCTTGGGCACGTGGTGAATGAAAAGGGTATACATGTTGATCCTTCAAAGATTAAAGCAATCAAGGATTGGCCGGCACCAAAGACGCCTACTAAGGTACGACAATTCCTTGGTTTGGCAGGCTATTACCGGAGGTTTATCGAAGGATTTTCTAAATTGGCGCAACCTTTGACTGCCCTGACTCATAAGGGAATAATTTATAAGTGGGGTAGCAAAGAGGAAACAGCGTTTCAGGCGCTTAAAGACAAACTCTGCAGCGCACCAATCCTAGCCTTACCAGAAGGAACTGATGATTTTGTTGTTTACTGTGATGCATCCATCCAGGGTTTGGGGTGTGTATTGATGCAACGTGACAAAGTCATAGCTTATGCATCTAGATAGCTCAAGGTGCATGAGAAGAACTACACAACGCATGATCTGGAACTAGGAGCTGTAGTGTTTGCCTTGAAGATCTGGAGGCACTACTTATATGGAACCAGGTGCACGATCTATACAGATCATAAGAGCCTCCAACACATATTTGACCAGAAAGAATTGAATATGCGGCAACGACGGTGGTTAGAGTTACTCAATGATTATGACTGTGTGATCAAGTATCATCCGGGCAAGGCTAATGTGGTATCCGATGCCCTTAGTCGTAAGGAAATCCTAAAGCCTCGTCGGGTGCGCGCATTACAAATGACTATCCACTCTGACTTACCAGTGCAAATCAAAGCTGCTCAATCTGAGGCCTTGAAAACGGAGAATCTCAAAGCAGAATCCATGCGAGGCATGGAGAAACAGTTGGAGGTTAAAGCTGATGGAATCCGTTATTTTATGAAACGGATCTGGGTACCACAGTACGGGAATTTGCGAGAGCTGATAATGGATGAAGCTCATAAGTCACGTTACTCGATCCATCCAGGTTCAGACAAGATGTATTAGGACCTGAAAGAATTTTACTGGTGGCCGAAAATGAAAGCAGAGATAGCCACATACGTAAGCAGATGCCTAACTTGTTCCAAGGTTAAGGTAGAATACCAGAGACCATCCGGTTTACTCCAACAACCGGAAATTCCAGTGTGGAAATGGGAGCAGATCTCAATGGACTTCGTCACAAAGTTACCTAGGACTCCCAGCGGATGCGATACCATTTGGGTTATAGTAGATCGCTTAACGAAATCCGCACACTTTCTGGCAATCCGAGAGACTGATCGAATGGAGAAGCTGACACGTATCTATTTAAGGGAAATAGTCTCTCGACATGGCGTACCGATATCTATCATTTCTGATCGTGACGCTCGGTTCACTTCTCATTTCTGGCAATCATTACAACGATCATTGGGAACGCGGCTGGATATGAGTACCGCGTATCACCCGCAAACCGATGGTCAAAGTGAGCGTACGATCTAGACACTGGAAGACATGCTGCGTGCCTGTATGATTGATTTTGGCAGCAGCTGGGAAACTCATCTACCATTAGTTGAGTTCTCCTATAATAACAGTTATCACACCTCGATCAAGGCAGCTCCATTTGAGGCATTGTATGGACGTAAGTGTCGATCACCTATCTGTTGGGCAGAAGTAGGAGAAAGCCAACTTATAGGACCTGAACTTGTGCACGAAACGACTGAGAAGATCGTGCAAATTCGTAACCGTATGGCGGCAGCACGTGATCGACAAAAGAGTTACGCCGACAAGCGTCGGAAGCCATTGGAGATTCAGGTTGGTGACAAAGTACTACTGAAGGTCTCACCCTGGAAGGGTGTAATACGCTTTGGAAAGCATGGGAAGTTAAGCCCAAGATACGTGGGGCCATTTGAGATTGTCAAACAGATTGGCCCAGTAGCCTATCAGTTGAATTTACCTGAAGAACTCAGGGGGATACATGATGTGTTTCACGTATCCAATCTGAGGAAATGTCTGTCTGATGAATCATTGATCGTGCCTTTAGAGGAACTAAAGATAGATGATAAACTACGTTTCATCGAAGAACCAGTGGAGATCATGGATCGAGAGGTCAAGACACTAAAGCGTAGCAAAATTCCCATTGTGCGCGTAAGATGGAACTCCAAACGGGGACCAGAATTCACGTGGGAACGAGAGGATCAGATGAAGTCTAAATATCCGCACTTGTTCGTGGATACAACTTCAGAACCTAACTTCAACTGAATTTCAGGACGAAATTCTCCCAACTGAGGGATACTGTGACGTCTTACGATATCAAGCAAAGAACATTGTGGGTCTACTTTCACATTTATTTCACATACGTGTGATAGCTCAGATGATACAGATGGATTTGATGATATGACTGACAACGAGTCATCAGATGATGACATCAACTCTTCAAAGTCTACCTCAGGAAATGAAAACGCAAACTGCATCAAGAAATAAAAAGAGAATCACTATGATTTACCTATGGTTTCATGGTCATCTTCTGATGAACAAAAGTGCTAGAAACATTCAAGATATTCCCAAATCAGAAAGGAAACCTAAGATTCTTCTTGTTGAAGATCATGTGGTGAATGTGATGGTGTGTGACATCTGTCACTAACCAGCACGTCAATTAGCATTAGGCTTGTTAACTCACTGTGGGTATTAACTGTCCTTATGTATTTTCATAGTCTATTTATCGGTTTAACCGAATTCTTCGTATACTTGTTTGATAACCCCGGTGTTCCAATTTTCGGGACGAAAATTCTTTCAACATGGGATAATGTGACACCCGAAAATTTTACGAAACTTCGTTAGTCTCGTTAAACGTCGGTGACCTAATTATAAAATAATAAATAATAATAGTAATAAAATAATAATAATAATAATAATAATAATAATAATAATAATAATAATAATAATAATAATAATAATAATAATAATAATAATAATAATAATAATAATAATAATGAAGTACAGGGGGTTAATCTGCCAATTTTGAAACTTATTTTAAAAGGTTTCAGCATGAAATAATAAGATTTGGAAAGTTGAGGGACCATAGGTGTAAATTGTTTAAAACCCGCCCCATTCCCCCCGTCGACCACTGTTTCTCCGGCCACCCTCTCCGGCGGCCCTCCGGCGACTCCAAAGGCCACAATTCACTCAATTTTTGATCAAATAAATCACCCCGACACATTTTAGTGCATGATTCGAACTCGTGGACCACCTTAATTTGAATAATTGAACGACCTACCCACTGAACCACTTCGACCGAAACTTTCGGCCGACCACCCACTTAATCGGCCACTCGAACCAATTAATAATCAAAAGTGAATACACACTAACGATCGTTTTAGCATTTAAAAACTTCCATTGAGTCCCATTTGGTCTGAAAACACACAAACCCACGATTCAATCAAACCCTTTGGTCGCGGACCTACAACTTACTGTTTCTTCATCAAATCAGCCTTAAACAGGTAATTAAACATATCATTGAACTCGATTTTGGTCGGGGAACAAAAGCCCTAACATCAATTCGGTTACAAACATCGATTTGATGCTCAATTTGATTCGGATCAAATTAGGGTTCTTGGTGGATTTGGGATAATCTGTTACCGTGTTTAAAAGAATTGGAAACCAATTCTAACCGCGGCTGTGGCCCTTGGTTCACTGGTTCCCCGAGCAGTAGCAATCCTTGAGGTCCCGGGTTCGACCCCGAGCCACCTCATTTATTTTTTTTAAGGCTTTTTAAGCCTCTGAAAAATAAATAAAAATTCCTAAAAATTATAAAAATAATTTTTATAAACTCTTCTTATTTAAAAGGTTACATAAATATTTCTGTAAATTTATTTTATTGAAAAACCTTAATAGTTTTTAAAATAATATTTATAAATATGATAAATAACTATGTTTATAAAAATGAACTCTAAATCATGAGTAATTATGAAATAATTGTGAAAATCATAGAAATTATACATCCTATAATTTCACAATTAATTACAAACGTAATTATGGATTATATTTTTATACTTTAATTAATAAATTAATATTGGATTATGTGTAATCGTAATCAATGTTAAATAATATTTATTCCAAAGGATTACAAATAATATAGATATATCTAATCGTGTGCGTCAAACCCAAACTGACTCGAATCCAACCAAATATATCTATTCACGTTACGCATATCTTAAAGATGTAATTACAATTAATAATAGGTATTGCTCGTGTTTGATCGTGCATTGCCTTATTCTTTGAAGCTCTTGTTGCTTTCATTACATCAATTCAAGGTGAGTTTACAACCCCACTTTTACTTATATACTCTTTTGGGGGAGAGAAACATGTTGTTTTTCATAAACGTTACATTACATTGGATTTTTGTAATACTGCATATATTTGATACTATGGTGTTATACTTGCCCAACGGACCGTTAATATGGACTTAGCGAGGTAATTGTTAGTAGTACTACTGGGATTGACATACCCCACCCGGGCTAGTCGCGCTAGCACAACGTTCGTCAAACGGGTGAACGGTTAGCCTAATTACAAGTGTTGTGGTGTGTGATCAACATCCGGGCCTGTTTTATTATTTGATTACATGTCAGCTCGGCCGCGATTTCATACACATAGTGATCATTATAGATTAGCTACCCACTATATGCTTTAATTACATAATCCGGGAATTACATACTTATCGGATTACATAATCCGGGAATTACATACTTATCGGATTACATAATCCGGGAATTACATACTTATCGGATTACATAATCCGGGAATTACATACTTATCGGATTACATAATCCGGGAATTAGATACTTATCGGATTACATAATCCAGGAATTACATACTTATCGGATTACATAATCCGAGAATTACATACTTATCGGATTACATAATCCGGGAATTTCATACTTATCGGATTACATAATCCGGGATTTCATTACTGATACTTATCGGATTACATAATCCGGGGATTTCATTACTGATACTTATCGGATTACACAATCCGGGGATTTCATTACTGATACTTATCGGATTACACAATCCGGGGATTTCATTACTGATACTTATTGTTTTCTGATAAACCTGTGAACTCACCAGTTTTGTACTGAGATTTTGCATGTTTTCTCTCAGGACATTGATGTGACACGTTTAGGAGCACAGCATCTACCGCATGTCATTCCGCATTCATCACAAACTGTTTTCAAGATTTGATTTGCATTTACTTTACATAAACTGGATTGGACGCGTGTTTACGCGTTCCACAACCATTGTTAAAAGTTATCTTGTTTACGCTTCCGCAATACTTAAATATAATTGGATTGTTTCATTATTATTAAGCAATCTATCTGTTTTGTAATTATCGAGTCGTTTGATGTAACTGATGCTTATCTGAGATCCTGGTTATGTCACACGCCTAACGGTAAAACCCCGTTAGCGGATTTTGAGGGTGTGACAGATGCATACGCTATGACCTTTCCTCGTTGCATAAGAACACAACCAAGGCCTTGTTTGGATGCATCACAATACACAGTGAAATCGTTGTTTCCATCGGGTAGGGTCAAGATAGGAGCATTGCACAACTTGTGCTTTAACGCTTCAAAAGCTACTTCTTGCTCGGACCCCCACTCGAATGGTTTATTATTTTATATCAAAGAAGTGAGCGGCTTCGCGATCCTTGAAAAGTTGGCAATGAATTGCCGGTAATAACCAGTAAGACCAAGGAAAGAACGAATTTCGCTTGGAGTTGTGGGAACACACCAATTCTTCACAGCTTCCACCTTTGCAGGGTCAACGTGAATTCCTTGGCTATTCACCACGTGTCCTAGAAATTGAACTTCCTCGAGCCAAAATTCATATTTTGAGAACTTCGCGTACAGTTGTTGTTTCTTCAAAAGTTCAAAAACTTGTCGCAAGTGAAGTTCATGATCGGTATTGGACTTGGTATAGATGAGTATGTCGTCAATGAAGACAATCACGAACTTGTCCAGATAAGGCTTGCATACTTGATTCATGAGATCCATGAAAACAGCAGGAGCATTTGTTAAACCAAAAGGCATAACCATGAACTCATAATGCCCATATCGAGTATGGAATGCAGTCTTTGGGATATCATCGTCATGGACCCGCAATTAATGATAACCAGAACGTAAATCGATCTTCGAGAATATAACAACCCCTTGAAGTTGGTCAAACAAATCATCGATACGAGGAAGAAGGTAGCGGTTCTTGATGGTAAGCTTGTTAAGCTCCCGATAGTCGATGCACATACGAAACGACCCATCTTTCTTCTTCACGAACAGAATAGGTGCACCCCAAGGCGAAGAGCTAGGACGAATGAATCCCTTCTCGGATAATTCTTGAAGTTGACTAGATAGCACTTGCATTTCCGATGGTGCAAGTCGATATGGTGACTTGGCCACGGGGTTCGCTCCCAGTATTAAATCGATTTTAAATTCGACTTCACGCACGGGAGGTAAACCAGTAAGGTCATCGGGAAATACTTCAGGAAAGTCTCGTACAATCGGGACATCCTTAAGATCTTTCCCTTTGACTTTTGTGTTGACCATGTAAGCCAAGAAAGCCATATAGTTCTTACTTAGGCACTTTCGGGCTTGGGTGCACGACATGAGTTTGAGCCCTTTGGAGGATTTTTCACCAAACACCTTTAATGTATCCCCAGAAGGTAACGGTATACAAGTGCACTTCTCGAAACAAATGATCTCGGTATGGTGTTTGGCTAACCAATCCATACCAATGATGACGTCAAAGCTTCCAAGTTTCATAGGGATAAGATCAATGAGGAAATCGTGCGTGTCAAGACTTAAAATACAATCACAAATAATGCCATCAACGGTGATCGGTTCTCCATCGGCGACTTCGACAGTGAGAGGTCTTTCTAGTTTCGTATGTGGCTTAGCAAGAATGGGCTCAAACTCTAGCGAAACAAAACTCTTATTGGCTCTAGAGTCAAACAGAACATAGGCATAAGTATTATTAGTAAGGAACATACCATTCACCACATCATTGTTTGCTTGTGCTTGATTTGCATTGATGTTGAAAGCACTTCCTCGGGCTTGTGGAACATTACCCACAAGACGAGGGCATTATGGGAGAAAATGACCAGGTTCCCCACAGTTGTAGCAAACACGGTTCATGACCATCGCGGCGTTATTAGGTACACGGTGACAAGTCACCACCAAGTGACCATATTCACCGCATAAGGTACAGATGCGGCACGAGGCGTTCCCCGGATGATGATACCTACAGATGTTACACATAGGCTGAGGACCAGCATAGGCCCTACCCACAGGCACTTGAGCCACAGGTGCAGCCACAGGTACAAGTTGTCTTTGAGGTGGTTTGGGTGCAGCCACAACATAGTTGTGCGCCTGTATGAACTTGCGCTTTTTGTTGTTGTTATAAGACGGTTCAGCTTTGGTCTCCTTAACAGCTTCAGTAGCCGTCTTTTCCACCTTATTTGCACCCTTCATAGACATGGTGCCCGCTCGTATATGATTCTCGGTGAGTTGCGCGGTGATGGTGATGGCTTCTTCCAAGGTTGTGGGTCGGCTACCCACCACAGCATCTTGAATTTAGGGTGGGACACCCTTGATGACCTTCTCGATGTTGCGAGGGATAGTGTCGACCATATGGGGCAATAGTATACTCAACTCATGATGCCTAGTTGAGTAAGCCAAATAGTCACCACCATCTTGCTTCAAGTTCCAGAATTCCTCCTCCAGTTTTTGTAGCTCACTACTCGGGGAGAACTTTGCGATGGCAATGTTCTTGAACTCATCCCAAGTGAGTGCCAACACAGCATCAGCTCCTCAATTTCTCTTCTCGCTATTCCACCAGGTAAGTGCCCTTTGTTGGAACATACTAGTGGCATAATGAACTTTGAGTGCCTCGGGACACTCACAATTGACAAAGGTGTTCTCCATGCTCTCGAACCACTCAAGAAGACCAGTGGTTCCTTCCTTGCCATTATAGCTAGTGGGCTTGCAAATAGCTAAAATGCTTGAAGGTACAGGTTTGGTTATTGCGCCCTTGGTTCCGGCTTTTTTCCCCTTGACCATTTCCATTGTTACTTGAATTGATCATCAAGGTGCTATTGAGTTCAGCAACCATGGTTCGGATAACGACAGCCATTTGTCAAGCAATCATGGCGGCTAGCTTACGATCAGAACTTCCACGCATTCCATGGTGACGAGACATGCTGGATATACAAAATGAGTTAGACACGGGAATGAGAATAACAAAGGACAGTAATTTAAACAAGAGTAAGTCAAGAGTTGTAAGGCACATGGAATGGTTCCATTTGGTAATGCATTACCATTTGGAAACATTGACACGTCAAGGTAAATTGACCCATTTGCCTTGGAAATTTGTGTATGTTGACCATAGTTTATCACTCATCCCAGAAATCCCCAGGTAAGTATAACTAGTCCCGTAGGATTTATGCGAAATGCTTACCTTAGCCCGAAGGCTTTTTGCCAGGAAAACCAGAATACAAGTGTCTATGTGTTATATAAATTTCTTAGGTTCATGAAATCAAATCTTGATGATATTTTCGTAGATTAGACATAGAGTCTAAGGAATTAAACCAACAATAATAAGTGTAGATTCCACACGTCGTCGAGAATAAGTTTAGGAAAGTTTCATTTGTCGGGGAGAATCAAAGAGTCAAAGATAAGTTTAGGGGAGACAAGTAGCAAAGTTTAAACATTTACAAGGCAATCCTACGCCAATGCATCAAGTTGCACATAAGAAGGCATAGCATTATGTAGCATGCAAACCATATATATATTTACAAGAATATAAATATTATTCTATAAGGTTCATGCATAAACTATAGTCTTGGTCACCATTTCTAATAATCTAAATCCCTATAGTTATGGGCTCTGATACCAATCTGTCACACCCCAACCTTGATGACGGAATCGTCGAGATGTGAGGGTTAAGATTGTTCACAACCACATAGCGTTAGCTTTAAATGAAAATAATATTATTATATGTTTCAAATGAAGATACAATCATAAGTCTAAATCATGAAATAGTTTCAAACAAAACAAAACATAACATAAGCACTTTATTCTTTTAACTAGGTCTAAATCCTAGTTTATTACAAGCTTTAAAAGTTGACTTCAAACATGCATGTTTCCTGAAACATGTTAAAAATAAAGGGTCAACTATAAAGTTGGTGAGTTTCCAAGGGTTTAATATACGTAATATATCAAGGTTACAAGTAGCAATTCATGTCATCGGTTATGAGTTAGCAAGTTTATAGAACACATATAGCTACAATCAAACCTGGACTTAATTACAAGTTTATATGATTGGCTAAGTGTATTTGGTTCCCATGATGAACAAGTCATACGTCATCAGGAGCCGGCAATACATCTGCTTTAGCACCAAATAGGCTTGTCAGGCCTAAAGATCTAAGACGTCGTCAGGTTAGCAATAGTTAATGATTGTAAACAAAATATGTATCTCATATAAGACTTACAATGACCAAATAACCATGACAAATACAAGTATGAATTGCAAGTGCTTTACAAGATTTAAACGTTTACAAGTGTAAGTTAAATAATGTAACATGTTTCACCCTAAAAAGGTGTGAAATAATATAAAATGGGGCAAGGAAACTCACATGGCAAATAAGTATATGAATGAGGATTAATAAGAATAATAAGCGACGTTTCAATGTAAACCTTCACGAGATACCTAAGAATATATGTATATTTACAAGATTTAAGTTTAATTATAGTAAGCTTAACGTTTTAATGGGAATTAGGGTTTCAATAAGAATTTGGGGTTTTTATAAATAAGATTAGTTATCGAAATCATATATACTTTAATACAATGAAAGAAAACTTAATTAATCCTTTTATAATAATCTGTGAAATTATAAGAAATTAAATCCTTATAATGATTAAATTATAAAATGTAAATAATGTTATAATGATGGCAGACATATGGGGTCATATGGGTCCCATCCCTTTTTCTTTTACTTTATCAATGTGTATATATATATGCATGCGAGATTACATCTGTAAAATGAATCAAACTCAATTATTGATATTCACAATCACTCTCTCTCTCGATCACATACACAAACACATACATTCTGATTTTAAGTTTCTTTTGCATCTACTGCAATTTGGAAATTGGTGGCTAATATCAAAATCCCAAAAGATCCTCAATTCTCTCAATTGTTATTATTATTATAACACGTTATCAGCACGAGGTGCTCAACCAAGAAGATCAATAAAGAAGAAGGTGTCATAACAATCAATGTAAGTTTTTCATAAATATATATAAATTGAATATATAAATACTATGATGATAAATAAGTGCAGGGTATCCCTTACTATGGAGAAATTATAATTTTTGGGACTACTAATAAATATAACAGTTGGGACTACTAACATGTCTAACATTTATTTATGCTCATAATCTAACATTTATTTACGCTTCTAACTTTTATTATTCTGTCAACTAACGTTTATTTATTTATGCTCCTAACTTTTATTATTCTGTTAACTAACATTTATTTACGCTTCTAACTTTTACTTTTATGCCATCTAACATATATCTAATCTAACGATTACTAACATTTATTAAAAGATTTATTTATAATGCTAAATTAATACTAATATCTATTTTATTGTTTAGAAAATGTCGAATCTATCAAAACTTGAATTTATGGCTCTCGATATTTCCGGGGAAAATTATATGTCTTGGTCAGCAAATATCAAGAGACACCTAAAATCACTTGGTGTATCAGAAGCAATAAATGATAATAATCAATGTTCGGAAGAAGAAAGGGCTAAAGCTGATGTGTTTATCCATAAACACATTGATGAATTATTGCAGCATGAATACTTTAATTATGATGATCCATGTGAGTTATGGAAGGATCTAAAAAATAGATTTGATAATCAAAAGGAAGTTTTACTTCCTACTGCCAAATATGAA
The DNA here is from genome assembly GCA_024085815.1 of Flaveria linearis. Taxonomy (NCBI): domain Eukaryota; kingdom Viridiplantae; phylum Streptophyta; class Magnoliopsida; order Asterales; family Asteraceae; genus Flaveria; species Flaveria linearis. The sequence continues at coordinate 58,130,957 of CM044002.1, forward strand.
TGGAACAATTTGAGGTTCCAAGATTTTAAAAAGTAAATGATTACACATCTGTTTTATATAGAATATGCTCAAAACTAGAATTTTGTGGGCATATTGTTACCGAGGAGGAAAAGTTGGAGAAAACTTATTCCACTTTTCATGCTTCAAATATTAATTTGGCTCAACAATATCGTTTGTTGAAGTTTTATAAATACTCCGATCTCAATGCATATCTCCTCGTAGCAGAAAAGCATAATGAGCTGCTTATGAAAAACCATGAAACTCGTCCCACAGGATCGCTAGCAATACCAGAAGCAAATGTTGCTAATAATTTTGAAAAATGGGAACAAGGCCAAGTTCGTGGTCGAGGCCGTGGCCGCGGCCGTGGTCGTAGTTATTATAATAAAACCATTTTAGTGGTCATAACAACTTGTTCAAGTCAACCAACAATTATTATAGAGGCCGTGGACGAGGTCGTGGCCGTGGACGAAACGCACCACAAAGTAACAAGTTTAACCAGCAAAATAAGTTCACAAATGAAGCTGGAACATCTCAAACTAATAATAGTTCGTGTTATAGATGTGGAAGTAATAACCACTGGGCGAAACTTTGTCGCACACCTTCACATCTATGTCAATTATATCAAGCATCTCTAAAAGAGAAAGAAGTGAACCATGTAGATAAAATTGATGATGTCAACACGGAACTACACCACTCGGATTTTTTCAATGACGGAGAAATTTAAATGCTTTTGAATAATAATAATTTCTTTTATAATTATGTTTAATTATGTTTGTAATATATTTCTTTCTTTTCATGTAACATATTTTTGTTTAAAATGTATAATATTATATGTGCTTATTATTATTATTTTTCTTATAATTGAAGATTAAAATGAATTCCAATGGAGCACAAGACCGAACAAGTAATGGAGATTTATGTATAGCAGATAGTGGTGCTACACATACTATTCTTAAATATCGAAAATATTTTTATGAATTGAAACCGACAAAGGGAAATATTGATACAATATCAGGTCCTACGGATTTGATTGAAGGTGTGGGAAAAGCAAATTTAGAATTACCTAACGGTACAAAGATTTTAATAGAGAATGCTCTATTTTCCCCAAAATCAACAAGAAACTTATTAAGTTTCAAAAATATATATCAAAATGGATATGATACCCAGTCAATGACTGTTGGTAACAAGAAATATCTATATATTGTGAAGGAAAATCACATATTAGAAAAATTGCCAATGCTTCATTCCGGATTGCATTATACATATATAAATGTGCCTCAAGCACATATGGCAGTAAAAGAGAAATATTGTGATCCTGGTATGTTAAACATATGGCATGACAGATTAGGCCATCCCGGATCTACAATGATGAAAAGAATCATTGAAAATACACATGGACATCTATTAAAAAATCAAAGGATTCCCCAAGCAAATAAAATGCAACTGTGTACATCATGTTCTCTTGGAAAATTAATTACAAGGCCTTCGCCACTAAAAATCGAAAAGGAAACACCAATATTCCTTGAAAGAATTCAAGGTGATATATGTGGACCAATTCATCCACCGTGTGGACCGTTTAGATATTTTATGGTCCTAATAGACGCATCCAGCAGATGGTCTCATGTATGTTTATTATCAACTCGTAATGTAGCCTTTGCAAAATTTTTGGCTCAAATTATTAAATTACGAGCACATTTTCCTGATTATACAATTAAAAGAGTAAGGCTTGATAATGCGGGAGAATTCACATCACATGCTTTTAATGATTATTGTATGTCTGTTGGAATTGTTGTGGAACACCCAGTTGCCCATGTACATACACAAAACGGTTTAGCGGAATCATTAATTAAACATCTCCAGCTAATAGCTAGACCATTAATAATGAGAACAAAACTCCCTGTGTCTATTTGGGGTCATGCAATTTTGCATGCTGGATCATTAATTCGTATAAGGCCAAGTGCAAATCACAAGTACTCCCCCATACAACTTGTCTCTGGTCAAGAGCCAAATATTTCCCATCTTAGAGTTTTTGGTTGTGCAGTATATGTTCCTATTGCACCACCACAACGCACCAAAATGGGACCTCAAAGAAGGTTAGGAATATATGTTGGATATGAAAGCGCTTCTATCATAAGATATCTTGAACCTTTAACAGGTGATGTTTTTACAGCACGTTTTGCTGATTGTCATTTTGATGAGACAGTTTTCCCTACATTAGGGGGAGAAAATAAAAGTAAAGAAAATGATGTTTCATGGTGTGTACCTTCATTGTTATATCTAGATCCTAGAACAAAACAATGTGAAACAGAGGTTCAAAAGATAGTACATCTACAAGAAATTGCAAATCAATTGCCTGATGCATTTACTGATACAAAAAGGGTAACAAAATCTTATATACCAGCTGTAAATGCTCCAGCTCGAGTTGAGATTCCCGACAACCAAAAGGATAATATGGCGAATGAATCACAGAAACGGTTGAAACGTGGTAGACCAGTCGGTTCAAAGGATAAACATCCTAGAAAAAGAAAATATACTGAAAATGAAATTGACCATAAAGAAAATGATTCAAATATTGAAATATTTCCTCAGGAAAATGTAAAAGATACTACTTTCCCTCAGGGGAAAGTAAACGACCAAGAATTATCAATCAATTATGGTCATACACATATAGTATGGAACCGATATGAAATAGAAAATGATTATATATTTTCTTATTCTGTGGCCAGTGAGATTATGAATGAAGATGATGATTCTGAGCCAATATCTGTAGATAATTGTCGTGATAGACATGATTGGGATAAATGGAAAGACGCTATGCAAACTGAATTAAATTCACTTAACAAACGAAAGGTTTTTGGGCCTATTATACTTACACCTAAGGAAGTAAAGCCTGTAGGATATAAATGGGTTTTCGTAAGAAAAAGAAATGAGAAAAATGAAGTTACAAGGTATAAAGCCAGACTTGTAGCCCAAGGTTTTTCTCAAAGGCCGGGAATTGACTATGAGGAAACATATTCCCCAGTTATGGATGCAATCACTTTCAGATATTTAATCAGTTTAGCAGTTTCTAAAAAATTAGAAATGCGTCTTATGGATGTAGTTACGGCTTATTTATATGGATCACTTGATAATGATATTTATATGAAAATCCTAGAAGGATTTAAAATCCCAGATGCATTAAAATCAAAGTCTAAAGAAATGTATTCCATCAAACTGCAACGATCATTATATGGATTGAAACAATCTGGGAGAATGTGGTATAATCGTCTGAGTGATTATTTGATAAGTAAAGGCTACGCAAATAATCTTATATGTCCATGCGTCTTTATCAAAAGGACAACATCAGGATATGTGATAATAGCAGTATATGTTGATGATTTGAACATAATCGGTACGCATAAGGAAATTCATGAAGCAGTTATTCTTTTAAAGAAAGAATTTGAAATGAAAGATCTTGGAAAAACCAGATATTGTCTTGGTTTACAGATTGAACATATGAACAACGGTATACTTATACATCAATCAAATTATACCGAAAGAATATTGAAACGTTTCAATATGGACAAGGCAAATTCATTAAGCTCACCAATGGTTGGTAGATCGCTTAACATTGAAAAAGATCCATTTCGTCCTTGTGAAGAAAATGAAGAAGTACTTGGTCCAGAAGTACCATACCTCAGTGTAATTGGAGCTCTTATGTATCTTACTAACTGTACAAGACCTGACATTTCTTTTGCAGTTAATTTGCTAGCAAGATTTAGTTCATCCCCTACCAAAAGACACTGGAATTGGATTAAACATATTTTTCGATACCTTTGAGGAACAGTTGATTTAGGCTTATTTTATTCTAACGAATCAAAAGAAAGTTTAGTTGGTTATGTAGATGCAGGTTATTTATCCGATCCTCACAAAGCAAGATCTCAAACCGGATATGTATTTATGAACGGAGGAACTGCAATCTCATGGCGTTCTCAAAAACAAACACTTGTTGCAACATCCTCAAATCATGCTGAAGTTATTGCACTACATGAAGCCTCTAGAGAATGTGTGTGGTTGAGATCCATGACACAACATATATTGACTTCTTGTGGACTAGAGAAAGATAACAATCCAACTCTAATCTATGAAGACAATGCAGCTTGTGTCTCACAGATGAAAGAAGGGTATATCAAAAGTGACAGAACGAAACATATACCCCCAAGATTTTTCTCATATACTCAAGAACTTATTAAAGATAGTCATGTTGAAATGAGATACGTTCAGTCTACCAATAATTCCGCAGATCTTTTCACAAAGGCGCTTCCTACAACAATCTTCAGAAAGCACATTTATAATATCGGGATGCGTCATGTACACAAATGATGATTTGAGGGGGAGCTATATACTGTACTCTTTTTCCCTTAGCTATGGTTTTTATCCCAATGGGTTTTTCCTAGCAAGGTTTTTAATGAGGCAGTATATCCACTCATATTACATTAGAGAAATGTTTAGACCATATGTCTGAGGGGGAGTGTTATAATGATGGCAGACATATGGGGTCATATGGGTCCCATCCCTTTTTCTTTTACTTTATCAATGTGTATATATATATGCATGCGAGATTACATCTGTAAAATGAATCAAACTCAATTATTGATATTCACAATCACTCTCTCTCTCGATCACATACACAAACACATACATTCTGATTTTAAGTTTCTTTTGCATCTACTGCAATTTGGAAATTGGTGGCTAATATCAAAATCCCAAAAGATCCTCAATTCTCTCAATTGTTATTATTATTATAACAAATAAAATTTTATAACTAACATAATTAGTGTATAATTAAAGATAATGTAATGACTAATAATAATTTAGTGATTTCAACTATTTAAAGTTTATTTTTATAAAAATAAACTAATTATAACATTTGTTTATAATATTTTATATAAAACTTGTTAAGGTGTTTAAAGAAATAAATTTACAGAAAATAATTAGATAACTTTTAAAATAAACAAAGTTTATAAAACTGATTTTTATAATTTTTAGAAATTTTATATAATTGTTTTAAGGCTGAAAAAGCTTTAAAAAAACAGGATGAGGGTGCCCGGGTTCGAACCCGGGACCTCTTGGTGAGAATGCAAGTGCTTAACCAGTGAACCAGGGGCCCTGGCCGTGGTATCACTCGGTTCTTAATTCTTAAATACACAATTCTAAAGAAAACCCCCAAATCCATATGAACCCTAGGTTCAATTGATCCCAAATTAAACCCGTATGGGTTATGTTAATGAAATTCACCTTGGGGATTTTAATCCCCAAGTGAAATCGAGCATAATGATGTACAGGACTTACGTGATTGAGTTCGAGATAGGGGAGATGAGATGAAGAATAGGTCGCGACTGACGTAGTGATTGATTGATGTTCAAATGATGATGTTAATCCAATTCGTTGCACAGATAACCTCTACTGAGCTCGATGGACGAAAGCCCTCTGTCGATTGAGAGTATAATTGCCGTGAAGATAAAGTTCGAAAGAGTTGCAGGTTCGGGTTGGGGTGAGGATTGTTTGCGATGAGTTTGAGTTTTTCAGGTGAAATTGAAGGTAGCAACCGAGTAGAGATCGATAGACGTTTGTTTAGGTTGAATTAATTTGATTATTATTAGTGTTTAATGCCCAAACGCTGTGTGCATAATGATCGGCGGTTACTCAAGCTCGAACGCCCTTGTAACCGATGTTAAACTTAATTAAAATGTATCCAATGGTTCGAATCCCTGTCATGAACGGTTAGGAATCGTTTTCTCTGGCTAAAACTCAGAACAATCAAGGCTTTTGGCCTCGCTAGAGCTACGACCAGAAGATGGCCGGCGGTTTGCCGGAAAAACGGGGGGAAAAAGAAGGAGGTTTGGGTTATTTTTTGATTAATTTACAAATGGTCCCTGTTGTTTCAATAGTTAACATTTTATGTATAAACTTTATAGTAAAATTTTCTAAATTTGCAATTAAGACCCCTAAACTTAATTAAATCTTAAGATTTAGCTATTTTATTAGTTACTTATCTTTTTTAAATTATAATTCCTATTATAATTTATTATTTTTAACCTATGTTATTATTAATATTATTATTATTATTATTATTATTATTATTATTATTGTTGTTGTTGTTGTTTGTTATTATTATTATTATTTTTAAGTTTAGTTTAATAGTTTAGATTATTAACATTTAAATTAGGGCAAAAATGCAAAACAATGACAACAATCGTAAGTAATTCACATAGTTTCATAAATGGCATAAATAGTCCTTATAGTAATATAACGGGGTTAACTATCAATTAACGAAAAAAATACAAGATGTTACATTTCAAAAAATGAATTGTTAAAAAAAGTTTAAAAAACTAATCAGTTTAAAAAAGTTTAAAAAATCAAATTGTTTTGAGAATGACGTATAAAAAACGATCGGTTTAAAAACCGAACATTTAAAAACATTTTTTTAAAAAGTTTTTTATCTGTGTATTTAAAATATATTTAAATAAAAATCATATTAATAATGATATTATTAATAATATAAAAACATAAAAAAATTTGAAAAACAATAATAAAAATTTTCATTAATAAAAATAATATTATAGTTTAAAGGCAAAGTAAATCAATGGTTAATGCAAGTAAAAGGCTAATTTTTATAATATTTAAAATCACTAACTGTTGACTAACATCACTAACTATTGACTAACAGACTTAGGGACCATATATGAAAGAGAAAGAAATGTTGGGGACTATATTCAAAGATTTTAAACTTTAAGGACCTAATTCAAAATTTCAACATAACCACAAGGACCATTCATGTAATTTACTCTAGTATCTATCTATGTAAAAGATGAATCTTAGCTACAGTGTCAGAGGCAGTTTAGGTATTTCAATAAACAGATCTTCTACATGAATTATCTCTACAAGAAAAGAGAGAAAGGCAAAAATTGTTAAGGAAGATGATGGTGTTTCACGGTTTGGACGGCGGTGATGCCTCCTAATCATCCCACAAAGAGGTCTATAAATCGATTCCAGTGGCTTTCAAACATAGATAAGAACATGGTGGCTGTGACCTCACGTAATTTTTATTTAACGATTGTTGATCGTCGTTATCTCATTTAAGAATTTGATTGTTATTAATGTGAACACAAGGATTCGTTGTAAAAATATTGATGTAATTAAATGTGGATAATTAATATTAACAGTAATAATAACAATGATAATAATAATAATCATCATAATAATAATAAGAACAACAACAACAACAACAACAATAATAATAATAATAATAATAACATCAATAACAATATTCTTAATAAATATTAATCTTGGAATAATATAAGTTTTATTATGTTAAAAACTTATAATTAATTAGTTTCTACATAAAATAATAAAGCTTTAAAACCCCAGGGACCAAACTGTAATGTAATTTTAAACTAAAACTAAAGTTGTAGCACTAATTAAACAAATATCAAACTGCAGGGACCAAATTGTAATTATTTTAAATCAACCCCCCCTCACTCTTCACTTCACGTATTTCCGGCAAGGGGAAATCCGGCCAATCCGGCTAAAAACCGCCCCTTGGCCGCGGTTTTAACCCAAAACACACCCCAACCGATTCATAAAGCCATTTCAAACTCAAAAGGTTGTGTTAATTCGGTTTTTAAAGTATTATGTTAATGATTTAGACATAAAACCGAAGAACTATCAAATTAACAATGGGTTTACCACTAAATCGAATTAATAATGCAATTAAACAAGCACTAACGCTCCTGTAATCATCTTGAACTCAATGTAGTGATTTATGGCAATGTTTTCAGAACCGGATCGGACGTCGAACCGGACGTCTTACTGGTTTGGTGGTCAGACCGGTCGGACCGGTTGGACCGGATTTAACTATATTTTAATTATATTTATATATGTAATTAAATATAAGTAATTTATATATGATTTATATATGTATTTTATAGTTATATATAAATTTAAGTATATTTGGGTGTGTGTGAATGTATGTTTAAGATTATGGTGAACACTTTATCCCACATTGGTGTGGGAACAAAGTGATGTTTATCACTCTAGTGTATCTTTATGATATATTTTGCCACAAGTACTACCCGCGCGCAGGGGGGTGCAAAAATAGGAAAAAAGGTTGGATTTCCAGCGAACTCGTGTATGCCTGCACGTGTCGCGGACACGAATGCAGCTTCAAAAACCCAGGCCCGTGCGAGCCCGTTTTTTGAATTCGGTTTTACCTTTTGATTTAGCACACTAATTTATAGTCCAACACTCCGTTTTTACTCAAAAAAGTAAAAAAAAATAAAAAAAAAATTCAAAACCGGTCCGAACCGGTCCGGTTCCCCGGTCCGGCCACCGACTCGGGTACAACCGACCGGTTCGACCCCCACAAAACGATTCATACACGACCGGACCGGCCACCAAGCCAATCCCCGGTTCGACCGGTCTGACCGGCCGGCCCGATCCAGCCGTGAAAACACTGATTTATGGCACTTGAAACAACCATTAATTCGGTTAAAGTGACCCGAAACCCCCGATCTTAAACGTCAAAGCTGTTGGGTATCAAATTGAACGAATTGAACCTATAAATTAGAGGGCTTTCACTCAAATTGGGGTTCCTAAACTCTCTGAACCCTCAATTTCTAGAAACACACACACACACAACAAATTGGAATCAAGAACAGCCGCAAACTCGTTCGAACTTGAAAACCGACAAGACTACTTCAATCCAGGTAATTAACTTGGGGGTTACACTCGATTTTGCATGGGAAGCAAAAGCCCCATGTTTAATTTGGGTAAGAACAACAAATCGGGGTTCAATTTAGCCGATTGCAAAAGCTAGGGTTCATAAGTAATTGGGGTTTCTCGAGGAACTTAGTTATAAAGGGGATTTCTGAAACATAACACCAAACAGGGTTTTGCCCCAGTGGTTAGAACGCGGCGTTGTGTGGCAGGGGACCCGGGTTCGAACCCGAGCCCCTGCAAATATTTTTAAAATGTGTTTTTAATTAGTTTTTAAATGCAGAAACCATTTTAAATATTATAATTAATCATATAAAAATTATTTTTTAATCAAAAACCAAATAAAATTGTTTTTCTTTTAATAAATATTTTTTTTAAATCTGTTTATTTTGGAATTATACATAATTTATTAATTTTAACCCATAAAGAAAGAAATATTATTTAATTCCCAAGAGTTTTAATTTTTTATATGTTTTTATATATTTATAACATTAAATTATAAAAAGAGAATTTGTACATATATGTATGTATGTGTACACTTATGAAAAGTTATGGAATTTTATAAACATTTGAGCCTACAAAATCTTATTTATTATTAACTTGAAATTGTAAATAAATCTCATTTAAATTTTTAAATAATTTTAAAACAGTAAGTTCTTTATTGTTATAAAAATTAATTACAAATTTGTTATATATATTTCAAGAAGATAAATACATATTTAGAATGTACACTCATTATAGTGGTTAGTTTAAACCTATAAATCTATAAAATTATCATGTTATTAAATAGTAAATAATGAACATTTGATAATAAGAGTTTAACTTTTATTAGTAGTGTCAAGCAATAAAATTCTTATTTAAATTATTTTACTACCAAAATGATAATAAATTACACCCATTTAATAACATGGAAAGTCATGGACAAATGGATATGGACATAACACCAAAACCATCATGATTAACTTAATACGACGTTTCGTTTAGGTGAATGTTAACGAATCCTCGTCGTTATATACAAGGCTTATTATTTGTGCTTTTCTCTATTATCCAAGTGAGTTTTTCCTTACTCCTTTTATTTATTTTTACACTATGGGGTAAAACAAGTTAACCTTACGATCATTGCACTTGTAAACTCGTTTGAATCTTGTAAACACTTGGGCAATTCATCTTGTTTGTCATGGTTAGTTGAACTTTAGTAATTACCATGTGATGACTATTATATGTACAATCATTAACTATTGCTAGTCTGGCGACATCATAGATCTATGGGCGTGACAAGCGTGCTCGGTTAATCCAAGTACATTAGCTAATCGTTTAATCTTGTAATCTTGTAATCTGTCAATGTTTGATTGTTACATCTGTTCATACATCCCTAGTTACTTTATTCAACTAACTTACGATATGAATTGCCATCTTTTATATATAATTATGTATGAAAACTATAGAAAACTCACCAACATTATGTTGACCTTTTATTTTTAATATGTTTCAGGAAATGGTAACGCTTAGCTTGTTTTGAAGACTTATTGCATTCTAGGGTTGGACCTATATTAATAATCAAAAGACACTTATTATTCCTATGTCAACTTTTCTATGTTTTATTATCTTTGGAAGACTTATGTTATTTCTACATTTATGTTATAAACATTGATGTTTTATAATAATGACACTTTTAATAGTCGTTGTGTGGCATGAACAATCTTAACACTCACATCTCGATGTTTCTGCCGTTAAGGTTGGGGTGTGACAGTGAGTGTTTGGATGTATTTTTTTACTTACTTTTTAACTTATTAACTTTTAAAAAGTTAAAAAGTTATTTTATAGTGTTTGCAATATGATGATTGTGAGGGAACCAAGTTAATAAGTCACTCCATACTAACTTATTAACTTATTAGAAAAGTCAATAAGTCAATAAGTGTTTTTAAGAAGCAATCCCAAACACGCCCATAATTTTCAATTAGCTTAAACCTAAATTGGAGAATAAGAGGGCGGGCCTTGGCGCAGCGGTAAAAAGCTGTTTCTAAGGGACCGAAGGTCTCAGGTTCGATCCGTGAAAACGGCCTCCCCACAAAATGTGGGGGAAAGACCGCGTACATCTTCCCTTAAATGGGACGGACCCTCCCTGACCCTGCGAAAACACGGGAGGTACGCCCTAAATTGGAGAATAAGGTTTGGATGCCATCTGCATGAAGTTTAGTTAATCTCTTCATCAAAGTAAGAAAATCCATTTACTACACAGATTGATTCTTTTTGTACGATGTTTCTACAACCCTGCGCTCTCTAATGATTTGTGATTTTTGGGTTTGTGCTTTTGTTGAAACAAGTGTTTTACAGCAGAACTGATTCGAAGAAAAGCTATTGGAGGTTCTTAGCTAGATGTGCTTTTGGTGCTCGGGTTTCTCTCAAGTCCTTCAATTTGTTTTATTTGATGTTAGGTGTCTGAAGAAGATGAAAGAATCTATGTGCGTAGTTTTTATATTGATCAATTTCATTTTTGGCCATGAAGGAACTGCATAGGCTTTCTCCTCCCAAGACGTACTTGGAGTCTTTATCAAGTTTGGAAAGGGTGTAATGTGAGTTCATTCTCCCTAATTTATCATTCCGCTATTTCATATATGTTGTAATATATATTGTTGAAATCACTAAAAGCTTGAACTAAATTCATAGTAGAATATCGATCTTACGTTTTTGATGGACTAATACTAAAGTTGAAATCACTACCTGCAACATCTTACTCAATGAATAACCTCTAAACACTGTAAGTTTTATAAGAACTATATGCTCTCTGAACAAAAAACCTATAAGTTTTTTTGTGGTTTAACATTTGATTTTGAGTCATTTTGTTTGATCCATACTCTTCTGTTGTTGTACATGCACAGGTGTTGTGTATGTGGTGATGATTGTGACATTACTTCTGACCTACCTAATACATTTTTGCAGGCATTTTTATGTACTATCTTTCTTTATACTCCCATCTTACTAGATCAAGAGATTGTTTTTATTTTCTATTCTAACATGTTATTGCAATGGAGTATTTTTATAATTAGCTTCAAGTAAATTATTGGTTTAAAATAAACTATAACTTTGTCAAGAGAAAAATGCATTTGATAATTGAAATCCCAATAAAAAATGTGTATGCACATTATATGTATAAATTAACATAATTCCCAACTTGGATTTTTTTGACAACTCTATCATATTATGGGATGCAATAGATAGAGAGAGACGAATATAAGGATAAATACTGCTGTCTGGGTTTGGATGTTGTTGGCAAAAATGCAGGCGATGGCAGTGGCATACGACATCGACTGGGAAGAACCGAATACATAGCCCAGTTATGACTATCACAATATGAGTACACTTGACTCCCAATTACTATAATATTTCAGTAACTACTTTCTTTTGAACAATTTGATTTAGGAGGTCTTAGGCATTAAAATTTACTCCCAACCCATTTTCTTTTTGAATAGATCCTTTGTTTTACATGTTGATCTCTTAAGATAATTCATAATGAGAATGATCCCCTCATAAGTAAATGGCTCGGAAACTATTTCGTTATAATTTCTCTGTTTCTTCTTAGGTGTATGCAATTGGAGGTCGTATGTCGGGATATAAAACTGGATTTGACATTAGTGACTCAGATCTTTTTCAGGTGGATTATTATCAAGAAGTGCTAGACGCAAAACCGGATTTAATTGGTATCATATTATATTGGAGGTTGGCAGGTGTTTTTGATTTAATAAACAATCCAAGAACATATCTGACTTTGACCTAATGTAACAAATGCACTAGCAACTGATAAAGTATGTAAGTGCAACTGGTGAGTGGTGAGGTATAGAAGTCTACTAATTTTGTTACAAAATGTTGCTATTAAAACCCGGTAAAGTGACTACAAGTGCAGAATAGGAGTTTAGCGCAGATGAATTAAATGAGTTGAAAATGATTAACACTGGAGTTGCAGCTGAAGCGTAAACTGCTATAACTGATCTTTAAGTGCATTGAGAAAAAAAACAAACTACTATCGTGGTTAGCACTTCAACAAATTTCAAACATGAGTATATGGAGGCGGGTGGGTCAAGGCAAATTAGTTATGTTGGTATGTTATTGTCAATTGTAGGTTGTTAATTACTCAGTTGCTCTTTGTGAATTAATATGTCAATTCTATTAGCAAATTGGTTTGAAAATCTCACCGCAAAGCGCGGGAAGTATTTACTAGTTAATGCTAAAACACACGGTTAATCTTTTTTTGTCCAGTTAAAAATCATTTCAATCATTTTACATGATTTAACATTCGTGTTTGTATTAACCTCCCTACTTCAAATTTTTTTCTTAAGAATAAATTACTATTTACATCCCTAATGTTTTTTCATTTTAACCGTTTGCATCCATGTTGTTTTAAAATTATCATCTGCCCCCTAACCTTTTAATTTATCTCCATTTGAGTCTCCGTCTTTTTATTTTTATCTCCATTTGAGTTCAAATGACTCACTGTTAGTTTTTCTGTTAAAGTTGTTAGTAAAAAGACTAAACTACCCCTAATAAATATAATTTTTTTTAAACCAATCCAACAACATCATCTTCTTCATTCACCAACACCCTCTCTCCCCCTCTCTCCCCCTCTCCCTCTCCACCACCATCTGCACATCACCATATCTTCTTCTTCATTCACCACCACCACCAACAACCACCGCTCCTCCTCCGGCCACCACACCACCACCCGTCGCCACCCCTCCTCCCGTGGCTTCACCACCACCATCCACTCCTCCCCCTGTCGCATCACCACCGCAGTCACCCCCTTCTTTCGTCGCATCGCCACCAGTGACCACCCCTCCTCTAGTCGCAACACTGCCACCTACAACTCCTCCTCCCATCGCATCGCCACCACCTGCAACTCCACCACCAGCTCCTCTGGCTTCTCCCCTTGCGCGCGTGCCCGTGTCATCTCGTCCTCCCGGTGTCAACACCGTCGGCTACAGATGTGGTAAGTATACTCACTTATAGACAGGGCCGTCTCTATAATGTAAGTCGTGACGCAATGAGCTTGGGGCCCCCAAAAAATAAGGGCCCCCGTTTAAAAAAAAGTATTATAGTATGTTTTGGTATTATATGGCTTAACGAAATTTTGAAGCGGGAATAACACTTGATAGTTGAGTCCCAATGAAATTTTTGATGATTTGATAGGTTATTGAAGAAACACAGTTACACAATTCATAAAGCAAACGACCATTCATAAGTTCCTTCTTCTCCGATTGATTTGATCCACTGCGTCTAATCCTTTTTTTATTAAAAGAAATCAACTATCAAAGACTTAAGTTGATATACTAAATTTTTTTTGATTTTTTGTTCAAAGAAATTTAATTAGATTGCTTTTGTTTAGATTGTGATTTTTAAAAGAGCCTTATTTTTTTAATTCAATTGGGGCCCCAAAAAACATTGAACCGGCCCTGCTTATAGATCTGGTTTGACCGGGATGTTCCCAGCGGCATTTATAGATCTGGTTCTTACGCGGCGGGTGGGTGGTAGGAAGGTGTCAGAGAAGAAGCTCTGGTGGGCGGAGGTGAAACTAAGGATGGATTGTTGGACGCGAGGGTGTTGGGTTGAGAGCCACGTGGAGGAGCAGATGTCAGACCAGAGGGTGTTGATGGGTGGTGGATGTAGATGGAAGAAAAAGGTTTGGGGTGGTGTTGGGTTGAGGGCCACATGTTAGGTTGAGGTCAAGATTTGGGTCTGGATGATGTCTTCGTGAAAGAAGAAGGTTTGGGTGGTGGCGTTGATGGGTGGTGGGTGGTAGTGTCGATGGGTGGTAGCAGGTGATGTCGATAGGTGGTGGTGGATGCAGGTGTGTGTTTATGGTGGTTAAAAAAGAAGAAGATAATGTAGGTGGTCTCATAATTTTTTTATTTTTATTTTAAATTCTTATGGGTATTTTAGTTTTTTTATAAAAGAATTAACGAAATAATTAATGGTGTTAGGTTGGATATAAAAAAACCTAGAGTAATACAAGTGGTTAAAATTTATGGATGTAAATGATAATTTGTTTTCACATGAGAGTGCGCACTAAATAGTGGTTCAAAATGAATTGTATTTTGTTTTCACCGGAGATTGTAATTTCACGACGGCACAAGTACGCCGGAGATAATCGTCCGTCCACCGTCTTCCACCCTCCTCTCCGTCCGTTAACGATAGATGCCACCGGTTAGTTCTATGCAATCTTCAACATTTCATTTCGTTACGTATTTAGGGTTTATCTTACGTGAAATTGATGTTCTTCGTGCTCGCTAGTTTTCTGCACAAATTATAGAAAAAAAGTAGTAGATTGCGTTGTTGCGCTCTGAGATTTCTGTACTATTTGTGTTAGAAGTGCATTCGAGTTTGCTTATGTTCTATACAACTTTGAAATCTTACGAGTGTACTTCTGTTCATGTTTACATTGAATTTTCCCCATTTTAGGTTATAAATGTTAGTTCAAGTGTTAATTTGGTTGTATTTAGGTCAATGATCGTAGTAACCGCTGAATCACCGATCAAAACTGGTGGCAGAAGCACTTCAATGATGACTAAACCTCATGGTGATGCTGAATTTTGGCCATTATCAGGGAATCCATATTTTTATGCTGTTATTGGCAAATCAAAGAGGTTTCAAATGGTAATTTTCATGCCTCATGACAAAAGATTCTGCATTTGACTTTTATAATTGAAAGATGTGAAGTTTTTACATTCAAGATGTAAACAATGAACTCGAAACTAGATGATTTTAAGCTAATTTTATGTAGATGCTATTTTGTATCTCTAATGGGTGAAACGGGTCAACTTGAAAAAGTTAGCTACAAAGGAAACAGAGGGGTCAAACTACTCGAAAGTTGCCTAAAGTGTAATTTTGATGTTTAAACCTTCTAAATAAACAAACAAACAAACAAACAAACCCAGTATGTCCCACTCAAGAGCAGGGTCTGGGGAGGGTAGGTGTAGGCGAGTCTTTCCTCTATCTTGTTAGGTAGAGAGACCGCTTCCAAAGAGACCCCCGACTCGATAGCAAAAGCCATACTGATAGCAAGACCGCATACAATAAATCATACAACACCTAGCATACAGTATACAAAAAGCCATATCGATAGCAAGACATCATACAATAAATCATACAACACATAGCATACAGTACACAATAAATCATACAACACATAGCATACATATATCCTAGGTGCATGTAGAATCACCGTTAAAGGGCAGATATGGGCTACTTAGACATCAGGCCGTGCCACCATACTTCAAACACCCTTCCTGCCTATAGGTCGAACTAGAAGTCCTTAATTTTAATTCTACGCCTCCACTCAGTCCTATCCTCGATCATGTGCTCGGTGAGGTGCAAGTGTATCATATCTCGCCTAATTACCTCATCCCAAATCAATCTAGGTCTTCCTCTACTCCTCCTACCCTCTAAGATGATGTTCTCTACTGCTCTAACTGGTGCCGCCATTGGTCTCCTCTTGACATGCCCAAACCATCTTAATCTTCCCTCTCGTATTTTATCTGCGATACAAGCCACTTCTAGCTTCTGTCTAAACACTTCGTTTCTTATCCGATCAAGTCTTGTGTGACCGCACATCCACCTCAGCATTCGCATTTCCGCTACCTCTATTTGCTTCTCGTGCGATTTCTTTAAGGCCCAGCAGTCTGTTCCATATAACATAGCTGGACGTACTGCCACTCGATATAGCTTTCCCTTTAGTTTTGCTGGAAACCTCTTATCACATAGGATCCCTGATGCTGCTCTCCACTTGCACCATCCTGCTTGAACACGGTGCGCTACATCGCTGTGTATCTCTCCGTCCTCCTGCAAGTACGAGCCCAGGTATTTGAACCTAGACGTTTGTGGGACCGCCATACCCTGAATACTGATTTGGGTGTCCTCTTCCGCCTCGCCACTAAGTTACAATGCATATATTCTGTCTTAGAGCGACTTATCCTTAAACCTTTGCGCTCTAGTGCTGCTCTCCATTGTTCTAGCTTGTCGTTAAGCACCCTTTTAGATTCCGATGTTAATACAATATCATCCGCAAAGAGCATGCACCACAGAACTGGCTGCCGTATAGACTTGGTCATCTCATCCAACACTACTGTGAAGAGGAATGGGCTCAGTGCCGGTCCTTGGTGGAGTCCCACTTCCACTGTGAATGAGTCTGTGTCTCCGATCGGGGCTCGCACACACGTTTTTGCCCCATCATGCATATCCTTGATTATTTTGATATACCTCTCTGATACCCTTCTAAGTCGTAGACTTTCCCAAATTAGTTGACGCGGAATGCTGTCATAGGCCTTTTCTAGGTCGATGAATACCATATGGAGGTCCTTTTTCTTTTCTCTGTATTTCTCCATTATCCTCCTTATGGCGTGTATTGCTTCTGTCGTAGAGCGTCCTGGCATAAATCCAAATTGGTTTGACGCTATCTGAGTTTCTCGTCTAATTCTCGTGTCAATAACTCTTTCCCATAATTTCATCGTCTAATTTCATCATAATTTCATTGATGCATTAGTTATAACTACAAATATAATATCATTACACGCATAATCTAAATGTTAAATAGAACAAGCTAGGAGATTCCATGCATTAAAAACAGAGTTTGGGCAAATTGACCCAATAAGTCTCCAGGTTGATATTGACCAATTTATAAAAGTGAACAGTTAAGATGAACCATTTATACGTAACTAAGTAAGCAGATCGAATGAGACAATGAGTATTCGCTACCTGGTTATTAGCAAGATCCTTTGGTCCTATTTCAATCCTCAGGGGAACACCTTTCATTTCCCAGTGAGAATACTTCCAACCAGGTGAATAATTCTCTCTAAGGTCTGCCTCGGCCCGAATGCCTAAATCACATAAAGTCTTAACAGTGGCAGAGCATGCATTCATTATTTCCTTAACATCTGCATCTTTGTAAGGCACATGAATCACAATAACTTCTAAATGATATCACTAAAATATGTATTAGTGCTGAACTAATATAATTTTCATAACACCCTAATAGTTTATAGAAAAGAATAGGACAAAGGGGTTTCGGGTCAATCTGACCCGACCTGCCCTGGAACAAAGCCTCAAAACTGTATATATTGACCCGAACAATTTTTACACATTACCTAACCAGTAACCAGCCGAACCCACCCATTTATGCAATAAAAGTTTTATCTGATGCAATTATAGAACTTCCCACAAGAACTATCTGAGAAGCTTCCAACTACCAATGTTCCTGCTAAAGTTGCCTATCACGAAAAGGTGTGGGACCTAATTTACCTTGGTGATCAGACCACAAAAAGGTTTGAAGTTGAATCATGGGGAAAATTCATGACAGAAAACAATCTTGCAGCTGGAGATGCATGTTTGTTTGAGTTGATTGAAGGCGGGTCTAACAGTTGTGTCATTGAGTTCAAAGTTCAAATCTTTAGAGATGACTTTCCGTTTGAATTGCTGGAGAAAATAGAAGGGTTTTGTGAGAACAATCCCATTGACTTGGAGTAGATACGCAGTTTGAGTTTTATTTGTTTTTGAATCTTGAGTTGTTGTGTTTGTTCATATGCTTTTCGGTTCTGTGGGTACAGATACTTGTTCCGGATGGTGTTTTGAAGATCAGTTTGGTGAATTCAATTGATTTCTGGTCTTTATGCACTACTAGTTCTCTTGGTCTTTATGACTTCAGTTGTTTTATTACCGTTATGATCATTATAAATCATCAAGCTTTAAAAGTAATTCTAAATGTTATGATGCAGTTAACCAAAAAACATTTGATTAAATAAAACTGTCGTTTTAGTCATTGGATGATATCAACTATGAACACAGATCTAGGGGCATAAACGAGCTCAACTAGGCTTCATCTCTTATACGCTTGAGTTTTGATATGAGTAAATTTTCAAGCCTGATCTCAACTCACACCCAGTATATGAAGCTTAGACTCTTTTATTAAATGAGTTTAAATTCAAGTTCAAGCTCGTTTAAGTTTGACTCGATTTGCAAGTAATTCTTACGTAGCTAACGAGTGACTCAGTTCATTTACAAATAACAAATCAAACATCTTGAGAATAAGACACATTGCCTTGGCCTAAATGAGAATAAAAAACAAGAATAAATTTAGAGATGAGCAAAAAAGACCGGTTCCTGTAAAGTTAATCCTCTAGTAACGAGGTCACGGTTCGAGTCATGGGAAAACCTCGAGTCAAGGGAAAACAGTCACGTAACCCAACCCGAACACCTTTCAGTACAGAAGATTTTCCTGTACACATTTGCATATGAGTTATTGGGGCAAGTATTGGCGAAGAGTCTCAGCTCTATCTGTGTTTCTTAACTTACGAAACGCGTTAAGTTCAATCTGTCTGACCCGTTCCCGGCTCACGCCCATCACATCCCCAATCTCTTGCAACGTCCTTGTTTTACCATCTTCTAGCCCGAACCGCCACCTAATCACTTTCTGCTCTTTTTCGTTTAATGTACTCAGCACCTTCTGTAAGTCCTCAGACATAGTCTGTTTTATCAATACCTCCTCAGGTGTCTCTTGGTCAGGATCATCAATCAGGTCCTGAAAAACCAAAAGGTGGGTCAACCCAACCCGTACAATAACTCGTATCGGCCCGTTACCAACCCGACCCAATAGTTAGAGATAAAAGTACAAGAAGAGCACAAACCGTGAGCTTGGTACTGTTATCAAACCCGACAGGGATATCAATGGATCGGGCAGGCTTAGGGGCATGTTCTGCCGATTGAATCTTCTTAACGGATAGGCCCGTTTCGATTGCAATTTCTGCACGAGTAGGTTTTCGTCCGAGCTCCTTATCCAATCGATGTCTAGCTTCATTCACCTTAGATTGCACCTCCACCATATAATACTGTATCATCATCAAAAGGAAAATGAAAACTTTTTTCAGTTTGGTCTAAGCATTGAAATGACTAGTATGCCCGTAACATGTGTTGTGGATACGGTATCTTTTTCTTACCGGAACGTGAATTATCCTGCTTTGTTCTGCACGTGACCTTTGGACCGCTTGCCTTATCCACCAATGAGCGTATGTCGAAAATTTAAAACCCTTTGAAGCATCAAATTTCTCTGCACTTTTCACCAGGCCTCGGATTCCTTCCTGAGAGAAATATCCACATCAGCAAATGTAGGAAATCTAGGTAGTGATTTATGATTTATCCAAGTTACTTATAGATGGATAGATTTGGTTTATCAATTTTTCCAAATGAAGCATATCAATATATATATTTACAAAATGAAACGGGTCAAACATGTTAAGAAGTACCCCAATATGTACTTTTTATGCATATAACCTCCAAAAGTGTTTATTCAACCATTTATCATAATAATATTGTTTTTCTTACCAATTATCATAATAAAATTTGCAAGAAATTGATAAAAATGTGCGTGTGGATCAAACAAACCCATTTCAAGCGGTAACTGGACTGGCCTGGCCTGGCCTATAACCAAACTGATGCATACCTGAACAATATCCTGAATATGGACCTTTGTTCCATAATAACTTCTTGCAACAGAAATAACAAGTCGAATATTACTTCTGATCATTTTGTCCCTACATTCTTCACCATAATGTAAACGTCTGCCTAGCTGTATCTGATCAATGCCTAAAGCAGCAGCCCATTCTGCAAAAGTGGGCGGCACCCCAAAACGGGCCTCCAGATCTTTATGGACTTCTTGCAATTTTAATAGGTCCTTTGTGTTAAAAACAAGGAATTTAAGGTTAATAAAAAGCTTCAGAAATGAACAAAAAAAACAGATGCAAGAACAGCCGCTAATGAATATAAAACAATAATGATTGCTCTGTTGTTAAAAACATTCAAATCTTAATAAATTATGATTCGAATGCAAAGAAAGATTAGAATTCTTTGCGAAAGGAAGCCAAACAACTTAAGATTAGGGGTGTTTGGATGTGTGCCTTCATAGTGATTATCAGGGCCGGCCCCGAGGATTTCAGGGCCCTGGGCGAGTCGGGAATAAAAGGCCCTCTTATACTAGCGAATTGTATTATATAAACTAATTTTTGTAATCACATCTACTTATATTGGGCCAAAGTTTTGTTATAAAAACTTTCAATTACAATTGGGCTAGTATTGGGCTAAGAATTATTCTCAAGTATTATAAATTTTAAGAAGACCAATGTTAATTTTTTTAAAAAAATATATAAATATATATATATATATATAATTTTTTTTTTAAATTTCGGGCCCCCTGGTATTTTCGGGCCCTGGGCGAATGACCATATTGCCCTGGCTCAGGGCCGCCTCTGGACTAATTATTGTGACTAAATTAATTAAAAATAGAATAAGAAAATTATGAGTTTGAATTTAGAGATAGTTGGGAATTCTTACATTAATCTCAATAACCAGTTTCCTTAGACCAACTCTTTAGTATAATCTACCTTTTTTTACCCTAATGGCAAGTTTGGAAGTGTGTTTTGAATGTGATCATGAACTATCAGGATCTCATAACCCTGTGCAACAAAACGGGTTGTAGGACATTATACGAAGAAAGGACAAAAAAGGACATTTTTGTGGGGAAAAAGCCCAGAGATGTATTGCGAGGGAGGAGTAAAAGTCTCTCAAATTGGGTTGAATGAAAGGGTAATCAAGTAAATACATTTTACCCTATGAATGTCGGCTCTGTAGTAGCTGGTAATCAAGTAAATATATTTTACCCTATGAATCGGTTTCAAGAAACATAAATCCAAACACCCCTAAATAACTGTACAATTTTCACTTAACTCAAGATAAATAGAAAAAGAATCTCATACCTGTATTCCTTTAGAAAGTTCAACTTCCTCAGAAGCAGTTAAAAGCTTGGCATTGGTCATTCCTCCCAAAAAAGCAAAAATATCCTTTTTATCACCACGTCTTCTGCTGACCCCAGGTTTTACCGCCACATTACTGGCGGCACCCCGCACTCTGCCACCCATAGATGCAGATTTCATTGACACACTACTTGCTTCAGCTCTTTCTGCTGCTCTAATTCTCCTTTCTTTCCGTTCCACTTGACGCTTTGATCTCACAGCTATGCTATCCGATAGCTGTTCTTCTAGAAGCTTAAGTTCTTCGCATGTTGGTTCCGTTTCTTCTGACATTTGTGAGCTGATTTTATCTATGGAATTATCGAGCTCGGGTAATTTAGGTTTTTCTTTGATATCTAATGTTTTGGGACGATGGAGGTTGATCATCATTTCTGCTGCACTCTTGGCAACCTTGACTGCAGCCTTTGCTAATGCAATTGCTTCAGCAGCAGCTGCATATTCACTTGTGGTGAATTCTGAAGGTAAAGTTGCTCCTTTATTTACCTAAATGAAAAGGTTCAAATGCCAATGAGTGATAACTAATATTTAATCTTTTATCAAATATACTGACAGTCAAATGCATGTGTAAAGAGATTTGACATGAATAGATAGTAGATTTGTAAAACAACCAATATACCTATAAATAGCTCGTTTGAATTTAGTAATGTTTCAAGTGGAGACAGTTTCAATCAGGAAAGAATTATAAGTATTGCTACCATACTAACCAGAGGTGGCAATTTTGATTTTTGACCCATTGATAAATAAACAGGTTGACTTGGGTTGGCTTAAGATAAAAATAGATAGCTCAAAAGGAGTCAGGTCCAACAGGTCGTAAGTCAGCTAAAGTGTGCTTTTGACAGGAAAGAAAGAATAGTGGAGAAAGTTTACCAGTATATGAAGTCAGTCAATTGACAAGACTATTATACTAAATAGTATACCCGGCATAATCTATTACATAACTAATCTAAAAAGCCAATAGAATTGTCGCGCAAAAGAGAGACAATAGGCGGTCGGTACGACCCATTACAGATTCTGACCTGAGCTACTGTACCATTATAGGCCCATGATCCACTCCCAGCAATTGAATTTGCATGTGGTTCTAAAGATGGTAGCTTGAAATTTTCAATATCAAGCACTCCACTTGTTGATGATGATGATGAGGACCATTGCCTGTCAGCAGCACCTGAATTTGAATGAACTTCTAAAGATGATAAGCGTAGCTTCTCTAAGTTAAGAACCGTAGATTCTGTTGATACAGGTGGCGTTGTAGTTGATAAAATGCACCGAGTCAGGAAAAAAATAGACCCTCTGCATTTTGCTGCATTTTATAGCATTAAGACCAAATCGATCATGAGTACAAAAAGAACACCTAATTTCTGATGAATATGAAGACAAATTGATGATAAATTTTATTATAATAATCAACATATTGATGCAAAACCAAATTTGGGAATAGATTGATGATGGAATTGGAGATAAATAATAAACACTAAAAAAAAATCATAGTGCTTTCATCATTAATCCTTTGTTAAGAGTGGAGTAATGTCTTTTGGAGAACCATATTTTAATATTTTTATGGGTTTCATAAAATAATGTGACAATGATGTTTCATGTGGATTATGAATGGGAATGAGTTCATCACAAACTAACTTGCATCGAATATTCCTCACTTGTACTCATTGCAAATATCACTAAACCAAAACTAATCTCATTTTGAGTTATTGTTAATCATGCTCACAACATACTAATTTGAGATCTCTTCACATAAAAATAAACTATTGCGTCCAAAAGCAGTGATTTGTGGCAAACCTAAAGGAAAAACTGGTGACCCAAAACTCCTGCAAACTTAGTATTAATGGCATTAAACTATACTTTGACGTGTGATTCCAATCTCGTATTGCAAAAGTTTCAAACCTATTTCATTTAAGTTTAGGATACTTCTCCATGACCATGACAATATGACGTTAATCAACTTCAAAGTCTAGTTCCATGTAAATTAGCTACTAATCCTATAAGCCTAAAAGCCTCACAATTCACTTAAACAAACATACCCATAAACAAACATACACAATTCACAATTCACTTCAAAATGTAAAACAACTATATCCATTTGCCATAAAATTTTTTATTTTATACAAGAGGTATCTAATCTAAGAATGTAATAAGACAAAATGCTAAAGATGAACAAGCGTTTGCTTATAGTTTTCGCACCCAAGAACTCCCTTACTATGCCTAATTCACACTTAAGTCCCTTAAAAACTAGCACAGAATCCCCTATACCTCCATTTTCTCTAGCACTTGGACCACTCTTTCCAGCCAATTTCAGCTTCATTTAGTTGAATAAAGTGTTCCAAAAAGCATTAACAGGAGCTCAGCTCGTTTATCATGGATATATTCAGAAAGCTTCATTTATCCATATGGACCATATATTCATCTACTGGCAGAATACATACATCATACAGAGCTGAATACAATATTTATAATTATATAATGTTTCCTTAGGATTTCAAATAACAATTCACTAGATTCTTAATATCTAACAATGTTTAACACTTTAAATAATTCCAACATAAACTTACAAGTTTACACTATTTCACTAGGGAAAATGTACTTACTGTAACGTAATTTGATTACCAATCACATTGATTAGCAATTATCATGAGAAACTCATAATCACATCAAACCATAACAAAATTCAAATCAAAGCACTCAAAATCCCAAATCTCACAAATAAAATCACAACTGAAATCAAAATAAAAACTTTCAGACGTGGGTACCTACGAAAATTAAAGTATAGATGTAATCTTACGGAGATTTGTGGGATGATGATTGTGGGATTTGAATCGAATGGAGGAGTTGAATTGGGGGAGTAAACAGGACATATTTTGTGCTACAGATGCATACATGTGGTTATGGTAGACATGAAAGTTAGATTCATGCATACATTTGATGATGAATCTTCAGTTTGCAGAGAGAAAATAAAAAATTGAAGGTGATGAAGAAGACGAAGGTGAGAGATGAGATTGTGTTGAGTGAGGATAAGGAGGCAGAAACTGAGGATGAAATATATACAAGAAGACTAAATCAAAATGGGCTAAGACTTTAAACAATACTTGGGCTCCTGGGCCTTGCCCAATTTCGAAATATGTGTGCAACCAAACCGGATATACGGATCCGGATCTGAATTTGGATCCGGATCCTAACCCGATCCATAGCCCGCTTTGGACGAAGTCACAAAACGATCGCGTTCCAATCTGATTCGGAAGTTTAAAACCATTTGGCTATGTATACTTTGAAACCGTTATAACTGAATCGCTTACCATAATATCAGATTGAAACGACATGATCTGATATGGTTTCCGTCAAATTGGAGGCATGTAACAATTTTTGCCGCTTGCAAATAGACCGTCATGGTCGAAGGGACGTGACTAAGGGTTGTTTGTTTCAGCCTTTTAATAATTCAGATGTCTGAATGGTTCAGATGTCTGAATGGTTCAGCACTTACTAGTTCAGACTGTTTGTTTCGCGAGTAAATGTTTGAATTGTTCAAACATTTACCTCAGAATGGTTAAACATTATAATGAGTCTAAATGGTTAAGACCTCTTATCTGAATTGATCAGACATTTGTCTTTGAATAGTTAAGCAATATACTAACTCTTAATGGTTCCGACCTCTTAATTTTTCAGGATTTAATGGTTCAAAACTCTTATCAGTTCAGCATTTAATCATTTAGAAATTGTCAAACAATCCTTAAAAGACTGATGGTGGCAATGTAAAGGCGCTTTAAAAAAACCTTGTATGATTATATCCACCAGGTCTAATTGAGTCTATATTTATTATATATCTGACGTTAATAAATATTATATCTTATTATAGAAATATGATTTAAATATGTTTTTTCAGAAGCAATTTTATTAAGATTAAATTGTGAAGTGCCTTGTTCAATTCAAAGTTTAAGGCTAATGGTAGGAGAGTTGAATGGATCATTCATGGGTTTACAAGTCGTTCACTATATGAAAATGAAAATTTGATGTAAATTTAAACTAAAATCGTATTCAATCATATGATCTCAAACATGACATAAATTTTTTAAGTCAATACTAATATGGTTTGTTTAACTTGAATTTTTTTTATTTGGTTATTACATATGTGTTGAACTTGAAATTATATATATAACTTAATGTTTTTTACTTTTTGTTTTGAAAAGATATACCAAATCACTTTTTTAACTAGTGTGTTCTTAAATTCACCTACATGTTTCTTATAAGACTTAAATCTCCGCCTCTAATGTAAGAAATATCTAATACACACACGGATATCATTAGATAAAATTAGCTTTAATATATACCAATATACTTTGAGAAGTAGCATACAAAAAACTAATAAAAAATAGTATATGTTTTAACCAAATGTACCATTAGCCCTTACACCGTGTTCCCGAGTCTCTTTTAAAGAGAAAATAAAAATAAATGATTGGAAAATAAAAAAATATATATGTTCCTGATTGTTTTAAGAAGAAAAAAAAAGGAAAAAAAAAACTTTGTGTTCCGGGTTTTTTAAGGAAGAAAATAAAAAGAAATGAAAGAAAATTTTCCAAGAATTTCTCTTTTATCCTTTTTCCCAAAATGAAAAAATTGGAATTAAAAAAAATGAAACACATAAAAATTTTAATTTCTTTATTTTAACTTAATACATATTTTTTTAACAATTTAGCCCCCATATTTTTTACTTTCAATTTTGGTTCTATATACTTTTTATATTTATAAATTTTTAGTTTTACGTTTCGGTCTAAATTTTATGAGCTAACCCACCGCAGCGTGCGTGTGTGGTTTTAATGTTTTACCCTTGTTGTTTCTCGTTTAATGACTCCGTCGCAACTCGCTGATTTTAGATCGACTTACTTATTGTTTAATATATTTTACGTTTCGCCTATGTGGATTAACGTTTTTACTTACAACGCGAGAACTTGATACTAGTTGTAATATAATAACCAACCAACTCCACTATTATTTTAACGTGAATTAACGTTTTTACGCCCTCGTTTTTACTTATTGTTTAATATATTTGTATTACTTGACACGATTTTACGTACTCGTTACAACGCGAGAACTTGATATTAGTTATAATATAATAACTAACCAACTCCACTATTATTTTAACGTGGGCACTTAACTTCTTTTTGACTTTTAAAACCGTCGGTTTCAACATTTATTAATTTAATTTAATTTTATTATTTGTTTTTTGAAAGGTTTTCAATATTATTTTATTAATATGAAACTTTTTTATAGTCTGTAATATTATGTTTTATAAAATTTGATCAAGTCTAGAAAAAGTTACCAGATGAAACCAAGTTGCACCATAGCTTTACTTAACCGGTAACTAGTTAAAGAAGTTTCCAAAGAAAAAATTAGAACCCAAGTGATTTTAACCAATGTTGTTAGGACCGGATAGGACCGGCCGGTCCGACCGGTCGGACCGCGATTCGGCCCCCTGTCCGGTCCGGTCCATAGTGGATCGTTTTTGTGCAGTTGAACCGGCCGGTTCGAACCGAGTCGCCAGTTGGACCGGCGAACCGGGCCGGTTCCGACCGGTTTTTGAATTTTTTTTTTTTTTTTGATTTTAGTGGGTAAAAACGGGGTGTTAAACCATAAATTAGTACTTCGGATATACAAATATAGTTAAGTTTATATATAACTATAAAATATATGTATAAATCATATATAAATTACTTATATTTAATGACATATATAAATATAATTAAAATATAGTTAAATCCGGTCCATCCGGTCCGACCGGTCCGACCACCAAACCAGTAAGACGTCCGGTTCGACGTCCGATCCGGTTCTGAGAACATTGATTTTAACTTCGAAAGGGAAGTGATGACGCGGGTAGTGCGCTGACCTGGTCAACGCACAAAACAAATGAATGGAATAAACTCTTACATCTATAAGACAACACAGTTAAAGTGTATCTTGCAATAAAGTTAGCCGGTCTAAAATTGTGGATGCTAATATGCTATTTCTTGTGTTGATGGTGATCAGTGATATGACATTTGAGAGGATCCAGGATCTTGTGCTAGGTAAAGATATATGTCGAGGAATAACGTTTTGAGGGGTTCAGCTCATGGAGTGTTGGTTGGCATGGGCTGGGATAACAGGTGTAGTGGAAGTAGGGCTAGAAGTTCGTGTACAACTTGGGATATGACTTGGTGGAGGGCTAAATGGAGGTGTGGACATTCTTTAGAGTCGATGTCAAAAGATATTTTGAATTTTGCTTCTAGGAATGCGTCTGGTTTTTCGAGACATTAAGACTTGGTGGAAAGCAGTTTAGCCTTTTAGGTTTCAGATTCTAGTTTGCTTTATTTCATGTTACCAACTGTAGTGAAGCATGGGAGGATCAGATAACTGAAGACTTTAGGAAGATACAAGATTATGTATCGTCGGATAAGGGAACCAACTTCCGAATAGTAAAGTCTTGACTCGTTGAATCGAGTGAAGCTACATGGATTTGTTTTACAAGCATGAATTCTAGAGCCACGAGGATTTTAGTTCGAGCATATTTAGTAGTTTGAGCTTGGTCGAGGATGTGGTGATAGTGGGAGCACGTAGAGTGTTCTAAGCATAGTTTGAAAGCGATATCGAGTTCGAAAGACTAAGATTCTTACTAGTAAATTCTCTCGTGGGTGCTTGTTACGGTGGGGAATGTTCTTTTTTTCCTTCTGGAAGTCTCTGGAGTCGGTAGAGTGAATCAGTGGGTGTCGATTGAGATTGAGAATGTGTCATTGGCGGGCTTTGCCATGACCGGGTCTATGATGACCTAAGTGAAGCTCTCGGGGGTTTCAATGGAACTTTCAAGAAATTGATACAAGGGCCGCTACAACTAGGTGGATTGGTATTTGGAGTCTTAGCTTGTTTTTAGTATCCGGAAGCTTGTATGACTTCTGTTGTTAAGGATTACTAGAGTTACTGGATGACTGGAATGCATTGTGCTTAGATGACGGGTTGAAGTTTATCGCAGGACTTTCAAGTGAGAGATTGTTGGGTTTGAAATCCTTAGTTATTGGGTTAGAAGATTAATGGTAGGACGACTTTATTAATTTAATCACAGGTCCATTTGTTTTCTTGGTCACCAAGATAGAAACCATAATCCAATCTCTCTATATATTCAATCATAGTAATTGTAATATTTTGGTTCTGAGCATAATGAAATAACCTAGTTGCAGCTCGTGAACGAATGTACCCCATTAGGACCGAACCACATAAAATTTTTGTGTCGTTATCCTTTTCTATTTTATGTTCGTGTGTCATATCGTTTGTGCATGCGTGTGTTGTTAGCTCCGTTATGCCACTTGAATCCTAACAAAGATAACCAATACCTTTGCCCTTGCACAATGGCGAATGGCGTGGCCGCGTGACGTGAACAGCAACACCACTATCATGTCTCAGCAAATGGATTTTACGGTTACATCTCCCTGATGGTCACCGTGTATTTTTGGTACTCTTTCCCGCTCACATCATTTTATTTTTCTACTTAATATAAAAAATGATATGATATAATATGATGAACACTCAAAAACAAAAAATTTAATTATCGTATATGTATATGACGCTGAATTTAACCATGGTGTAGTGCAGTGGCGGATCTAGAAGAAAAGTTCAGGGGTAACGTAAAATTTCTTTTACCGTATATTTATATAAATAAAAGAAAAAAATACGATAATAAAGAGGCCCGAATGAAGATCATTCAACACAAATCCGAAGGAATTGAACTCGAATAAATTGAACTTGAAGAAGTTGTTGATTTGATATCAGAATCAGCAGGTTGTATATCATTATCATTAGCGACAGGGACAAATGTTATTGGGTGATCGACGACAGGGTGAGGCGGTGAGGGTTATTGGTATAACTAGTTATTTTTTTTAAAATTTGTTTAGTTTGGGTAATGGGTATTTGAGCTTGTAAACGTGTTAGGTTTTTAAGTTATTTAAATTTTGGGTTTATTATAATTTTGGTCATGTTATTTAGTATTTTGGGTTTGTTAGTTATTAACTTATTAATGTTTTTATAAAATATTATTTGATATTTTGGGTTTGTTAGTTGTTTAGTTATTTAAATTTTAAGCTTATTATAATTTGTTTAAATTATAATGTTATTTAGTAATTTCAATACAAATCCATAATTGTCAATAAAACCTAAACATTAAATCAAATAACAATTAATCAATCTTCTACTCTAGAAATCTTGCAAATAACACTTAAACCTAGAAAGTAGAAAGAATACCTTCAAGGATTCAAGGATTCAACTCTTTGATTTGGGGGTGGGGGCAGTGGTTTGAGCAACACTGCAGCAGCAAACAACCAACAAACAGCAGCAGGGCAGGCAACATAAGCAGCAAGCAGCAGCAAATCGCAAACAAACAAGCATTAAGAAGCAGCAGCAAACAAGTAGGGATTTGGGGGGTGGAACTTGTTTCTTCATTTTCCAAATCCCTAGTTCAATTTCAAACAACAAACTAAGATTAAACAATTCATATAACAAATTAACACAATTCAAATAACAAAATTCAATTTCATAAACCTAATTTCAAATCCCCAATTTCAAATCTCCAATTTCAAGTTCATAAACCTAATTTCAAATCCCCAATTTCAAATCCCCAATTTCAAATCCCAATTTCAAGTTCATAAACCTAAATTACCAATTTCAAGTTCATATACCAACTCAAACCAATTTCAAGTTACCAACAACACCACAATAACTCCACAATCATAAATTACCAACTCAAACCAATTTCAAGTTCATATAACTCCAATTTTTCAACAACAACACCACAATAACTCCACCATCATAAAACTCAAAGTCTCAAACCAATTTCAAGTTACCTGTTCGGCTGTTCGGAACCGAGGGCAGAGCGCAGGAACCGAGCAGGAATCGAGGGCAGAGCGCAGAGGGCTGTTCGAGCTTCGAGGGTAGCAGGAATCGAGGGCAGCAGCAGGAATCGAGGGCAGCAGCAGGAATCGAGGGCAGCAGCTTGCGATTCAGCGAACGGAAGGGAGAGGGAGCAGCTTGCGATTCAGGCATTCAGCGATTCGAGGGCAGTAGCGAACGAGAGGGAGAGGGCGCAGCAGGGCAGTAGCGAACGAGAGGGAGAGGGCGCAGCAGGGTTGGGTTGGGTTTTGGGTTTTAAGTGAGTTGGGTTTTTTAATTGGGTTGGGTTTTTAAGAGGGTGAATGGGTTAATAGGTTGAATTTAATTGGGTTGAGTTTTTTTAAGTGGGTTAAATTAATAAATTGAATTGGGTTTTTTAATATTTTTATAAAAGGTAATATTTTTATTAAAATATTACATTAATTTTTATAAAATTTAAAATTTCCTATAAAGTTTTTAGTATAAAACTTTTTAGGGGTAACGTAAAATTTTCTCAGGGGTAACGTAAAACCATAAAAAAAAATTCTGTATATATATATTTTTTTACACTACGCGTTAAAAATTAAAAGGTAGCGGAGGCTACCCCTCCCATTCACATAGGTCCGCCCCTGGTGTAGTGAAAATATCTGGATAAAACACGGTATGCATTTTTTTGATTTTTTCAGATATCCTAAGATATCTTAATAAACTTCATGATATTTTAACACGATTGCAACACGCTTTCGTCAATGGCGTCACGTTACGTCTGTTCTATATATACACACGCATACATACATAGATGCACACACATTTAGAGGTCTGCATTTGAATCCTTCAACTAAATTCCCCTAAATTCATCAATCTGGTGAGCATCTCCTTTCGAATTCTACCAGTTTCTGTTTAATTTGGTGAATCGTAATACAAATTGCTTTAATTTTTGTTCATCTTCGTCTAAATGTGCTTTAGGATACGATCAAATACGTTTTTCGACCAATTATCATCTGTAGTTCGTTACATGTGTAGATCGGATGAAACGATCTGCTTTGACCCTCTTTAATTTGATTAATTTCATTAATTTGACTCGTACGTGAATCATACATGCTTTGTTGGTTAGGTAATCTGTGATTGCGGATCGAAAGATTTTAGATCATATATGTGGTTTTTGTTCTCAGATTTATATCTCAGAAACACAACTTGTAATTTCTGTTGGTTATTTTCATCTAGGGTAATAATCAGATCTATAGTCGCTGTAATCGGAATGATATTGGTATTCATGATTGTTTGGTTGAAATCTGCCTATTGGTTTATAACAGTTGCTAGGGTTTAGATATGTTCTTCTTATCTTGGTATTAACCGGTAAGGTTGATGCTTTGTGATGTTAAGATCACGGGTTTAAGTGTACGCACCGGATGCGTTTATTGTATATATTCTTTGTAATCAAAATGATGTTGGTAATCATGTTTGTTTGGTTCAAATCTGTTGATTGCTGTATAATAGCTGCTAGGGTTTAGATATGTTAATGGAATTAAAGTGATGTAGGTTTTGTAAAGGTTTGAGAGGGTCGGCTCTGCCAATTGTTTTGTAAATCATGTATTTTCTTTGATTTACTTTGTAGTTGAATCCAATACCAAATTGAAAGAAAATGGGTGGCGACGGGCATAAAAACAAACACGACGAAGAACATGACAAAGGGCTGTTCAGTAGTATGGCTGGATATGCTGCTGGGCACCACCATTCTCATCAAGGTGGAGGATACCCTCCTCAAGGATACCCTCCTCAAGGATACCCACCAGCGGGTGGGTACCCTTCAGCGCCGTACCCACCACCTGGTGGTAGCTACCCACCCTCGGGATATCCTCAACCTGGTCCTGGCTACCCTCCACAGGGCTATCCCCCTTCTGGATATCCTGGCTCCTCAGCTCCACAGCATTCAGGTTAGTTGCTGTTGCCAACATTAATTTATCGCGATTGAATTGATGTTTGTTCCTTTTTATAAGTTGTATTTCTATCTTATCAGTTCCATTGTCAGCTGCTAATAAAGATTTTATTTAAACAAAAGAAATCATTTCTGTTTTTAAATATCACATGCTTTCTTCAACTGAAGTATTTTTTTTTATATAGTAAAGAAAACTGTACTGGATTTTCTTACCATGTAAACATCCTCATTAAATTGGTTGGCAATGTCTAATACGTGTGCGTTATATGCCATTTTTTTGGATGTGTTTTTGAAAGGATTGTGTTATATTGAGTGATTAGAATCAAATGTACATGTTCTGCTTGAAGTTTTGATTTGGGGTATGCATGGGTCGATTGGGTCTTTTTGGTCCCTAACTTATCAGTTACGGGTTTTTGTCAACCGATTAGTTTCGGACACTGTGTCAGTTCGGTTAACCACATAATGAATTTGGACCTGATATATTGGGGCAAAGTAATGATTTTGAGTCTGAAGTTTTGGTTAATCACTTATTAATGCACGTTTCAACATTTGTGTTTGAAAAGTAATTATTTTTAAGCAATGTTCTCAGAACCGGATCGGACGTCGAACCGGACGCCTTACTGGTTTGGTGGTCGGACCGGTCGGACCGGTCGGACCGGATGGACCGGATTTAACTATATTTTAATTATATTTATATATGTAATTAAATATAAGTAATTTATATATGATTTATACATATATTTTATAATTATATATAAAACTTAACTATATTTGTATATCTTACGTACTAATTTATGGTTTAACACCCCGTTTTTACCCACTAAAAGCAAAAAAAAAAAAAAAAAAAAATCAGAAAACCGGTCAAAACCGGTCCGGTTCGCCGGTCCAACCGCCGGTTCGGTTCGGACCGGCCGGTTCAAATGGCCAAAAACGATCCACCCTCGACTGGACCGGACCAGCCACCGATTCGCGGTCGAACCGGTCGGACCGGCCGGTCCGATCCGGTCCTAACAACATTGTTTTTAAGAAACCGGTAAGTAAGGGTAATTAAGTGTTTTTAATGTTCCTAAAAATCACACGTTTACAAGTAGTTTATCCAATATTTTCCAAAATGCACATCCAAACACGCCTTTAGTAGTGATTGATGCAGATGATGGATAATTTATATACATTTTATTCTACTTAAAAGTATCAAATGGCTGAGTGATTTAAAATACTGGTTGCTTTAGGACATGGAGGTGGTATGGGAGCAATGCTAGCCGGTGGTGCAGCAGCAGCAGCTGCAGCATATGGAGCTCATCATTTGACCCATGGAGCCCACCATTCGTCTCATGGAGCTTATAGCTCCATGGGTCATATGGGACATGGTGGTAAGTTCAAGCACGGGAAGCATGCTAAGCATGGAAAGTTTGGCAAGCACAAGGGCAAGTTTGGTAAGCATGGTGGCATGTTCGGTGGTAAGCACAAGGGAGGCTTCAAGAAATGGAAGTGATTTACGTACGAGTTAAAGATTCAATATGTTATGAAATGGTTGTGAGCGTGAAAACGGAGTTGAATAATAGTTGTTTGGGTTATCAGGTTAAACTCGTTGAACTTATTATGCGCGTTTTATTGTCTATAAGAACATATTTCTTGATCATGCCATCCTTATTCGTATGATATAGATACGTTCTTATTCCTCCAGGATAATCTTGAAAACTTGTTGGTGAAAAAGTTCTGTTCTTATCATTAGGGTATGCAGTGACTCAAGCAAACAAAAACCTTTAGCTTCTTTGGTCGTTCCATTAGCAAGAAGAAAGAACTTTACCTTACATGTGATGAAGTTATTTTAAAACAGTTAACTCACAACTATTATAATCTACTACTAAATTCACTCATTTTGTCCATTATTAGACTTGAATTTTTAATCACATGAAGGTGGACGTCTCTCTCATACACATTGGTACAAGTAGGTCACAAGCTCTTTTGGCATGGAATGTACCTGATTAAACTTTTTCATGCAAATAATCATTGTATATTTATTACAATGGTTATTGTTGAACAAATATAAGAGTATGTTTATATTGTATATAATTTACTTGATTTTTTATTATTGAAATAACATGGTTATGTTATCATATTTAACTAGTAAGACTCCTCACGCGCATTGCGCAAGAGCTTTGCAACGCACGCCAACAGCAAAACACAAATACGCAAATACAACGTAAAAACTTGTGACTCACAAGGATTACTTCAATACCAAAAACTACAATTTTGTTTATGTACCTTTGATTATAAATTGTTGACTAGGATTATTCCTCCACGCGCTTTGCGCGTTGGATGGACAGGTTAAATCGAGGCTCTCGAGCACGTTTTTATCATCATAGCCACAAACATTTCAAAGTAAGCAAAACACCAGTAATCAAATTGGTTACTATATGTTTAGTGACATTTCTCTGAATAAATGACCAGTAACAAGATTTTGTTGAGAAAAGGTTACAAAATACTATTAAAAGTGTAAAATTACGTCCAAAGACAACATAAGTAATTTTAGTTTAGCAATTGGTCTTGCTATAATTTGTATTGAAGTGATTGTACAGAACCGATTGTTTGTACATATTCAAAAACAAAAACTATTTTTTTGTAAATAAAAACAATACATGGTTATGAAGAGGAAAAAAAACTAAATTTTCTTCAATCTGATAGCATGTGAGCTGCTAAAAAAACAAACACACATAACATATACCACATAGAGTGAAATGATAGGCATATCTTAAAAACTCGATTGGTCATTTATTTGCAGTCTTTATGCGTGAGAACTTATCGTATAAGCTCATCGTTAAGCATTTTGTACAACTTCAAAGTTCCCGTGTTTAGAAATGATCATCATTGTCATCAAAGTCATGCATGCCATCACCACCATCATCGTCATCATAATTTTCATTGATATAGTTTAGAAAAAGAACTATAAATCTATAATCGACACTCCCTGTTTCATTCACCTCCTACACATTTAACAAATGCTAGTCGTTTGCTGCTGTCAAAGAAAAGAAATATGATTAACTAATGAAAGAACTTACTGAGCAAATGCCAAAGTCTAGGATGCTCTCATCTTGTAGTTCTGAAGTTGAGTGAATTGATCATCAACATATCTCTAAGGAAAAAAAATTCAACCATAAATAACAATTCCATTTGAAAGGCGTTACAAAATCTCATTATACAGATTTGTTGAGTAGTCGATAAGCTGCCTCTACAACCGATCGAGGGATGACGTATGTAAAGTGATCACAATATGTTTAAGTTGCAAAATAAAGTAAAATAAATTAAGCATCCTAGCATTGTCTTACATGTATAAGCCTCATGTGAAAGTATTGAATGCTAGATAGAATACAACTTGTAACTTGTTAACATATGCATTGCAACCTGTCTTATGCGTTACAACCACATATCAGTATTCTATTTGAACGTACACAACTCAATGCTACATTACGACAACCAATCGAAACCTTAAACAACATAAAGAACAAAATATAATGTTTTAGTTAATCAGTTGTCAAAAAGAAATACAAGATAAATACACCTACCTTTATTATCAGATTCAAGTAGCTTTACTTGAGAGCTAATGAAACTAAGCACCTGTGAAACATAAACTAAACCGTAAATGTATAATACAATACAATACAATAGATAAACATCAACGTGTAGCTTCCTGGATAAAGCCTCGTCCTCACATCCTTCTACGAGTGGCAGGTGTGACCTTTGGTCACCCACCCATCAGTTATATGAGTGCATGCTTGATAAGTTGTACTTGACGCTGAAAGACTGGTACATTACTGCTTATTACGTTTGATTATTAACATATATATATATATATATATATATATATATATATATATATATATATATAGGGGGAGGTTCCCCTACAAATTAATGTTTGCCTAAGTATGCTAAGAAGTAATCTTAGCCTTCTAATTATCTAATTAAGGGCTAAGATCAAAGTGTAGAAAAAATAACTAATCAAGGGTAATTTGGGTATTTTATTACATTACCCACAATTGTTGACTTTTTAAAATTCCCCCCCTATTTTTTTAAATGCTAATAACTTTTTCATACGACATTATTTTTTTAAAAAAATTACACCATAAAATCAAGCATTTTTTTCTCTTTAATTTGAGTATAGTATTACTATAGTTTTTTTTTAAAAAAAAATCAAATTATGTGACGTTGTGCTGCATTTTTAACGTTTTTGTGCTGCATTTCATAAAACAGCACAAGGCTGTGCTGTATTTCATAAAACAGCAAAAGGCTGTGCTGCATTTCATAAAACAGCACAAGGCTGTGCTGTATTTCATAAAACAGCACAAGGTTGTGCTGTGTTTCATAAAACAGCACAAGGCTATGCTGTGTTTCATAAAACAGCACAAGGCTGTGCTGTGTTTCATAAAACAGCACAAGGCTGTGCTGCATTTTATAAAACAGCACAAGGCGGTGCTGTATTATATAAAACAGCACAAGGCTGTGCTGTGTTTCATAAAACAGCACAAGGCTGTGCTGTATTTCATAAAACAGCACAAGGCTTTGCTGCATTTTATAAAACAGCACAAGGCTGTGCTGTGTTTCATAAAACAGCACAAGGCTGTGCTGTGTTTTATAAAACAGCACAAGGCTGTGCTGTGTTTCATAAAACAGCACAAGGCTGTGCTGTATTATATAAAACAGCACAAGGCTGTGCTGTGTTTCATAAAACAGCACAAGGTTGTGCTGCATTTTATAAAACAGCACAAGTCTGTGCTGTATTTCATAAAACAGCACAAAACGATTCCAATCGAAATGAATACAGCACAATACAGCACAATACACCACAATACAGCACAATATAGTACAAACCCATAAACAAGATTCATTGAACGTTTAAACATCTCAAACCCATAAACAAGAACAATAAACAACTCCTGCAATCCTAATCATTCAAACATCGTCAAAAGCAACAAGATTACTCCACAATTTCTTCATACAACTAGTAGATCACATATACCCCAATTCAACACCAAAAAAGCCCTAAAATCGCAATTCACCCGACACCAAACTTGAAATACGAACAATTATACTTACAGCTGCGTAAGGCGGATGATCAGGGGTCTGAAAATCTGGAAAGAATTGAGGAAAACACTGTTCGATTAACGCTGGATACGAATTAGCAGCATCATTTGGGAAGAAACTAGGGTTTGAATGCGCAAATTGAATGAGGGCTTCTTTCAACTTCTTTCAACAAATCAGACCCCCAATCGACTCACAAGCCAAAGCACGATGATGATGTTCGAATGTTGATGAAGGGATCGACCGAAGATGATGATAGCCGAGGGGTGTGCTGGATTCGGTGGTGATGGTATTGCTGTCGATGGTATTGCGGTCGATGGGATGATACCAGGCTGACAGGGATGATATTGCGGTCGATGGTGATAGTTTTAGTGGTTGTTCTGGTGGATCTGGGTCGTAAAGGCGGCGGTTATGATGGTCATGAATGGTGATGGTGAAGATGGAGGTTACAAAGGGATGGTGATGATGCTGGTTGTTGGCTGCGACTATGGTGCAAGTCGAAGGCGACGATGGGGTTCAGATGGGTGCGTGACGGCGGTGGGGATGGGGTACAACAGCGACGATTGTGCTTGTTGGTCGTGGGTATTGTCAGTGGGAGTGCTGGTGGTGGCTGAAAATATGGTTGTTGGTTCAAACAGTGATATGTGGTAGGGAAGCTGTGTTTGGTTGTGCTGCATTTTGATAAAATACAAACGGGATTAATTAGTGTGTTTTAGGACCATAATGCCCTTTAACCCTAATTTGAATAGTGCCACGTGTCATCATCTTATTCCTTCTTAGCATACTTAGGCAAAAATCATTTCTTATTAGAACCTCTACCTATATATATATATATATATATATATATATATATATATATATATATATATATATATATATAGGGATCCATTCAAATGAAAACTATTTTTTTATAAAAAACCAAAAGAACCAACACCCACCAATCAAATTTTTTTTAATTACATTACTTTTATTTATTTCAATAATTACACAAAAGGGCAAAAGGGTAATTTAATAATAATAATAAAATACTACTTAGTGGGTTGCAATGTCTATACCTGTTCCCTCTCTTCTTCAAATAAACCATCCGATTGATGAATCTCTAGACTTGCGATTCAAGAACAATTTTAGGCAAATTAAAGGTTAAGTTTCATTCCATCTAATTAATCATGATATTCATCCTACACAGCCAAACGGAATCTAGTCCTCTGACCAACTTTTGATTCTTGTGAAGATTAGCTAATGTGTAATGGGTAATGCTTGTTTTTCAAAGCCGGCCTGCTTAATTTTTTCCCAATTAATCAGGTGATTCATCTTTATAATCAAGCGATTTTCTACTTGTTTTTTTCCAGTTAAGCAGACAATTAATCCTAATCATTCAATTCATCCTAATCATGTGATTTATTGGTGTTATTTCCAGATGGGAAAGGTGGACGCGGTTCGAGTTCGGTAGGTGTTCATGAAGTTGACACTATTGTTGCTAATGAAGATATTTTGAACGAAAATAAGGGTGCAACAAGCTCAATAGATGTTCTTCGGGATGTTAATCTTATAGAAGCCAACGACCTGATGATGTATGATATGGAGTCT
The DNA here is from genome assembly GCA_024085815.1 of Flaveria linearis. Taxonomy (NCBI): domain Eukaryota; kingdom Viridiplantae; phylum Streptophyta; class Magnoliopsida; order Asterales; family Asteraceae; genus Flaveria; species Flaveria linearis. The sequence goes on from CM044002.1 coordinate 58,170,038, forward strand.
CATAATAAAGATGTCGGATTGAATAGCCATATATCAAATACCAGAACGTTGATGTTTGAATCTCCAAATCAGAATAAAAGGAGTCTATTCAAGAAGTTGATTGTAATTATGAACACGAGGGTCAGGTTGATAATTTCATAAATGACGAATCTTTTGACACATTATTTAATTAGGATGACACAAGTATAACTTTTATTTCATGATATGTAGTTTGTATATGTAAACAAACCAGTAGACATGTTCTTGATATTTGAATATTTAGTTGTATTCAAAACTAGATGATTTTAATTCAAAGTAATATGATTGTAATTCAAAACAGTAAAAATTTAAATTTAGTTGTGGTTATGTTGGTTGATATGTGATTTGGTTGTTAGAGGATGTGTACAGACCTGTGGAGATGAACTTCCTATTGATAAGAACAAGATTAAGGTGTGTAAGTGTGTTTAACTTAAGTGGATGTGCATACATGCATTTTATGAAGGACATGTAAAAAATGTGCATTGATGCATGAAATGCGAGAAGAGCCTAACACCATCACGCAACTAACTAAGTTCGCTTAAAATCGTGTTCTTAATAGAATGTATATAAAAAGTGGTGTTCTTGTCGATGCCATATGCGTGGCTGTTAATATTGTTAAATGAGTGTAAGTATAATAAACATGGATTATTAAAATTGTTATTCGAACTAAATGTAAATGATTTGGTGGTCTGAAAAAAGCAACAGGTGTGTGAAAAGCAGTAGGGGAGGAATCGAATTCTAGTACTCCAAAATAGAGACACATGATTAAAACCACTTTCACCGACTTGCTTCTTAACTTCTAAGTCAGAGAAATAATATATAATAATATATTATGCATATATGTAGGTATCACCAACGTTGTGTTTAATTTAATGTATAATTAGAATTAAGTGACAAACTCTAAGCCTATAATACTAGATATTTTAAATTGATTCATTATGTAAGAAGCAAAATATGAGTATATATGCATCAATGCATAATTTTATTATGCGCATGAATGCAAATTTGTAGTATGCGCATTAATGTGTAATTGCAATAGAGCCACTGGGTATATGCATTGTTACTTGTATACGTTGATGAACGGAGGAGTTATACATAACAACCGTCAATCAAAATTGACAAATCATCTTCGATTAGATGAAGTTCAACTTAATTTGATTAGTAGAAATTCTAAAACTACATGTAGAGTCCAGAATGGTTTTAAGATGTATCATAACTGGTCTGTATAATTCAGAAAAATAAAGGTGGCAATCATGCAAAAATTTAACCTAACACTACCATAGGTAGTTTTAACAAAATACAATAATGGTTGAAGGATCAATACAAGTGGTAACCGCCACTAACGGTTGAAGGATCAAAAGATATCTTACTACGGGTGGTTTTCATTTATCAACTATAAAAAGATATACTTCATTAGTCAATAACTCGGTGTAATAGATTAATAATGAGACATGGAAATATAACTAATAATATACTTCAAACAAAAACTATATCACATCATGAATCCTAAAAGCTTTGCATGCACAGGTTCTTCAGCGTCACTACCCGATGGCCCCTGTCATAACAAATGCAAATTACGAAAGTATTACAATACATATAAAAGAAGAATAAACTATAGCAGTATTCATCCTCTTAAATGAAATGACATGTAAACAATGGATTTTTTTGCCACCTTTAATATGTTGATCCAGTTTGAAATGATTCCTTCTTTATATATTTTTTATTTGACCATATAAGATGAAACAACCCCTTATAACTCGTGAGGCATAGATTCTACTAAAAATGTAATATAGCAGACAACTTTCATAAATATATATAAACATCAATTAGAAACGCACTAATAGTTTTATAGTATTGTAACATTGGTTCTACAATTAGAAGTCTGCATTCTAATATCATAGTGCATCTATGCACTCTAAATTAATAATGCACATATGTAATAAGTAAATGTATGGATTCCACTGGAAATAAAAAGTTCATGTTTCATGAAACTGCGGCACTATAATACAACAAGTTGACCTTACACAAAAACCAATGTGATGATGGATACTCAACTGTATCACCTACAGGTGCCAATGTGATGATGGATACTCAACTGTTGCAGTTCATCATGTGCCAATACATTACAAACATGTTCACTAATCGATTCGAATGCAAGGATCAATTTGAATTCTCAAATTTTCAAGGAATATGCAAACTAATTAGTGAAAATCTCTATCTTCCTACACATACAATAATGTATAGTAAATAATATATATAGCACAAACAAGAAAATTTTCAAAGATACAGGTCAACAATGTTAATCCCTAACCAACTGCACCTCATATTCATCAATTAATAACATGGTATGATTTTAAGGTTCAAACCTAACCTAGCCCCTGTTGTAGAAAAAAATTACGACCAACATACATTGATATCCTCAAACAGCAACATCAAATAACAACTAGAAAAAGCCAAAAATTGCAAAAAATATTTCAGCCCTATAACTATAAAAGAAAAGCTCTAAATAAAGTGAAATAAAGAAAATTTTACCCTAGATTTTCAGAAAAACTTCAAAATCAGAGATTCAGAGTAATACGATAGACATACCTTTTAGTATTCTGTGGGAAAACTTTACTAACTTATTGTGGTTCTTGAAATTTTGACCCAGATATAGGGGATTGAAGTCTCCAATATTCTCTTGTTCTTGAATTCAAGAGACGATGTAATGAAATTTGGAGAGAGGATTGATCAGTCTGAGGGTCTTGTCTTCTTCAAATCAAGAGACGATGTTATAGAATTTGCTTGGCGGATTGATGCGCAATGGTCTTGTGTTCTTCAAATAAGGAAATAAGGTTGTAGAATTTGTTCAATGAGAACCAGAGATATTTGAAATTGAAATTAATTTGCTCTATGATAGTCTAAATGGTAGTTTCTAAAAATTGAAGTTAAAATACCAGTTCTACCCTTGCATCCTTTCTTTCCGCCTAATTTAAATGTTGTAAAAGTATTGATTTGTTCCTTTTATTTAAAGCCATTGATCAACATGATCTATGGTCCTTATTGGTTCCTTTAGTTTTTTACAAAAATATAGTTTTCATTTGAAAGCCCCTCTATATATATATATATATATATATATATATAGGATCAGGATCATTACAGAACCATTTTTTATTTTCAGAACCAAAAGAACAATTGATTTGCATAAATGTAAATTATAAACTATTGATTTACATAGATGTAAGTTAAACCTGATGATATTTAGTTGTTTTTTGATAGTTTATTGTTTATGTCTAATATACACATATGTAAAATAGGTCAAGTATTACCAGACTTAATATACATTTATGTAAATCAATGGTTCTGTAGTTCTGAAAATAAAAAGTGGTTCTGTAATGATCTTAACCCTATATATATATATATATATATATATGTTCTTATTCTGTCATGTCATGTCCAGGCGGAGCCACCGGAGGGGATAATAGAGGCTCGGTAAGAGGCTTTCGAGTGCAGTATGTTTCGATACCAGATCTGCCTGTCACGAAACCACCACCACCGTCAAACCACTCCCCACGTCAATCCTTCATCCTCATCTCAGATGTTTATCAGATTTGAAAAGCAAAAACAGAGGTGCAACAGTGGTTCGAGAAAGTAAAAACGAAGATGCGTTGGTTTGGTTTAGTAAAGTAAAAATGGAAACGAAAGGACACGTTACGTTATGTACACGTAGAGGAAAACAGAAGACCTAAAAGGTCAACTCTTGTTTGTCGGTGAAGAAAGATAAAAAGGAGAACAAATAGAAGCATAGGTAAAGCTACACAAACACCAATCAAATTTTAAAAAACACCCTTATTACTATTCATTGCCTTGCATTATTAATATATAGGTCCATTAAATCCGTGGTTACACGAATAAAGGGCGGACCTACCAAGTGTAAAGAAAAATTACGTAAATTTTTTTACGGTTTTACGTTACCCTGAGAATATATTACGTTACTCCTAAAAATGTTTTAAACTCAAAACTTTATAGAAAATTTTAAATTTTATAAAAATGAGTCTAATATTTTATAAAAAATATTACCTTTTTAAAAACATTATAACAAATTAACCCAATTACCAAATCAAAAGTCCAAATATCAATTCAGTCCAAAATTTATTTTAGCCCAATTAAGTTTTAAAGCCCACTTTATTATTAAATCCGTTTAACTTGAAAAGAAGAACAGCCCCCCCCCCCCCCCCCCCCCTCCCCCCCCTAAAGAACCCCTTCGACCGTTGCTGCTTTGCCTGCTGCCTTCTGGAGTTTCGAGTTTTGCTGCCGCTTCATTCTGTTGGTCAATGTTGGTTGATGCTGCAGTGTGCTGGTCGCTGATCGTTGCTCGCTAGTCGGTAGTCGCTGCTGCTAGCCTGCTGTTTGAAAGTATTCTTTTTTACTTTCTAGTTTTTTTAGCGAGATTTCAGTTTTTTTTGTAAGATTTGAAGAGTATGAGATTGATTAATGGTTATTTGAATCATTTGATTTAATTTTTAGATTTTATTGGTAATTAGGGATTTGTATTGAAATTAGGGATTTGTATTGAAATTAGGGATTTGTAATGTTATTGCGAATTTGATTTAATTATTTTTTATTGGCGATTAAGAAATAGATTAATGATTAATGAATTTGTAATGTTATTTGGAAGAGCGAAATTAGGGATTTGAAGATGTATTTGATTAAAAATTTTATGAATTTGAATTGTGTTATTTGGTTAATAACTAACTAAAACACTAACAAACTCAAAATACCAAATAACATTAATAACTTAATAAGTTAATAACTAAACAAATAACATGACAAAAATTATAATAAGCCTAAAATTTAAATAACAAAACAACTAACAAACCCAAAATACCTAATAACATTTTATAAAAACATTAATAAGTTAATAACTAACAAACCTAAAATACTAAATAAAATGACCAAAATTATAATAAGCCCAAAATTTATATAACTTAAAAACCTAACAAGTTTACAAGCTCAAATACATATTACCCAAATTAAACAACTTTAAAAAATAACTAGTTATACCCATAACCCTCACCGCCTCACCCTGTCGCCGATCACCCAACAAACTTTGTCCCTGTTGCCAACCAACCATCACCTGACCAGGTACCGGTATCGGTTCTAATAATGTTAATGATATGCAACCAACTGATTCTGATATCAAGTCAACAACTTCTTCAAGTTTAATTCCTTCGGATTGTTTTGAATGATCTTCTTTTGGACCCTTTTATTATCGTGTTTTTTCTTTTATTTATATAAATGTACGGTAAAAATTTTTTTTACGTTAACCCTGAACTTTTTTTCTAGATCCGTACAAATACAACGTAACTATCTATGGGTCATTTGACATATTGCAGCAAATTTGAACAAAATGGATCCGCTGACATGCTACGACATTCTAGATATCTTCATGTACCTTTTTGAGTTTATTTTATAACAATAATATTCGTTTGACAACATGAAGATGTCAAAACAGCAACTTTCAATTGAACCACACAGTAGCATCCATTTCTGTATGACTTTAAGGCTTAGAATTACAAGATAAAATCATAAACGTTTTCATAGTGCCATCACAGTTGCTACGCCACAACAACAATTGCATTTCTTTAAATCACCAAGACCTCAAATTGTTATACTATATATAATAGAACAACTAAACACATTACTAAACGCTACAATTTTGTTTATGTTCTTTTGGTTTTGGTCACCAAGTTATGTAGAAATCAGCATCATTCGCAAAATGATCTAGAAAAACTAGATCTATAATCAGTCATGCGTTATCAAAGTCGTAAAGGCTCATTTAGAACACCTCTTAACACCGGCGGAGCTTGAACACTTTTGTAGCGGGGGGCGAGGCCAAAATTAGTTTTTTTAAGGGGGGACGAACTCGATATTTATATAAAAATTTACACTAGCGGACAAAAAAATATACACTACTGGACTAAAATTTAACACTACTGACAAAGAGGGGGGGGGGGGGGCCGACGAGGACCATTTGTGTTACATTTTGTCAAACCTAGAGGTGGCCAAAAAAACCGGTTCGGCAAAAAAACCAAAACCGGTTTGGGGCCCAAACCGGTTTCAAACCGGCCCAACCCGGCGGTTTAGGTTCGGTTTCTAAGGTCCCTCATTCAAACCGGTTTCTAACACGGTCCGGTTTCAAACCGATTCCCAAACCGGTTCTCAACCCGATATCCCAAACCGGTTTTAAAAAAACAGTCGTTGTATAACGACTTTATAGCCTTTTTTGGCCGTTTGGGGTGTTTTTTGACCCTTTTTATGGGTTTTTTTACCATTATACCCCCATTAGGTTAGCATATATATATATATATATATATATATATATATATGTGTGTGTGTGTGTGTGTGTGTGTGTGTGTGTGTGTGTGTGGGTATTTTGGTTGAATCACAACAACTTAAAACGTTCTCTACTCTAAAAAATCATAAAAACGCTCAATACTTTCGTTCTCTTAGAAAAAACTCTCTCAAATGGCTTCATCAAGTGCTCAACAATCCGTTGGTTGTGATGCATTTTCAAGTAACGTGGTGGTAGCAATCCTTCATACGAATAGGAACCCTGAAATATAGTGCAATTACGACTTATGTCAAATGACTAGCGGTCCGAACAAGGCTCGTTGCATGTTTTGACATAAGTTTTTCAAAAAAGATGCAAACACAACGTTGAAAAACCACATTGCGCATAAATATATTAAGGTATTGAAAGGTGAACCGTCTCAAGGTCAAGCATCGATGACAAACGAAGAAAATGTCTGGGCTTATAACGTTGATGTAGTTGGGGAGCAAATAACGTATTTTGTAATTCAAGAAAGCTTGTCATTTAAATATTTCAACAACGAACATTTGACTCGACTCATTCAACGAACCCTCCAACCACGTTACACCAATGTAAGTCGTGCTACTATTTGAATAGATTGTTTAAAAATATAAAAAAGCTAAAAATGAATTAATATCTTATTTTAAAAATTTACAAACCAATGTTAACTTAACTAGTAATGTTTGATCGACTCTTCACGGTTCACCGGACTTGTACATTTGTGTCACCGCCCATTGGGTTGAACACGAATCGTGACAAATAATGAAACTTACGATTGGATTTGAATTGTTTGATTATCTTCACACCGGCGAAAATATTTTTTTTATCTTATTGACAAAGTTATTAAAACAAATAAATTAAAAAATAAAAAATTTCTATATCTTTTAATAATGCGTCAAATAACACGCTTGCGGTAGAACATTTAAATTAAAATATAACCAATGTGTGACATTATGATTTTTCATAGTCATTTTGTTGTGCACATCACAAACTTAGCCGTTTAAAACGGTTTAAGAACAATTGAAATAGTCAAAGATGGTTTTAAAAGAATATTACGTGACATTTTTAGCAATAACCAAATATATAGGAGATATCGCAAGTTATGTAAAGACGCAAATTCCAAATGTTTAGGTCTGAATTGGGACGTACCTACACGATGAAATTCCAGTTGTAACATGTTTAAAAAGACTATTGAATAAAAAGAAAGTTTAATAGCCTTTCATAATAGTTTGGTAAGTCGTGGAAAGACAACTACTTACCATCCATCGGGTTGGTCCGTTATTGAAGAAATAAGCAAAATGTTTTAAATTTTAAAAAATGCAACTACTTGTCTTTTTGGAGTTTATTATCCAACGAGTCCGTTAGTACTTCACCAATTTTATTTAAAAACGCAACTACTTGTTAAATGAATCCGTTTGACTCAAACCATTAGACCGATCTTGTAATTTTTCAAACTTGGATAGCAAATCTGAAAACATGCCTAAGTACAAGGACCTATTTTCATGTAATTAACTCTTATTACATCAATAGGGCTGCAAGCACTATTTAACCATCGCACTTTATTTAATTTTTTTTAGTAAAACGATATTTTAAGTAAACAAACACTACAAATAGTCTTAGCGGGTTGATAAGGGGTCAAAATGTAAACCCATGTGACAAAAAACTAAAGAGGACAAACTAAATTATAACCTATAGTGTTTCATTGTTTTGTTATATAAAGTAGTAATAGGCTAGAAAACTGTGTAATACACAGGTTGAAAACATGGATACTATATAATTTATAAATATATAAATATTTCGTATGATTAGGTTACGTTTTATATATAACAATAAAAAATGAAAAACTGTACTTTTAAGTCATAAATATTTGAATTTTAGATAATGTAACATACAATTGACCCGTGTAAATTTAAAAACTAGTTATTTTAAATTCAAACTAACCCAAAATATATAAATATATCAACAAGTATTTTATTTTATTTTTAACTTTTTTAAATTGAATCTTATTTGCTATAAACCGTATGTATAATTTAAAATAATGTATGATTATACAATTTAGTTGTTAATATAAAAAAATAAATTCAAAATAAAATGAATTATTAATTTAATTTCTTAAAATAAAAACTTGACAAAAGTAATATATTAGTTTAGGTGGGAACTTTTTTAAGTAGTAACAAAAGAGTGGCATGTAACATCTTAGTTACTCGTTTATTATATACTATATATAGATATAGATAACATATTAGTTGTATAATTCTATTATATAAAGGGAGAAAGCCATTTTAATTTTATGAATCTATTTTTTCTTAATCATGATTTTTTTTACTATTTTTAATAAAAAGAATAACAAATTGAAGTGTTTACAAGGTAATATTGGAATTTTTTTATTGGGTGCAAGGAGTAGTTTGTGGGAAATGTAACGCCAACGGCTATTTTCTTAATCCTTTTCTTCGTGAGCGTAGGCATGACATCCGCTCCATGCCCTCTCTTACACAAGGGTGGCATGGTGTTCCTCAAGCCCCACGCACACGTGATAGGACTAGATGGATCGTTCGGTCGTAGCCAGAGTTGAGCGCACAAGAAATTGTATGTATTTAAAGGTGCCCAACCTATGAAGTAGGCGTATGCTTAGTACCCTAGATGGATATGACGTTCTTTATTTTGATAAATTTCACTCGTATGTGAATCATAAATAATATTGTTAATCGGATAAATAGAGACCAATGATCACGGATGTGATTTTTGTCTAGAAATTTAACTTTTCGTTACAAGATTGCTGATCCAAATAGCGAAAGCAATTAAATGACTTAAGAAACTTTATGATTAATCAAACACTACAATCGTATCAAACGGTTCCAAGAACAAAAGTTCTTATAATTAAAATGCAATCAAAACTTCTAATAAAGATTCATCAAACCTTAATATTTACACTAGTTGCTAACACCTAAAGATAATGATAATCAATAGAAAGTATCAACTAAATAAACTAAAAGAATAATTAAAGAAGTAATTATTTAAATTCAAACTTATTTATAATCCCATATCATTTGTTTAGACTCATTTTCTAGTAGTTTATACTCTCCTTATGTCTATCATCCTAATGGCTATTATGATCAATTAGCTTTACACCATTCATGACATCTCATGGTCATGTGGAACTTATACCATGATGGGTCTAATCGGACATCATGGTGCAGGCACTTGGGATGCAAGACAAAGAAGTGATTCACATACGACTTTAAAAAGATTTGATATGTTATGTAATGTTTATACGTGTGAAAAAAAGGTCGAATAATACTTTCTAGATAAACTTATTGGAAATTATTGGACGCGTTTTATCGTATACAAGAACATGTTCTAGCTTGATCATGCCATCCTTATTCTTACAACAAAGATATGTTCTTATTCTTCCCCAATAAACTTGAAATACATGTTGGTGAATAAGTTCTGTTGTTTTAATTTATCATCTACATGGAGAAATATGGATAGATTCACGAACCCCCTTAAATTTATGAATCGTCAAAAACTTAAAACGTGATATGTTTTTCATTATCATGAATTCATGATTCTTTTCCTTGATATAAACAAAAATGCGTGAAACAAATTTTTAAATACATGAAAATTTGTGGTTCCATGAGTTTTTGACAAATTTACTACTATTTTAGTTTTTATAACCGTGAAGATAAATATTTAAGAAATACATGATAATAATGCGTACTTCAGTCTTCAGGTCTAAAATGGCCCAACTTCCTTGTATTATGCGCATGCTACACCCTTGCATACCGACTTTTACTTTAACTTAAAAACTTGTTATATCTATACTCTATATAATACATTTGAGAAAGACGAGTTTGTCATTTTACATTAATTTTTAAAAATTTAAGAGTGCAAAATTGTATTTTATGAATTTAACTACCTAAATTATCTTTTACATACAAATTGTTTACTTTTAAACTAACCGCCCTTACGTTTTCTAGATAACTATAATTTTTTATATATTAATATTTTTAAAAAATTAAATCATAAGAACTGAATTTTGTTAAATTTGAGTGAGAGATTACTATATTTTTTCTAATTAGAAAAAGATAACATGTGGAGTCTTTGCTTTATAATACAAACACCCCTCTATGCTTAATAACAAGAGATTATTGATCCTCTTTGATTTCTTTTTGAGGGTATACTATCACGTGATTTATTCTCCATTAACACATGTCACATATAACGAATCTAAGCAATGCATAAACCAAATGAAGGTCTTCCTTTCTTCTATATAATACTATCTACCTCTTAAGTTTCTTGCAATTTGAATCAAAGCTTTCAAAAATCTAAGATCAAACGATTACTCGAGTTGGTTAGTTTTCATCATCGTTGTCATCATCTCTGTTTTTCTTCACTTTTTAATTATCGTCCATTGCAATTTATTCCACAACTTCATATATACAGGATAAGAAAGATGACTGACAAAGGATTCCACTCTTATAACGACGGATATGGTGGTGGTGGGTCTGGTGGTGGGTCCTACCCTCCACTTGGAGGATACCCGCCTCAAGGGTATGCTTACCCTCAAGCAGGTTATTCATCATACGGTGGATATCCATCAAACACCGGAGGATATCCACCGCATGGCTATCCATCAGGTAATTAGTTCAAATAAGATCATGTGTCAAATGTAGTTATTTTAAGTTGAAATATGTAAGTTGTCATCAACAGGTCATGGAGGATATGCCAGCCACGCGGGTTCACTTGGTATGGGAGCGCTTCTAGCCGGTGGTGCAGGGCTCCCAGGGGCAGCGGCATATGGATCTTATCATATGGGTCATGGACATGGAGGCTATGGGCACCACCATGGACATGGAGGCCACGGGCATCACCAGCATGGACATGGAGGCTATGGGCATTACCATGGTAAGTTCAAGCATGACAAGTTTGGCAACCATGGCAAGTTTGGCAACAAGTGGAAGTGATCTAGTCACGCTCAAGTGTGTCGTGTTGTTTGTGAAACCAGTATTGTGTTTGGATCGACAGTTATTAGTTATTATGATGTTTGTTTCGCTGTACTATTAGATGGTTTGTAACTAATATATGATGGTTTTGTAATAAAAACGAAATAAATATCCGTTTGTGACAAAAAATCAGTATAAATAGTTTCGTTACTAAGTATTTTGTGATAGAAACATGCTTGATATTAGTGATCATGTCTTTGTAGCTAAATCTGAGACTTTTACAACGATGAGTTTTGTAACAAAGAACATAATAATTGCAACTGGACGAACAAAATAATTATAGCTAGACCAACAAAAAATATAATCTCAAGGCATCAGTGATTAAAGCTGCAAACGAACTCAAAGTCAGCAAACAGTTCGTGAACCGTTCGGCGCGAAGTTCGTTTGTTTAGTAAATGAACGAACACGAACAAGAAAATTTCATGAACGAACATGAACACAAGCCGTGCTCGTTCATTTATGTTCGTGGACATTCGATAATGTGTTCGTTTATGTTCTTTAATGTCTGTTCGTGAACGTTTGATAATGTGTTCGTTTATGTTCGTTAATGTGTTCGTTTATATTCTTAATTTTTGTGTCAGTTATTTTTATAACTATTATATAAAATATTTCTGGATATTTATGTTAATTACTTATGTCACATCCCTGCGGAAGCGTGAAAGTTGCGGGTGGGGTGTGACTTGTTTTATCAGAGTACATTAATTATAGCGAAGTAAACACAATAAACATACATACATAAAATCATAACATAAGACATGCTTTTATTTATAATATTTGGAATTACATCTTGCACATAGTTTTTCATAGAAATAATGAAAAAAAATAAAAAAAAGTATAGAACATCTGGCGTGACATAGATAATAAATAAATAGGAGTTAATATCATTCCAATTGCCATTACAAAAGTGATGGCAATTTTAGGCATTAAAAGATATTTTTGGCTGGTAATTATTCCTAAAAAGACTATAATTTCTGCAGCAAAACCACTCATACCCGGTAATGCAAGGGAAGCCATGGAAAAGCTACTGAACATCGTAAATATTTTTGGAATGGGGATAGCTACTCCGCCCATTTCGTCGAGATAAACAAGACGTATTCTATCATAACTCATTCCTGTCAAGAAAAAAAGTGCAGCACCAATAAAGCCATGAGATATTATTTGTAAAATAGCTCCATTGAGTCCCGTATCGGTTATCGAAGCAATTCCTATAAGTATGAAACCCATATGAGATACGGAGGAATAAGCAATTTAAAAAATAGATGTAATTTTCTACAACTTGACTACTGCATGCCCTTAGAACCGATGGAAGTGTGCGTCAACGTACACACTACCGTCAACGATGTTGATGGTTAACGTGACACATACTCTTCCAACCACTTCTCCCCTACCATTATGCACTTCGAAGCTAAAATTAAAGGAATTACTCATTGTTTCTTGAAAAAGCATACTTAAACCAGTCAATAAAAAGTTGATGAGAAACATAGGTTTATATCCAAACAAAATATTTTGTTGATGTATCAATTACAACCAAACCTGTTCACACACATAATCATACTGTCACGAAATAATTCACAAAATCAGATAATATTACATCTCAACCCTCATTCGGTTAGGTGCAGGAAAATAGCAGTAACACTCATCCTGTTGGTGTAATATTCTCCTAAGTAGCGCTACCAATATTATCGGACGGTTCCTCATTCGAATTAATGGTTGTATCGCAAATGACAGTAAATATCAAAATATTTTCAAAAATAATACATCAACCCAAATCAGTATGCTTTTTCTCCCAAAAACTTTATGAATACCAAATGGTCAATATGGGGCTATGAAACTCACCGTGTTTTCAAATTTGAACCTATAAAATAATTCACAATATCAGACAAAATTTTCTTTAAAATTTTTAGAACCTCAGATTTATTTAACTTTTGAGAGTTCAGCTGTAAGGTAGTCAAATGAATTTTACCACAAAATTTCAAACAATTAGTTTATTATACATAATTTCTTATAATTAGTCCAAAGTCTCCATAAATCACCAAAATTACCGACGGTTATCCAAAAATCACCAAAAATTTATAGAATGTTATTTCAACAGTTAGAAACATCCCATAAATTTTATAACATCTAAATCCCAACATATTGTCTTATGCAATTTTTATAATATTCCCAAAATTTATTAAAAATAGCTTTTGTAGTTCATAAATTATTAAAATTTTAAAAACAGTTTCTTATACAGAATAAAACATCATATAAATATATCAAGGTACAAATCATAGCATATTAGTTTCTGTAAATTTTACAATAATCTTAATATTTAGAAAAAATAGTTATATGACTCAAAAATTTATGAAATTTATATATTCTGTAGATGAAGATTAAATATTACATCAATGATTTTCTCAGAATTTATTATATAAATTAAATATTTATTTCGATTTTTATACTTCAGAAAACATAAAAACTCGTATTTTAATTATAATAAGAAAATAAATTCTGAAATAATTCCAGAGACTTTTATACTTCAAAATTATTATTCTGTGACTTTTCCAGAATTTTATCGAATTTATTTATAGTTTTGAGTATTTTCTTTATTTTCATTATTTAAAATAATTTGTATAAATTGTTTCATTTATCATAATTTTATCAAAATTTCCAGAATAATATTTCAGTATATAAATAAAGATTTTTCAATGTTTATTCCCACAATCTCATTTGTTTAATATTTTTACTAGTTTTTTCTTAATAATTCCAAATTTAGTCTTTATAAATTCAAACTATCCATTTATCACAAATTTCTCTGAATTTTAGTAATCCATTATTGTGATCATGGAACTTAAAAATACTTTTAAGGTTGGTTTTGGTGCTTTAGTACCAAAACTAACTATATATGTGTTTTATAACACATATGTAATATTAGGTTTTTAAATCATAAAAAAAATATTTATAACCTTGTGGATGAGGAGGATGGTGTTCTTGATGTTGTTCCTGATTTGTGAGCCCGAGAGATAGAGAGGTAATCAAAAGGTGGTGATGGTTGCGGGTGGTGATGTTGGCGATGGTGGAGATGGTTGTGGTGTGTGGTTGTTGTTGGTTGTGCTATGGTTGATGATGGTGGTGTGGTTGTTATGTGAAAGCCGAGAGTGAGGGAGGGAGATAAAGATGGTGGTTGATGGTTGTGGTGTGTTGGAGGGTGGTGTTTCAAAGGAAATCCCGAGAGAGAGAGAGATCAAAGGAGTTAGTTTTGGTTGTTTTGTGTTTGAATGGTTGTATATATCCCTTCGGTTCACCGCCTCCTTGCACATAATCATGAAGTTTCTTCATAGCTTTGATGAATCACCTATTGTAGGTGTGCTTAGGTGTCCAACATGGATGATATGTGGCGGTTTAAAGGGAGAGAGAGGTTGCAAGGTGGCAAGCTAGGGGATGGCTATGGTGTGAATGTGAGGTGGCCGATGGTGGTAGTCCTAGGGTGATGTGGTGGCGGGTGGCAGCATCATTAGGGTGGTGTGGTGGTGAGTTTGATAATGTGAAAGCAAGGTGATAGGTGGCGTGTGGTGGTGATAGTCGGGTGGTGGTTTCGGGTGGTGGTTTTAGCCGAGGGTTTGAGAGGGTTTCAAGGTGGTTTATGATGGTTTGGTGTTTGTTTTGGTTTTTAGTTAGGGTCTTGAGGTTTAAATTTTGGTTATGTTGCTTTAGTTTTGATCTTCTTAATATGTATATATATATATATATGTATTTATAGATATACTACATGTACAAGTAAGCTTATGTACATGCAAAACATACATACTAGAATTTGATACATGTATACAAGCATACAAAATTTCCATATATATATACATGCATACGTGAATTTCCAATATATACATGCATGCATACTTAAATTTTCATATACATATATGCATGTAAGCATGCATACGTAATGTTTTGTGTATATATACATGTATGTGTGAATTTCTGATATATATATATATACATACATGCATACGTAAGTTTTCTAATATATTTGCATGTAAACATGCGTACGTAAAGTTGACATAATAATAATGTACTTTGTTTAATCATAACATAAATATATTAAAAATTTCTAGGGTTGTCACATACTCCCCCCGTTAAAAGAATTTCGTCCCGAAATTCCTTGGAGTATGATTTAGAAAACTTAAATAATTATTACCTCTGAATAGGTGGGGGTATTTCTTCTTGATTTCATATTCTCTTTCCCATGTGTATTCCGGTCCTCTCTTTACATTCCATTAATTTTCACTATGTGAATTCTATTTCTTCTTAACTTTTTTATTTCTTTCCCTACAATGGCTATAGGTTCTTCCACAAAATGAAGTTTCTTATCTACCTTAATTTCTTGAATTGGTACTTCCAAGGTTTTATTGGTTAGACATTTCTTGAGGTTTGACGCATGAAAGGTATTGTGTACTTCACTTAATTCTTGAGGTAATTCCAACTTATATGCTACAGGATCAATTCTATCAATGATCTTGAACGGACCAATGTATCTAGGGTTTAGCTTACTGGATTTTCCAAACCAAAAGATTCCTTTAGAGGGAGATATCTTCAGATAGACTCTGTCTCCAATTTGAAATTCTAATGGTTTCCTTCGTTTGTCTGCATAACTTTTCTGTCGATCACGAGCTGCTTTCAATCTATTTTTAATCTTAGTGATCTTATCTGTGGTTTCTTGGATTAGTTCCGGACCTGCGAGTTGTCTATCACCTATTTCATTCCAACATAGAGGTGATCTATATTTTTTTCCATACAGAGCTTCAAATGGAGCTAACCCAATACTAGAATGATAACTGTTATTGTATAAAAATTCTATTAATGGTAAGTAACTATCCCAATTTCCACCAAAATCTATAGCACAAGCCCTTAACATATCTTCTAAGGTTTGTATTGTTCTTTCACTCTGTCCATCAGTTTGTGGATGATAGGCTGTACTTAAATTTACTTGGGTTCCTAAGGCTTTTTGTAAAGTTTGCCAGAACCTAGAAGTAAATCTACTATCTCTATCTGATATAATGGATACAGGTATTCCATGTCTGGACACAATTTCTTTTATGTAGATTCTTGCTAATCTCTCAATCTTATAATCTTCTCGTATAGGTAAGAAATGAGCTGACTTAGTTAGTCTATCTACTATAACCCAAATTGTATCGTATCCATTTCTGGTTCTGGGTAGCTTAGTTATGAAGTCCATTGTAATTTGATCCCATTTTGGTTAACTATATGTCCTAGAAATTGTACTTCTCTTTTCTAAAATTCATATTTTGAGAATTTTGCATATAACTTTTCTTTTGTAATAATTCCAAAGTTAACCTCAGGTGTTGTTCGTGGTCTTCCTTATTCTTAGAATAAATTAAAATATCATCTATGAAGACTATAACGAATTTATCTAAATAAGGTTTACACACTCTATTCATTAAATCAATAAATATTGCTGGAGCATTGGTTAACCCAAATGGCATTACAAGGAATTCATAATGTCCATACCTAGTTCTGAATGCAGTTTTAGAAATATCGTCTTCCTGTACTCTTAATTGATGATATCCAGATCTTAAATCTATTTTTGAGAAATAACTAGATCCCTGTAATTGGTCAAACAAATCATCAATCCTAGGGAGAGGGTACCTATTCTTTATGGTAACCTTATTGAGTTTCCTATAATCGATACACATTCTAAAAGTTCCATCTTTCTTTTTAACAAACAGAACTGGTGCTCCCCAAGGTGATACACTTGGAGGTATAAATCCTTTATCTAATAATTCCTGTAACTGGGTCATGAGTTCTCTCATTTCAGTTGGTGCTAAACGATAAGGTGATTTGGCAATAGGGGTTGTTCCTGATATTAATTCTATTTTAAATTCTACCTGACGAGGGGGTGGTAATCCAGGTAATTCATCAGAAAAAACATCAGGATATTCAGTTATAACAGGAACACTTTCCAAATTTCCCTTATCAAGTTTTGTATCAACTATGTGAGCCAAGAAAGCTAAACATTTATTATTGAGGCATTTTTCTGCTTTTTCACAAGAAATTAATTTCACAATGTTATTTGGTCTATCACCATATATGCAGAGAGTTTTGTCTTCCTTAATCAAAGGAATCTTTATCATTTTCTTATCACAAATGATTTCAGCATGATTTTTACTCAACCAATCCATTCGTACCACAATATCAAATCCTCCTAATTTAATAGGTATCAGATTTATATCAAAACAATATTTATCTAAATTCAAAATGCAATTAGGAATGATTTCATCAGCTTCTATTATTTTACCGTCAGCCAATTCTATCACATAGCCGTCACTTAATTTCTCAGATGTTAGACTAAGCGATGGTCTAAAAATATGTGAAACAAAACTACGATTTGCTCCTGTATCAAATAATACTTTAGCATACTGGTTATTGATAAGGAATGTACCCGTTACTACTTCTGGTTCATAACGAGCTTCATCAGCTTGTATCACGAAAGCCCTTCCACGGGGGTTGTTCTGGTTAGCTGGAGCCTTGCCCTTTTGTTGTGGACACTCATTACGAAAATGATTTTCACTTCCACACTGAAAGTAGATTGTTTTAGGGTTGGTAGGATTTTTGCAGTCTCGAGAAATATGTCCCTTCTTTTTGCAGTTGTAACAAACCACTGTCATACAGTTCCCTGTATGATATCTTTGGTAGATATTATACTGTGGTGGTTTATCCACTTTCTTCCCCTGAGCTGTTCCCAAGAAACTTCTTGGTGGAGGTCGGGTTACTCTTTTCTGGAAGCTTTCTCCAAATCTTCTTCCAGAGTGGTTTTCAGTCCATTTCCTTTTCTCTCCTACCTGTGGGTGACTTAATGATCCATTTCTGATCATCTCAACTGTCAGACTCCCTGACAGGATCACTGCTTCTTGAAAGGTTTTGGTTCTTGCAGATTTTACTAACCCTCTTATTTGTGGTACTAGTCCCCAAATATACCCTCCTATTCTTTTTGATTCCGGGGTTATCAGATGTGGTACTAACCTGGATAGTTTATTATACCTATCAGTGTATTCCCGGTGTGTAGCTCCTTTCATTTCTAGTGCTAAGAATTCAGCCTCTAGTTTCTCTATTTTATTATAAGGGCAGTATTTCTCTATCACTAGATTTCTAAATTCTTCCCAACTCATCCTATTCATAACATTCCTACCCCTAGTGTGTATCTCCATTTTCCACCAGGATTTTGCCTCTCCTTTTAGGGAATGTGAAGCAAATAGTGTCTTGAAGTTTTCAGCACAGTTACTGATTTCCAAGACTCCTTCCATTTCATCTAGCCATCTTAAAGCTTGTACAGCTCCATCTTTTCCATCGAATTCCCGAGGTCTGCAGGACATAAATGTTTTGTAAGAACATCCCTTTGAAACTCCATTTAGAATTTCATCTTCCTGTCGTTCTTCCATGTTAATATTTTCAGGCCCTGCTGGTGGGTGTGAGGTAGCTCTAAAATTCAGATTTTGTTGGAGTTGGGTTATTAAGGTAGGTAGGGTAGCTTCTATTTGTTGGGCTACTATCTGAGAAATCCTATCATTCTCATTTGTATCAGTGTTTATGGGTGTTTCTTCCCCAAGTCTGGTTCTGGGTCGTCCCACTCGAGCTGTTCTTCGGACAGGCTGAGTGTTTCTTTTTGGCGGTATGATTCACTATAGTGAATTATAACATTAGTATCATAAATAAATATTCTAACACAAAATCATTTAACACATATCAAATAAATATTTTAACACAACGGTACATATATCAATTAGGCTTTTATTTCTTTTATTCTAGAAAGTTAGACTATAATCTTTTAATTCCTGCGAATCCATTTCCATATCCTCGTGAAGATACTTTTCTTGGGCATCTTGAGCTTTTTGATGTCCTTCTGGATTTTCCAGATTCCTAGCTGTATTTTCTTAAGTTTTCTAAGAGTTTGTCGAGCCGTCTTCACCTGATCCAACTCTTGTCTTTTAGTAACCTTATTTTTACCTTCGGGGGAATCAGAAGGTTGTATTTCTAGTTCCTCAGTTTGCTTAGCTCTAAACTTGTGCCCACGTTGTATTTTTTTCCTAGGAGTCTTAATTGTATATCCTCCCACGTGTACTGGTGCACGTCGAACATAAAATTTTGGCTTATTTTCCACTTCTGTTGGAGGAATATCCATAGCTTGTTGAGGTTCTGGTTCAGGTGTTATTTCCTTAGAATTGCTATGGTCCGGATATTCGGAAGGATCGGTCTCATAGTGGCAACTATCTGAATTCATAACTGCACGAATTTCTTAATAATATTACACAAAATGGTTAGCCAAATAATTATTAAAATTTTGTTAGAATCTTAATCATAAAATCACAGAATTTTACATAACTCACATAATTCACATAAAATCATAAAATAATTTTAAGTATATTTTGAGCTTATGGTTATAGTCTAGATATTTTTAAAATATCTAATTCTCTATAACCAATGGCTCTGATACCAACCTGTCATATCCCGGCGGAAGCGTGAAAGTTGCGGGTGGGGTGTGACTTGTTTTATCAGAGTACATTAATTGTAGCGAAGTAAACACAATAAACATACATACATAAAATCATAACATAGGACATGCTTTTATTTATAATATTTAAAATTACATCTTGTACATAGTTTTTCAAAATTAGATGTAATTTTCTACAACTTGACTACTGCATGCCCTTAGAACCGATGGAAGTGTGCGTCAACGTACACACTATCGTCAACGATGTTGACGGTTAACGTGACACATACTCTTCCAACCACTTCTCCCTAACCATTATGCACTTCGAAGCTAAAATCAAATGAATTACTCATTGTTTCTTGAAAAAGCATACTTAAACCAGTCAATAAAAAGTTGGTGAGAAACATAGGTTTATATCCAAACAAAATATATGTACCAATTACAACCAAACCTGTTCACACACATAATCATACTGTCACGAAATAATTCACAAAATCAGATAATATTACATCTCAACCCTCATTCGGTTAGGTGCAGGAAAATAGCAGCAACACTCATCCTGTTGGTGCAATATTCTCCTAAGTAGCGCTAAATATTATCGGACGGTTCCTCATTCGAATTAATGGTTGTATCGTAAATGACAGTAAGTATCAAAATATTTTCAAAAATAATACATCAACCCAAATCAGTATGCTTTTTCTCCCAAAAACTTTATGAATACCAAATGGTCAAAATGGGGCTATGAAACTCACCGTGTCTCCAAATTTGAACCAATAAAATAATTCACAATATCAGATAAAATTTTCTTTAAAATTTTTAGAACCTCAGATTTATTTAACTTTTGAGAGTTCAGCTGTAAGGTAGTCAAATGAATTTTACCACAAAATTCCAAACAATTAGTTTATTATACATAATTTCTTATAATTAGTCCAAAGTCTCCATAAATCACCAAAATTACCTATGGTTATCCAAAAATCACCAAAAATTTATAGAATATTATTTCAACAGTTAGAAACATCCCATAAATTTTATAACATGTAACTCCCAACATATTGTCTTTTGCAATTTTTATAATATTCCCAAAATTTATTAAAAATAGTTTCTGTAGTTTATAAATTATTAAAATTTTAAAAACAGTTTATTACATATAATAGAAAATTATATAAATATATAAAGGTACAAATCATAGCATATTAGTTTCTGTAAATTTTACAATAATCTTAATATTTAGAAAAAATAGTTATATGACTCAAAAATTTATGAAATTTATATATTCTGTAGATGAAGATTAAATATTACATCAATGATTTTCTCAGAATTTATTATATAAATTAAATATTTATTTCGATTTTTATACTTCAGAAAACATAAAAACTCGTATTTTAATTATAATAAGAAAATAAATTCTGAAATAATTCCAGAGACTTTTATACTTCAAAAGTATTATTCTGTGACTTTTCCAGAATTTTATCGAATTTATTTATAATTTTGAGTATTTTCTTTATTTTCATTATTTAAAATAATTTGTATAAATTGTTTCATTTATCATAATTTTATCAAAATTTCCAGAATAATATTTCAGTATATAATAAAGATTTTTCAATGTTTATTCCCACAATATCATTTGTTTAATATTTTTACTAGTTTTTTCTTAACAATTCCAAATTTAGTCTTTATAAATTCAAACTATCCATTTATCACAAATTTCTCTGAATTTTAGTAATCCATTATTGTGATCATGGAACTTAAAAATACTTTTAAGGTTGGTTTTGGTGCTTTAATAGCAAAACTAACTATATATGTGTTTTATAACACATATGTAATATTAGGTTTTTAAATCATAAAAAAATATTTATAACCTTGTGGATGAGGAGGATGGTGTTCTTGATGTTGTTCCTGCTTTGTGAAGCCGAGAGATAGAGAGGTAATCAAAAGGTGGTGATGGTTGCGGGTGGTGATGTTGGCGATGGTGGAGATGGTTGTGGTGTGTGGTTGTTGTTGGTTGTTGTTGGTTGTGCTATGGTTGATGATGGTGGTGTGGTTGTTATGTGAAAGCCGAGAGTGAGGGAGGGAGATAAAGATGGTGGTTGATGGTTGTGGTGTGTTGGAGGGTGTTGTTTCAAAGGAAATCCCGAGAGAGAGATCAAAGGAGTTTGTTTTGGTTGTTTTGTGTTTGAATGGTTGTATATATCCCTTCGGTTCACCGCCTCCTTGCACATAATCATGAAGTTTCATCATAGCTTTGATGAATCACCTATTGTAGGTGTGCTTAGGTGTCCAACATGGATGATATGTGGCGGTTTAAAGGGAGAGAGAGGTTGCAAGGTGGCAAGCTAGGGGATGGCTATGGTGTGAATGTGAGGTGGCCGATAGTGGTAGTCCTAGGGTGATGTGGTGGCGGGTGGTAGCATCATTAGGGTGGTTTGGTGGCAAGTTTGATAATGTGAAAGCAAGGTGATAGGTGGCGTGTGGTGGTGATAGTCGGGTGGTGGTTTCGGGTGGTGGTTTTAGCCGAGGGTTTGAGAGGGTTTCAAGGTGGTTTATGGTGGTTTGGTTTTTGTTTTGGTTTTTAGTTAGGGTCTTGAGGTTTAAATTTTGGTTATGTTGCTTTAGTTTTGATCTTCTTAATATGTATATACATATATATATATATATATGTATTTATAGATATACTACATGTACAAGTAAGCTTATGTACATGCAAAACATACATACTAGAATTTGATACATGTATACAAGCACACAAAATTTCCATATATATATATACATGCATACGCGAATTTCCAATATATACATGCATGCATACTTAAATTTTCATATATATATATGCATGTAAGCATGCATACGTAAAGTTTTGTATATATACATGTATGTGTGAATTTCTGATATATATATACATACATGCATACGTAAGTTTTCTAATATATTTGCATGTAAACATGCGTACGTACAGTTGACATAATAATAATGTACTTTGTTTAATCATAACATAAATATATTAAAAATTTCTAGGGTTGTCACAACTTATTTATTTTTGAATGATTTTGTGTAATAGTTTGTAATAAAAATATAAATTTTATTCTAAAATAAATGTATAATCATTTGTATTCGTTTGTGTTATGAGTTTTTTTGTGTTCGTCATGTTCATGAACAGTTGTTTGTCTTCGTTTGTTTTTCTTTGTATTCACTTGCTTTCTGTAAGTGTTCGTGAACAATTCATGAACAAGTTTATTTCTTAACGAACAAACACGAACAAAGTCTTGTTCGTGTCCGTTTGGTTTGTTTACATATTACGAGCGCTATGACGGACTTTTTTGTCGCTATATATGATTAGTGACAAGATTATAATGACACAAATCCGTATGTGGAAACATATTATGAGCGCTACGACGGACTTCTGTGTCGCTATATATGATCAAAACAATTATATAACAATAATTCTTATATGTCGGTGTCCACAAGAAACTTTTAAAGGTTTTTAAAGTTACCACCAAGTTTTAAGAAATTACAAAAGGCCCCCCTCACTTTGAAGAATCTTTTAGAGTTTTTAAACTTATCACCAATCTTTAAGAAATTCCAAAAAGACCCCCACTCACTTTTCATATATAGTTTATTAATTATTAATTCCTTTACAAAATGATTAATTTATATAATATTTATATATCAGTTTTGGTACGTTTAGTGGGTTGTATTATGTGTTTAGTGGTTTGTACTTACCTTTGTCTTTTTCTTAAACTTTAACTTTTCTTTAACCTATTACTTTTATGTCTTTTACAATTTACACCTAATATATATTTTTTCCATCTCCCAACACGTGTGTGTGATTCAACAGTTTTACCCTTATTTTTTTCAAGAACCATAATACTTTTATATATTTTCAACATATTTATTTCGTTTAACTGTCTTGTTACAACGTACTAACCCTAAATCGACTTGCTTATTATTTTAATATTTTACGTTTCACATCCGCTGTTTAACATCTTTAAGTCTACTTTCCATTCGATTTGTTTTCTGTTTTATTTTAATACGAAATTTTCTGGTGTTTGTGGTCGTTGACTGTGACGTGACATTGATACTACTTGGCATTGTTTTACGCCCCCCGCGCAACGCGGGGCTCAATCCTAGTTATTTTTTAATACTCCTAACGGGCCCATGCTAAACAATTCTAGGTGAAACAAGTTCATCACGTGAATGGTAAATCGAACTTATCAAATGGTTCCTTAACTTTTTTGGGGCCTCTCTTTCTATGCCCGTAAGCTTGATTTTTCAATGTTACATCAGCGATTTCCGACAAGTTTTCAATGGAACAACCTTCAAGAATTCGTATAGTCGTAACAATTGGCACCAGTGATTTCCATTGCAAAATGACTAATGGTTAGTGACAAAATGTTCTTTTATTTTTAATTGTATTAAGAGAATTTAGAGAATCTCCAACGATGCACCGACACCCATCCAAAAATCCAAACAACATCTGGTTTTGTAGACACTATTGGAGATCTCGCAAGAAGCACTCCTATCTGGATTTCTGGATAACTTCAAATGGGCTTGGATGAGGACCACACAAACAAACAATACTGAGAATATCTATATCTATACTACTATATAATTGAGAACTTTAGGACAAAATGATCATTTCAACATCATATTAAGACGTCATACCAAAGGTCACCACCTAAATTCATGTTGATCTTCACTTTTCTTCCATCGATGCCCTCATTTACTTTCCCTCACGTTCAAATTTAGCCAAACAATTGAACAATCGAATCCCTTCTCCTTCTCCTCCCTTAATTCAATCACAATCAATTGAATTGCACATCAGTTTCAATCCTCACCTCCCCAATTCATTAATTCCCAAAACAACATCACCGTTTACATCCACCTTAAACACCAGGACCTTTGTTCTCCTCTTTAAGACCCTTAACCCCACTCGAACCCAGTTCATCTTCAATTCCTCCTCTGACACCGTCATAAATGACGGTGAAGCTCCAATTCGCAAAAAATAGGTCTCTATGCTTCCTTCTGTTCATGCTGAAAACCCTGAAAATATAGTTTTTTGAAGAAATTATGAAGATTGATGTTGATATCCAAAATTAGGTATATAATTGTATGTTTTGTTTACTATTGTTTTGCATATTCATAGACTAGGTTACAACCCGTGTGTCACACGATTGATTTAAAAAAAGGTATCATTAAATCATTAATTAAAAAATAAGCATCATTTTACATTAAACATATGAAGATTAGAAAGGTGTTTCTACATATTACACTTAAATGTGAATGAAACTAACCAATGAGGTTGTAAGTGTAATAAATAAAAAATCAAATTACCAAAACCTAAATCTAAAAACTGATTGACAAAGCACAATTTGTTGTTGTACATAAAATTAAACAAATCCATGAGGAAAGCTTCCTTTGTTTAAAAATGTTAAGTCAAAGAAAAAAAAAATATATAAATCTATTAGCATTAAGCAATGACTTTAAACCTGAGCCGTTGAATCTCAAGCTTACATGTCGCTCAAGTGTACATGGCATTGGTCTAATTCTATCATTTGGTTTAAAAAGAGTTGCATGGAAAAATAAAAGACATCAAATACAATCATGACCTCCACTTGAACATTGTGCCGTCATCTTACAGTACATTAGACTTCTTGCAAGTAAAACTGGAAAACTGATATGTAGGAATTTAGGTTAACAATACTGATATGTAGGATTTTAAGTCTTACTACTGGTGAACACTCCAAGGTCTAGTTTGAGTTATTTTCATCTAGCATTAGAAACAATATTATAAGAATATTAACCTTATATAAATGAAAATCATAAAATAAACATATTAGTAAGTGATGCCTAATGGTGATTCCTTAATCATTACGGTAAGTTCTTCATATTGATTTTCAATGTCTACAATATCATCAGTGTTGGATCATATGAGGCTGGGGTAATAAAAACAACACTTATAAGAATTTTGAAATACAATTGAAGAAGTCTTCCGAAGCTAAAGCAACTCTTCCGAAGAGAAGTTGAAGATCTTCTGAAGCTTAAAGTATGAAGAGCTTTCAAAGATAGAACTAAGTCTTTTGAAGACTAAGTAGTTCTTTTTTTGAAGTATTCATATTTAGAAGATACAAGACAAAGTCTTCCAAAGAATGAAGTCATGAAGACCTGCAGAAGATTCGGAAGAAGTTGATTCTTTCGAATGATAAATGGCCTCGAAAGAACTTATCATTCCGAAGCCATTTACCTTTGGAAGAACCAACTATGAACTAGTGAACAAAATTATGGGTTGTCTGACATCCATTGCCAACTTTGGTATACTGCATAGCGCTTCCCCACGCCCATATAGTTGACTATACTTTATTCCACTATTCACCTTTATCAATTAGTACAGTTACCATCTTTAGTTGGTGACAAAATGTAAGTTATGATCCTGTCATGACTACCTAATCTAGGAAAGTATTTTATCTTAGATACTTTACTTCTAGCAATGTAGTATTTGTTTAGTTGTAAATTTCAGCTGGGCATCCAAATATAATCGGCTGTAGATAATAGTACATATAGTTTCTCATTGTAATTCATCAAACCATGTCAGTAAGAGTCTTGTAATACTGAGTTGAGAAATAAGATACGCAAGTATCTTGAAAACCATTCTTGTGTTCATTAGCTTATTGTATTACTATCGACTTAGCTTGAGATTCTGCTTTATCAACCGAGTGAGACTTAGTGAGTTTGTGAGGTAATCTTGTATTAAGAGACCAACACCGATCCTGCAATCAGGAAGAAGATTGATTGAAAATTTGTACTTCTAGGCACACAGTAGTAACATCTAGGACTTTCACAATAAAAACTTTGATACCAAACATATAAACTATACTACGAAGTTTGTGAAACCCAATTATATAATTCTATTTGTGAAACTCAACACAGTTCTAATAATATATTTTTGATGTTTGAGTGCGGAACAATGTTGGTTTAAAACTGATATAATCAAATACAACGGTATTAAGGGATAGTGAAATCCATATCCGTTTTGGTTTAGCTAAGACATTAAAACAATTTAAACATAGAACATGGTATTCGGTATTACAAAAGTTCACTGAAATAACAAATTCCAAAATATATATGGCCTGTAGAAAGAACATTATATGATGATACCATATTTTGACTTAATTCTAGATACAAGAAAGCTAGTATATTAACAAACAAAACCAGATAGTAAAGTTAATAAATCTACTTTCAAATTAGCATATCCGCTTCATCAAAATGTATTTAGAAATGCATAAAGGTTTATGTTCAGAATTAAAAGACAATTTTCTATTTGTTGGACATAAAGACAATTGCAAGAGGTGATAGAATTTAGACGTGCCAAAAATAAATATAGCACATATCACCTTAAGTCATCGTAACAGGTCGGCATCTAAAATATTAATTGTAGTATTATAAATCAGCAGCTCTGGATTAGATTAATTCGCTATAACATAAGTTTACATTCAGAGATCAATGACAATTCAATGGAAATTGCAAGTTTGAAAGCAATTTCTGTAATAGAAGAAAAAAAATCATAACATGACACTTTGTTATAAACACCAATGTTGCACTGAAAACTCGGTTACTAATAAATGCAACAAATGCATTGAAAAATATATGTTGATGTATTGAACCTTAAGCTCCATTTAATTGAAGACAGTGTAGGTTAATAATGCAATTTTAAAAATATTTATATGTTGAGGAAACTTCATATTGGTAAATACAATTTTGAAATATATTAATGTTTGTATATGAACAATCCATAAATAAGTCTTATCTCAACAATCAGAAAATGCTTTTCAAATGTAGTTTAGTAGTTAGGCGCCAGAATATTAAATAAAATGAATGTAGTTTATGTATTTAGTGTCACTTGATTTAGCAAGCAACCTTACGGTTTGTTTTTTTTTTTTTTTTTGACAGCGGTTCCAACTTTGCAGATGGAAAGGAAGATAATCGAACTCAAGTAAACAAAGCATTAGCAAGTTTTCTAATTGTCAATATGGGGTTGCAATGTGTACTTGATATTTCTATAGGATACTCAGTAACAGCTATGCATATAATCTATGGTATAATCTATATGGAAATACCGATCCTTGCTAGCTGTTATTACATAAAAGGAAATGTCAATATATAAAATAATGAATTTAGAAGAAATGATCCCTTTTATGTTAAGTCGTTATATTAGTTGTCAAACAACCTATTATTCATTTATTGCTAAATTAACAAAGCACATAAAGCACATGTCCGCTACGTATGTTTCTATTACCACTTATTACTTAATATAACATATAGCAAAGTCAAGCAAAATATCAAAAGAAAATGCACGTGGACAAGATTAATATAGAAATTATGTTGTAGTATCAAAACTGATCAAGGTAAGCATTCGGCAACGATCGAATATAATCCTATTTTTCAGATTATGTATCCAATCTTGAATTTAAATAATTAATATTATTAATAAAATATACTATATGTGTCATAAACATAGAAGATAAGCATGGAACTTGCAAGCTCAAAGCTTTATACAACTATGACAGCCAAACACAAATACCTCGCAACCTAAAAGAAAGCTTATTATCCAATATAGACCAAGCAACACAAATGCACTACAGTGACCAGATCAACAGCTATGATAACCAAAAACAAATACCTCACAATCTAAAAGCTCATTATCCACCAAAGACCAAGTAGCACCAATGCGCTACAGTGGCCGGATCGTACTTCTCATCCCCTGAAAATGAATAACAAAACAAAACAGTGAAGCATAACTTTAGCAGATTTGTTAAAATTGATTCGTCAAAAACACAACCATGACTACAAGTTAATTAACAAACAAATCAACGTGTTCAGCCTTAATTCGAATCGATAGGTGCTTAGAGACAATAGTAAAACTCGCAAGTAAATAACTTTTATAGAAGAATCGAAAACAATAGATGATGTCAAAAATCATTATATCAATCCATGAATCATGATGTGTGTATGAAATAGAGATTAATCAAACCAATTTAAACTACCTTTATCAAGTATTTGCATAATTTCTATGAAGCGTTGTGTTTTGAAGGTTTGCTTCAATCATACTTTGATAATACAAATAGATGTTATATTTCTGTTGACCATTCCCGTAACAGTCACAACTTGTTTGATATAACACCTAAAAGGCGATGGAATCAAGCAAATGCAACTTCTTTTCCTATAAAAAGAAAATCAAGCATTGCATCAAACAATTGGCATGCATTCCATGCTTGCAATCATCAACTACAATTTGACTTCACATTTCACATTATCTCTTTGCATGAAAACCAATAACAATAAGGCTAAAAACATTGCATTTTCTTAGGCTAACTTATTTTATATAAAAACTTGTTTCCGTTCAAGTGTTGCAATGTTCTAGTGATGAAGAATGCACATAAATTTATAAAAACATGCACAGATGAATGATAACATCATAATAAACCTTAGATATAGACTGTTGGTTTCTCTATGTCTATTCTCTGGCTTTATAGACAAAAAAGAATATATTTCACTTTTTCATCACCTCCTCTACGGTGATTTTAAGTGTATGTTGTGTGCTGTATGATATATTATTTGCTGCCCTGCTATCGTTATTGCTTTTGTTGATCGAGTCGGGGGTCTCTTTGGAAGCGGTCTCTCTACCTACCCAGATAGAGGAAAGACTTGGCACTACCTACCCCCCAGACCCTGCTCTGAGTGGGATATACTGGATTTGTTTGTTTGTTTATTTATCACCTCCTCTACGGCTTTGACAACACCTTTCTCATTCTATGTTGTTTTCATACAAACAAATAACACAAGAAATCAATTTAGAAATCTTCAGGAATTTTAGAAGCAACAAAAAAGGATAATTAAAAATCCATTTAAAGGAAACCACAGTTCAGCACTTTAATTTTGTAACAACTGCACACACAAAATTCTCGGGTTTGAGGTTCAAAAAGAAACAACAAATCAAAGGCCTAAACAACAACAGTTACATATGAAGATCAACATAGAAGAACAATAAAATCGTATTAAAACTTAAAATAACAGTAACATGATTTCACATTAACGAATCAGCCATGAAGGTTTGTACATTTGTGGTCAAAATTCAATAAAAAAATTAAACACAGAAGAAGAGATACAAATACACTTGAGCATAAACACTTTTATGTTGCAACAGATGATTAGCAACCAAGGAAAAATACACAATCAATTAAAACGAAATCAAAGTTCAGCCACATCGACGGAGCTAATGAAAAAGATATTAGTAGATGCCGACTCAGTTAGAGATTTTTGGTTTAGAAAGAAGAATGAAAGATTAGGAGAAGAATACATGGTTAGATCCGGTTTTCCATAAGAAAGAAGAAAACGGGTTCACCATTCATGACATCTCTTGGTCATGTGGAACTTATACCATGATGGGTCTAATCGGACTCCATGGTAAAAGCATTTGGGATACAAGACAAAGAAGTGATTCAAATAAGACTTTAAAAAGATTTGATGTTATGAAATGTTTATACGTGTGAAAAAAAGCTCGAATAATACTTTCTAGATAAACTTATTGGAAATTATTATACGCGTTTTATCGTATACAAGAACATATCCTTGATCATGCCATCCTTATTCTTACAACAAAGATATGTTCTTATTCTTCCCCAATAAACTTGAAATACATGTTGGTGAATAAGTTCTGTTCTTTTAATTTATCATCTAAATGGAGAAATATGGATAGATTCACGAACGGACGAACCCCCCTAAATTTACGAATCGTCAAAAACTTAAAACGTGATATGTTTTTCATTATCATGATTCTTTTCCTTTATCTTTTTTAAAATAAAAAAAACAAAAATGTGTGAAACAAATTTTTAAATACATGAAAATTTGTGGTTCCATGAGTTTTTGACAAACTTACTATTTTTTTTAGTTTTTATAACCGTGAAAATAAATATTTATAGAAATACATGATAACAATGCGTACTTCACGTCTAAAATAGCCCAACTCCCTCGTATCCTGCGCATGCTACACCCTTGCGTACCGACTTTTACTTTAACTTAAAAACTTGTTATATTTATATTCTATGTAATACATTAATTTGAGAAAGACGAGTTTGTCCTTTTAACTTAAGCAGGTTATTTATATTCTATGTAATACATTAATTTACTTTAACTTAAGCAGGTTATTCATCATACGGTGGATATCCATCAAACACCGGAGGATATCCACCACATGGCTATCCATCAGGTAATTAGTTCAAATATGATCATACGTGTCAAATGTAGTTATTTTAAGTTGAAATATGTAAGTTGTCATCAACAGGTCATGGAGGATATGCGAGCCACTCGGGTTCACATGGAATGGGAGCGCTTCTAGCCGGTGGTGCAGGGCTCCCAGGGGCAGCGGCATATGGATCTCATCATATGGGTCATGGACATGGAGGCTATGGGCACCACCATGGACATGGAGGCTATGGGCACCACCATGGACATGGAGGCTATGGGAACTACCATGGTAAGTTCAACCATGGAAAATTTGGCAACCATGGTAAGAAGTGGAAGTGATCTAGTCACGCTCAAGTGTGTCGTGTTGTTTGTCAAACCAGCACCGTGTTTGGATCAACAGTTGTTAGTTATTATGACGTGTGTTTCGTTGTACTATTAGATGGTTTGCAACCAATATACGATGGTTTGGTAATAAAAACGAAATAGTATCCATTTGTGACGAAAATTCAGTACAAATAGTTTCGTTACTAAGTATTTTGTGACAGAAACATGCTTGATATTAGTGACCATGTCCTTGTCGCTAAATCTAAGACTTTAGCAATGATGAGTTTTGTAACATAGAACAAAATAATTGCAACTGGACCAACAAAGTAGTTATTGCTAGACCAACAAACAAAAATACTCTCAAGACATCAGTGATATATAAGATCTATAATGACATAAATCCGTATGTGGAAACATATTATGAGCGCTATGACGGACTTTTGTGTCGCTATATATGATAAAAAAATAATATTTTTTAAATAATCCTAACAAGCCCATGCTAAACAACTCTTAATGAAACAAGTCCATCACGTGAATGGTAAATCGAACTTATCAAATGGTTCCTTAACTTCTTTTGGGCCTCTCTTTCTAAGCACATAAGCTTGATTTTTCAATGTTACATCAGCGATTAGCGATAAGTTTTCACTGGAACAACCTTCATGAATTCGTATAGTCGCAACTATTGCCACCAACGCTTTCCATTGCAAATTGACTAATGGTTAGTGACAATATGTTCTTTTATGATGTTTGAACATATGGTGTTGTTAGAGAAAAATAAAATTTACTAAAAGATGAATAGAAATATAATGTGATAGACATGTTTTTAAGTGCTTAAACACGATCTTATTGTTGGAGATGCACTTAAATCTTATGTGAATTGGTGCATATGTTACCATTAGATCAAGGAAATGTCACATAACAACTTATACAAATCTATAGTATCTAATAAAAGAAGGTTTATTTTGTCAAGTGTCACTCTTTTGACACACCTTTTGCCACATGTCATTATTCAAGAGATACTCATATTATTTTTCCCTCCAAAAGGGTATTATAATAATTTAAACACTAAAACTAATTTCTCTCTTTTATTAAAGATCAATTTTATTAATTGCAATATTTCTCTATATTTTTTAAAATCAATATAACTTTTTAAAATAGATTTTATTAAGAAAATAAAAATCACATCTTTTTAATAAAATAGAACTAATAATAAATTTTTAATATAACATCAAATTTTCAAAAACACTAAACCCTTTTTAAATAAAATATTTTAAATTGATCCTTTTTTTAAAATTATGAAAAGATGAACTTTTCTAAAAACAATCTTATTAAAACAACCAGAATAATTACATACCAGAGTTTTTAATATAAAAATATTTTTTATAATAGAATCTTAAAACAAATGTTTAAAAATGAACTATTTAAATAAGAGAGTTAAAAAATAATATAATTATTTTATATTCTTGAACTATTACGTATATATAATTCATATCTTATATTAAAATATCGTACTGTAAATTTTTGTTTTTATTACTAACTATAATTCATTTAATTAATGAGTTTATAGCTTATCTATCTATATATGTATCAGTCTATCTATCTATCTATCTATAATAAAGAAAAGAAATAAGATAAGACGTGACATAATTGTAAGTCTAATCATACTAACTTTCTCATTTCACTCTATTATTAAAAATAATATTGAATACTAATAATTTTATTCATGCCATTTTCAAATTAAAAAAATATATAATTTAATAAATTGAAAACCTATTTTTTAAATTAAAAACACACTTTTTAAAAATAAAAAAGCAACGAACTTTTAAAAAATCATTTTACTTATAACAAAATATTTAAAAACCATAATTTTTTTATAAAACAAAAGTTTAAGAAAAATACATTATTGTTTATTTACTTAAAGTAGCTATTTATACATAATTATAATCATATTTTATTTTCAAGCATGGTTTTATAATTCATAACTTTTTAGTAATTATTTTAATAATTTATTTATTCAAGCCGTGTAATACACGGGATACTAACCTAGTATTACTTATATACCATTGTTTTTAAATGGTTACCTTAAAGCGAAAACTTATCATGTTAATATTGTGGAGACGCACATGGACTTATGTATCAGTAATTTTTATAACCTTAAAGATAAAGAAACTTACTTTTAGAACAACTCATATACCATGTACTTTTATTCTTAAACTATACCAACTTTTAATAAAACTAATATTAGGATTTAAACTCTGGTCTTTGCTAAATAGTTTTTGGCTTTTATCATTGTACTACCAACATGAGTAAATATTCTTAATAATTTGAAATATCGATATTCAATTTCTTTTTAGGGTATACCTTTTATCACATGTTTTACTCTCCATTAATACATGACACATATAACGAATCTAAGCAACGCGTAAACCAAGTGAAGTTCTTCCCCTCTTCTATATAATACTCTGTACCTCTTAAGTTTCTTGCAATTTAAATCAAAGCTCTAAAAAATCTAAGATCAAACGATTACTCGAGTTGGTTAGTTTTCATCATCGTCGTCAACATCTTTGTTTTTCTTCCCTTTTTAATTATCGTCCATTACAATTTCTTCCACAACTTCATATATACAGGATAAGAAAGATGGCTGACAAAGGATTTTACTCTTATAACAGCGGATATGGTGGTGGTGGGTCCTACCCTCCACCTGGAGGATACCCACCTCAAGGGTATGCTTACCCTCAAATAGGTTATTCATCATACGGTGGATATCCAACAAACACAGGAGGATATCCACCAAACACAGGAGGATATCCACCGCATGGCTATCCTTCAGGTAATTAGTGAAAATATGATCATATGTGTCAAATCTTGTTATTTTAAGTTGAAATATGTAAGTTGTCATAAACAGGTCATGGAAGATATGCCGGCCACTCGGGTTCACATGGTATGGGAGCACTTCTAGCCGGTGGTGCAGCGCTCGCAGGGGCAGCGGCATACGGATCTCATCAGACTGGTCATGGCTATGGAGGCTATGGGCACCACCACGGACATGGAGGCTATGGACACTACCATGGTAAGTTCAAGCATGGCAAGTTTGGCAAACATGGCAAGTTTGGCAAGAAGTGGAAGTGATCGAGTCATGCTCAAGTGTGTCGTGTTGTTTGTCAAACCGGTACTATGTTTGGATCGACAATTTTTAGTTATTATGACGTGTGTTTCGCTGTACTATTAGATGGTTTGTAACTAATATATGTTGGTTTGGTAATAAAAACGAAATAAATATCCATTTGTGACAAAAATTCAGTATAAATAGTTACGTCACCAAGTATTTTGTGACAGAAACATGCTTGATATTGGTGACCATTTCTTTGTCGCTATACTTTAAAGTTTTGCATCGATTAGTTTTGTTGTAGACTTGTTCTTGTGTCACAAAGAGCAGAATAATTGCAACTAGATCAACAAAATAATTGTAGCTAGACCAACAAACAAAAATACTCACTCAAGGCATCAGTGGTAACATCTATATGTTTAAACGTTACATCAACGATTAGCGACAAGTTTTTGACGAAACACCCTTCATAAATTCGTTATCCGGAAATCTATATTGTATATACATTTTATATATACAAGGGTCTATGGTGTTTGGACATAAGGTATTGTTAGAGAAAAAAGAGAATTACTAAAAGATGAGTAAAAATATGATGTGATAGACAAGTTTTTAAGTGCTTAAACACTCTTATTGTAAGAGATGCACTTAAATCTTATGTGAATTGGTATATATAATATATGTTACCATTAGATCAAGGAAATGTCACATAACAACTTATGCAAATATTACTTACATACCAATATTGTTTTTAAATGGTTACCTTAAGTGACAACTTATATATTAAGATTGTGAAGATGCCCATGGACTGATGTATCGATAGTTTTTATAACCGTAAATATAAAGAAACTTATTTTTAGAACAACTCATACACCATGTACTCCTATTCTTAAAATATACAAGCTTCTAATAAAACTAAAATAAGGAATTCAACTCTGGTATTCGTTAAATAGTTTTTGACTTTTACCACTGGACTACAACACGAGCAAATATTTTTAATAACTTGAAATATCACTATTCATTTTCTTTTTAGTTATACCTTTATCACATGTTTTATTCTCCATTAACACATGTCACATATAACGCATCTAAGCAACGCGCGAACCAAATAAAGGTCTTCCACTCTTCCTATATAATACTGTACCTCTCTAAGTTTCTTGCAATTTGGATCAAAGCTTTCAAAGATATATTATCAAACTACTCAAGGCGGTTAGTTTTCATCATCATCATCGTCATCTCTATTTTTTTCTTTCACTTTTAACTATCGTCCATTACAATTTCTATTCGACTCTATATATACAGGATAAGAAAAATGAGTGACAAAGGATTCTACTCTCATAACACTGGATATGGTGGTGGTGAACCAGGCCCTCCACCTGGAGGGGATACCCTCAAACAGGTTATTCTTCATATGGTGGATGTCCACCTAACACAGTAGGATATCCACCGCATGGCTATCCTTCAGGTAATTAGTTCAAATGTGATCATCCGTGTCAAATGTTGTTATCTTAAGTTATAAATATATAAGTTGTCCTCGACAGGTCATGGAGGATATAGCGCCCACTCAAGTGGACATGATATGGGAGCACTTCTAGCCGGTGGTGCTGCGCTCGTAGGGGCAGCTGCATATGGATCTCATCATATGGGTCATGGTTATGGAGCTACGCGCACCACCATGGCCAAGGAGGCTATGGGCACTACCATGGTAAGTTCAAGCATGGCAAGTTTGGTAAACATGGCAAGTTTGGCAAGAAGTGGAAGTGATCGAGTCATGCTCAAACGTGTCGTGTTGTTTGTCACACTCGTACTGTGTTTAAATCAGCACATGTTAATTATCATGATATGATTTGTAAATAAAATATGATGGTTTGGTAATAAAACGAATAAATATCCAATTGTGACAAAAAATTACTAGCAATAGTTACATCTTTAATATTGTTGACGGACACAAACTTGATATTAGTGAGCATATGTTTTGTTGCTAAATCAGAGACTTTTGCATCGATTAATTTTGTTGTAGGCTTGTATTTGTGTCATCAAGAACATAAATAATTAATTTGCAACTTAACCCATACAAAACAAAAATACCCCTATCATGGCACATGTGGTGTATAAGAGATCTATAGTGGCACAAATCCATGTGGAAACAACTTCGAACCTCGTTGGTACCAGTTTGGGGACATTTAGAGCAATGAAGAGAATTTTCCTTTAAGTCAGTGGTTGCGAAGGCCGATTCTCAGAGCTCGACCCCGGTTTTCATCCGGCTGTTACTCCAGAGGGGCAACCCTTGTGGAGGCAGTACGGCTTCCGGGGGAACGCCGTAACCAAGTCTGACAATCCAGCGTGGACCCGGTTCAGACAACATAGTCTGGGGCAGATCTTGGCTAGGGTCGCCCAGGGGGGCGATGTGACATTGAGTCACTCTTAAGAAAGTCACCGTTCAATAAAAAAAAAACATATGATCAAAAGTTTTATAAAACTCTTAACTGGCTCAGACCATACGGCTAGCGGTGCAACAAGTTGATCACATGAAAGGTAAATCAAGCTTGTCAAGTGGCTCATTAAACTTTTTCGGATGTCCCTTTCTAGCCTATTTTTATCTTTTAGAGAGGAGATCCTGGGTTCAAACCCTAACATGATGTAATTTAGGAGTAAAATATAGGATAGATTTGCCGCTAAAAAAAATAGAGTTTTCACATCACTATCAGCAATTTGCTACGGGGATTTCAACAAAACCGTCATAAATTTGTACCGTCAAAACTTTTTCCATCAACGCATTCCATTGAAAAATGATCTCAAAGGTGCATCATCAATCTAACTTTTTTCCGAACAACATCACCATTTTAACTTCAATAATTTTGTCATTGGGCCTAACCCGATCCATAAGAGTTTTAATGGCAAAAAAATGTGTTAAATATTTCATTTTTTCATTACTATTTTTTATCATATGAAACTTAATTTCGGAAAACTAGAATTAAAATACGTTACAATCAACTACGGTAATATAAATTACTAGATTTTGATCCGTTTCAAAAGCCCTCTAACAGATTGTTATTGTTATTAGTTGGTATAATGATTATAATATAGTTAAATATTATAGCGTTGAAAAAACGCTTGAATGGGATAAGGTCGAATTCATGCATTTGCAACTCGCTTTGAATCGTATAGACGCAAGGTATTAAATTATAAACCTGAAATACTTTTGGGACCAGATGGTATAACTATGAACCGAACGAATATAAATGAAGTATTGTTCGTGTTCATTTATTAAGAAAATAACTTATTCATGAACGCTTACCGAACAAGATTTTTTGTTCGTGTTCGTTTATTAAGGAATGAATCTGTTCATTAACCGTTCACGAACACAAAGGCAAACGAACGCACACACATATTCATGAGTATTAATGATCACAAACAACATATCCTAAAACAAGCATATACGAAACATCATATGTTGATTTTAACATAAAAACACAAATTAAGATTATGTAATATCCATCAAATATAATTAAGTACTTAACATAATTATCTCAAACATAATTTTTAAATGAACGAACACAAAAGAACGTTAACGAACACATTATCAAACATTCATGAATATAAATGAACGAACGTGGTCTCTGTTCATGTTCGTTCGTTTAGCTTAATGAACAAAATTTTCTTATTCGTTCGTGTTCGTTCATTTATTAAACAAACAACCATAAACGAACTTCCCGCCGACCGATTCATGAATTGTTCGCTGAATATTCAGTTCGTTTACAGTCCTATAAATTTCTTTGGGACCACTTCTATCATCATACATGACATTTTTACATACATAATAAAATATTATAAGTGCATGTTTGGGATTCCATTTGAAAAGGAGCTTATGACTTTTGGAGGGGTAAAAAGACAGAAATACCCCTCCAGAAGTCAATAGAAGTTACTCCATCTTGACTTCTAGTGACTTCTCGAGAGGTATTTCTATCTTTTTACCTCTCCAAAAGTCATAAGCTCCTTTTCAAATGGAATCCCAAACATCCCCTAAATACAAGGTAAGAGGGATTGATCCGTGCAGATAAAAATACTCCCTAAAAAACTCTTGTCTATTTCTTCTTTACCCATTACTTGCTTATTCTGATTACATATTTTCGCACCGGAAGGCTGTTATAGGGAGACTTTCCCCTCTATAACGTCTTAATTGGTGTTATTTGATTGTGTGCAGGCTAAAATCAACGGAGATCTCTCAGTGAATCGAAGTTCAATTGGAACGAATCAAGTCGGGTCGAAGCTTGTATTTACACATCACTTCTCTTTATGTCCTGATGCAGCCGGATTAGACTAAAGAATTATGCAAGTGTATTTAAAAGGTGAAGTATGTAAGAAGAGGAATGACAAACATATTTAAGATTAACTTACGTGTAAATTAAATTAGTTAAATATATAATATTTTAAACATGTAAGTACCACTAATTATTATCTTTTTAATTGGTTTACGGCTTGAACCCATAACCACTTATATTTTTAAATATACTTTTTTAGTCCAATAAAACAAGGATTGAGAAAATAAAAGCTTATTAAAAACACTCATATTAATATATATATTTTAAATCACTTATTTTAATAAATAAATGTTCCACCAAAGCACATTTTGAAGGAAAAAAAACTCCAAAAAGTTGTGCTTTTGAAATATCCGCCCTTGATACGTCGGAAATATTTGATGAGTTCGGAACATAAAAGAAAAGGTGACAATAGACATTTTGCAAGTCTCGTCAGTAATTCATTAATAATATTTATTAACTAGTTTAACGATCCGTGTTAGACGTATTAAAAAATTAAAATAAAATAAATACAATTAGCAATTATTAATCACTATTAACAAGTCTGTAATATATAAGAATGTGAAAATTATATAAATATTTATACATACGTAAAAAACAATATTAATGTTTACAAATCTCTAAAAACTTGTTTGTATACAAACCTCTAATCAGATTCACTCAACCACGTGTCACACATGATTGAATAAATAAATTTTAATTTTAGAATAATATTTAATCTATCTATACTAATAAAAGAAGGTTTTTGAAAGTCACATGCCACAATTATAAGACTCCTAAATTTTACTTTCCCGCTTCCCCCTCTTAATAAATATCACATTAACTACTAATTATATTATTTTTTTTTCATATCAAAATTTTTTATTAAATAAAAAAAGAGACGAGGGCATGTTTCATCGCTAGAAAGTCATAGGGAAAAAGATGGCTAACGGAGGCAACGGAGAATGGAGAGAAGTCCGACGCAAGAAGTCTACCGACGATAATAGGAGAAAATTGTTAACAACTTTCTACATTTCAAATCTACCTGGTGGTGTTACTAACTCCCTCCTATGGAAAGTTTTTTCACCTTTCGGTGTAATTACGGACGCATACGTGGCCAGAAAGAAGGATTTGAGGGACAACTATTTCGGTTTTGTTTGGTATGAAGGAATCACCAACCCGAACAACGTCCTGCCTGCTATGAATTCCGTTATGATTTTTGAAGCCAAAGTCAATGCCGCGTTATCCAAATATGACAAGAATCATTAGAAGATCGAGTATTCTTTTGGAGGTGTATCACATGAGAC
Source organism: Flaveria linearis (assembly GCA_024085815.1). Taxonomy (NCBI): domain Eukaryota; kingdom Viridiplantae; phylum Streptophyta; class Magnoliopsida; order Asterales; family Asteraceae; genus Flaveria; species Flaveria linearis. Next base: position 58,210,157 of record CM044002.1, read on the forward strand.
AATGAAATCCATTCCTACAAAGTATTATGGTGAAAGAACAACTAAATCTGCCTTTGTGCATCCTAATACCTCATACAAAGAAGCTTTAAAAATAAAATTGCCTCCACAGCCAGTAACGAATTCTATCCCCATTATGGGGAATTTACCTATATACCCCAGGTACTGTATGGGGAGATCTGTAATAGGTGAAGTTGTGGACCTTGGAACCCTATGTAGCACTAGATCTATGCTAAATACAGCGGGCTTTGACCATGCTGCAATATCTTACATTGGTGGTCTGAAAGTAATGGTCATTTTTCAAAATCAAGAGCAAGCGAATCAATTTATCCGTACCAAAGAGACATTCTGGAAGAGGAACTTTAAAAATGTTGAGATATGGAACGGACAAAGTACTTCCACTGAAAGAGTGGTTATTCTAAAAGTTCTCAGTCTTCCTTTTCAACTAAGAGATAGTGTGATATACGACAAGATCGGGAGCTCTTTTGGAAAGATTGTTTGGCCATCTCAGTTTACATGGGAAGTTGTCGACGACTCTTTCGGAAAATGCTTTGTTTTGTCCTCCTCCGGCGTAAGAATTGATGAACAGGTCAACGTTCTATAGAATAACTGTAACACCCCAACCCGGGTAGGGCTGACGTGTCACACAAACAGTAAATCAGAGGTTCATAACGATAAGTTTAAAGTACTAAGATACACACAAATCCTTACATAGGTTCACATAATTTAAATAAAATCTTAAAATCAAAGTACTTATTAAATCTTATTAATCCAAATGTTCTCATCCTAACTTCTTGAGTTAACACTCTTCACTCGTTCCCCTGAGCCCCTTGAGTACCTGCTATAACAATAAGAGAAAACAACAAAAGAAAATACGGCTGAGCCAAAGAATGCTCAGTAACGGAATAAACAATAGCAATACAATAGTCAATCATGATAACAATGAGATGATCAAGTCGAAAATCAAATGATAATGATCAACTAAAAGGAATACCCATGTGAGCCAATAACAATAACAATTAACAATGTGTACATTAGCTGCAGTTCTAATGCACCAGTATGTGAGATAGGAATGTGGGCACACACACCTAACCATCTCACCAATAAACAATAACAATGATATCCTAGGATCGATCCATACGCTTCCTTTAACAATAATCAATATGTGTCACAACTTAGCACATAATAATAATGTAGAGACGCTGTGGTCTAATCGCTCTGCCACAGATAGAGCACGTCACTTGTGCCACAATGACGCCCTATGTCCCCATAGGTGGATGTGCTCGGGTATAGAGGTCAATGATACAATCAATCAAGCCAATATAACACAATAAGTTACACTAGTGCTCATAACCCTTAATCAAGGCCACTAGCTATAATCAATCATTTAGGAAGCATGTGACAATGAGTACAAAGCAGATAAAGGCTATCACATGCAAACAATATCAATTATACAATAAACACTTCTAACAAAAATCTTATGGATTTAATCACCAACAAGTCAAGTTAAGAATTCAAAATACCGATCAAGAACGAGAGGTATTCATGCTACGAGAGGGAAAGGTCGGAATCCGTACCTTATACACGAATGACAATATTCAGAAACAAAGTCTAGGCTCGGTTAACGCCGTGAGAACCTACGATAACGTAACGCAGTTTGAAAAATTCCAGTTCTGCCTCTGTCTTTTCGCACTCGTTAAAAATACTAAACGATGTCTAAAAATTCTGAAAATCTCCAGTTTACTAGATTAGTGAGTTCTGAACAACTTTCATTTAGAAACGTTTCTGATTTGGATTACCGAAATATGAGAAAAACGTGGATCTTTACAGCTGCGCAGAACTGCTAGCTGTTACGAAAACGACTATTTGGAGGTCTAAACGAATGAGTTTTCCAATGTTTTATATACCAACAGATTCGTCTTTCGACGAACTTCGTCACGGACATAAAGTTTAACTGATTTGGATCTGTTATGATAAAGTTATGACCTCCGTAAGTCGGCTTTAAAATACGGAACTAAATCGACTATTTAAAGCTTATTTTTAAACAAAATGACTATTTATAATGTTTGTTAATATTATATATAACTATAACTATCAAAAGTTATATATTATTCATTTACATAATATGTCAATATTATTTTGAAACATAATAATGATCCATTATTTAATTAAATAATAGTATTATAACTAAATAATAGTGTTTTCTATAAACATATTTTATAGAAATATTAAAGCATTTAAACAAACAATTTCTAGAAAATATGTAGATGGTCTTAAAAATAAAAAGAGTTTACAGAATTGGTTTTTATAATTTTTGGTAATTTTTACAAAATTTTAAAAGGTTAAATAGGCTTTAAAAAAAATATGGCAGGAGCCCGGGTTCGAACCCGTGACCTCCTGCCCAAAATCCCTCCCACTAACCAGTAAACCAAAGGCATATAGCCGCATTAGAATCCAGCTTTTAATTGTTTTAAGCTGTCCCAACCAAACACCCCCAATTCATTCGAACCCTAAATCGATTTTGGATCAAATTGATCTATCAACCGATTACGATAATGAAATTAAGCTTAGGGTTTTTAATCCCTATGTAATTTCGAGTGTAATGCTATGTTCAATTACCTGCTAACCAATCCTGAATCCCAAAATCCCCAAATTCTAAAACGTATGAACCCTAGAAACGATTTCACTTCAATTGAGCATCAAAACGATGTTAATAGCAAAATTAATGATGGGGCTTTCATTCCTAGTCTAGAATCGAGTATGTTGGTAGTTTTAATTACCTGTTTTGAAGTTGATTCGATGATGAACCCCACGATGAACAGTCGCGACAGGGATGAAGATCAATTGCTATCCAAATGCTGATGATATTCAAATTCCTCTTACAGGAAGCTTTTAATGGATTAAAGGATTGAATGCCCTCTATCTATTTTGTGAATTGATGCTTATAAGGCAGAGATCGACTGAGTTGCAGGTCGCAGAGGAGAAGGGAATCGAATTCGATGAATGTTGTAGTTCCAGGTGTAATTGAGAGTCTTGTTCGTTTATTAATCTTTGTATCATTGTGTGTACATGATTAATTCGATTATCATTAATTTTTGAATGCGATTCCAGACTGTTAAAGAGCCGACAGTGTTCACGTGGGTGTGTAGATCGCATTTTCGTTTGATTCCCGAATTATTGTGGGTTTATGGTTCGAATCTTGATCTATAACCGGTCGGTATGAATTAATTGGGTTAAAATCATGTAAATTGGTGGTTTTGGTGTTGCCGGAATATTGGCCGGAGAGTGGCCGGAATAGGGTCGACGGCGGGTGGGGGTTTGGGTTTGAGAAAATTGCAGAATGGTCCCTCAACTTTCCTCTTTTATTATTTTGTGTTTTAAAGATTTATAAAACAGTTTTCAAAAATTGCAATTTACCCCCTGGACTTATTAAAACATTTTTAATAAATTTTGTAAATTATTATAATTATCACTATTATTGTTATTATTATTATTATTATTATTATTATTATTATTATTATTATTATTTTTATTTTTATTTTTTTTATTTATTACGGGTATTATAATTCTACCCCCCTTAAAACAATTTCGTCCTCGAAATTCTAAATAATGTAGCATGAACCCTTCAGGAAATACAATACGATGAAAATAATACTTCTTTAAGCACACATCACTTACGAATAGAGTAATCACTAACAGTTAGGCTTAGAAAACATACACTTAGTTGTCGAATAAGTATGGATACTGTGAACGGATCATTTCTTCTGTCTCCCATGTCGCCTCGCGTTCAGAATGATTTTTCCATAAAACTTTAACGAACGGTATAGACTTGCGTCTCATAACTCGTTCTTGACGATCAATAATAGCTTCAGGTTCTTCTTCATAAGAAAGATCTTCTTGAATCGCGTGAAGAGGGTAACTAATAACGTGCAACGGATGATAGTTGTATCCCCTCAACAAAGAGACATGAAAAACGTTATGAACATGAGAGAGTTGCGGTGGCAATGCTAAACGATACGAGACTTCTCCAACCCTTTCAAGAATCTCAAACGGACCGATAAAACGTGGACTTAACTTTCCTTTAATTCCAAATCGACGTATGCCACGACAAGGTGACACTTTGAGAAACACATGATCTCCGACTCTAAATTCCAACGCTCGTCGGTGTTGATCGGCGTAACTCTTTTGTCTAGTTTGGGCTTCTTTCAACTTCTCTCTGGCAATGGCAACTTTGTCATTAGTAATTCTAACCAATTCTGGTCCTTCGATTATCTTCTCTCCAACCTCATTCCAACATATCGGTGCTCTACATTTTCGACCATATAAAAGTTCAAACGGGGCCATATTTATACTAGCCTGCCAACTATTATTATACGCGAACTCAACTAAGCATAAATACTCATCCCAATTGCCCGTCCATTCGAGTGCGCATGCTCTAAGCATATCCTCCAAGGTCTGAATAGTGCGTTCAGATTGTCCGTCAGTCTGCGGATGGAAGGCGGTACTAAATCTTAACTTGGTTCCCCAAGCATTTTGGAAACCCTTCCAAAAGCGTGACGTGAAACGCGGATCTCTATCACATACAATCGATGATGGATGGCCATGAAGTCGAATAATATCTTGCAGAAATACCTCTGATAATTTGCTAACTGAGTAACCCTGTTGGATGGGCAAGAAATGAGCCGACTTTGTGAGTCTATCAACTACGACCCAAATGGCGTCGTTCTTCTTGAATGTTTTTGGTAGGCCTGTAACAAAGTCCATGGAAATATCATCCCATTTCCACACAGGAATATCTAATGGTTGCAGTAATCCACTAGCTCTTTGATGCTCAATCTTTACTTGCTGACAAGTTAAACAATGACTCACATATTTAGCTACATCTTCCTTCATACATCTTAGTGGCTCCCGGGTGAATAGAGAATGGTGAACTGTGTGCCTCTGCTAATAAGGAGTCACGAAGGGTTGAATCATTTGGCACACATAATCTATTTCCACACCAGATAACTCCTTGTTCATCAACTCGAAACTCAGATTGTTTCCCTATCTTCAAATTTTGTAATATCGCCCAAAGTTCTCCATCTTGATTCTGAGCTTCCTTGATCCGTATAATAAGATCAGATTCTATCCTCATCTTGGCTAGATAACCGTTAGACTCACCAAGCTGTAACCCAACTTCCATTCTATCCAGATCTGAGATAATCTGTGGTTGAATTTGAAGACATGCTACTCCACCTGCACTCTTTCGACTGAGAGCATCTGCCACGACATTCGCCTTGCCCGGATGATACTGGATGTTGGCATCGTAATCCTTGAGTAGTTCTAACCATCTCCTCTGTCTCATATTGAGTTCTTTTTGAGTGAAAATATACTTAAGGCTCTTATGATCAGTAAAGATGTCACATGTCTCTCCATACAAATAATGTCTCCAAATCTTTAATGCAAACACTACAGCTACAAGCTCTAAGTCATGTGTTGGGTAGTTTACTTCGTACGGTTTAAGTTGTCGGGAAGCATAAGCAATAACTTTACCATGCTGCATAAGAACACAACCGAGTCCCTTCTTTGATGCATCACTATAAATTTGGTTCCGCCAGAACCCGAAGGTAACGTAAGAATAGGGGCAGATACTAGTCTTTTCTTCAGTTCCTCAAAACTCTTTTCTCTATCCTCGTTCCACGTAAATTTTACACCCTTTCTCATAAGTTGAGTTAGAGGTAATGCTACACGAGAGAAACCTTCCACAAAACGTCGGTAATAGCCCGCTAAACCAAGAAAACTACGAACTTCAGTGACGGATGTCGGTCGAGGCCATTTAGTAATAGCTTCCACCTTTGCTGGATCCATAGTGATACCTTTAGCTGATACAACATGGCCTAAAAATGCCACTTGTTCAAGCCAAAAGTCACACTTAGAAAATTTAGCATATAACTTCTTTTGGCGTAAGGTCTCCAAAATCGTGCGAAGGTGGTCTTCATGCTCCTCTCTACTTTTAGAGAATACCAAGATGTCATCGATAAAAACAATTACAAAGCGGTCCAAATACTCATGGAACACTCTGTTCATGAGGTCCATAAAGACAGCTGGAGCATTAGTCAAGCCAAAAGGCATAACTAGGAACTCATAGTGACCGTAACGGGTGCGGAATGCTGTCTTAGGAACATCTTGATCTCGGATCCTCAATTGATGGTATCCTGATCTAAGGTCGATCTTAGAGAAGAACTTTGCCCCTTGTAGTTGATCGAAGAGATCGTCAATACGCGGTAGCGGATAGCGGTTCCGGATAGTAATCTTATTAAGCTCTCGGTAGTCGATGCATAGACGCATACTACCATCTTTCTTCTTCACAAATAATACCGGTGCTCCCCATGGTGAAACACTTGGTCTAATGAATCCAAGTTGTAATAGCTCCTGCAGTTGTTCTTTCAATTCCTTTAACTCTACTGGAGCCATCCGATAAGGTGCCTTAGAAATAGGTTCCGCCCCGGGGATTAAATCAATAGTAAACTCGACTTCACGCTCAGGTGGTAACCCTGGAAGTTCTTCAGGAAAGACATCAGAGAATTCTCGAACAATAGGAAAGTCTTCAATACGAGGAGTATCCGCTGATGTATCTTTTATAGAAGCTAAGAATCCCTCACATCCACGGAATATAAGCTTTTGGGCTTTCAGAGCAGAGATAATTTTGAGAGGCTTCCGAGGTAGGCTCCCTTGGTAAACTAAGTCAGGATTCATAGGATCACCAAATAGCACACGACGAGTTTGACATTCTATGGTAACATGGTGTCGTGTTAACCAATCCATGCCAAGAATAATATCGAAATCACCCATGTGCATAGGAAATAGGTCAGCCTCTCTAATGATTGATTCGATCTGAATAGGACAGTTTTGGTATACTTGTGAAATAACAATCGATTCTCCAACAGGAGTAGAAATCACTAATGCAGGCTCTAGAGCGGTAGGCATTATCGTAAGGTGCTTTGTGAATAGATGAGATACTATCGAGTGGGTGGAGCCAGTATCAAACAATACAGAAATATCATAGTCACCATAACGAAGTATACCACAAATCGTACCTATATATTGATAACTAATGAGATACTAACGACGGTAAAACTAGAATCAATGGAAATAGATTATGATTATTAGAATGAATTTGTACGGAAAGATGTACCTGGAGCATTAGCAGCTTCCCCTGCGGTTAGTGCGAATACTCGACCTCCCGTAGTGGGTGGCACATTGGCTCCCTTAGCATCATTCTCTGGTCGGTTCCTCGCCTTTGGGCATTGACTAACCCTATGCCCCATATCTCCACAACCAAGACAAGCTCCTGTAAGTCGACGACAAGTTCCGGGATGATGCTTTCCACAATGAGTACACATCGGATGTCTGGAAGGATTGCCTTTTTGATTCACCGGTTGAGCTGCAATTGGTTGTTGATAGGTTATCATTTGACCTTGACTTCGAGTCTTACCATGCCATGGCTTAGTGTTCTTCCCCGATCCTTGATTTTTCTGACGATCATTTCCATTTCGGTCAGATCCTTGAGATGACTCACCGCCAGCCTGAATACGAGTCCCATCTCTACTGCGCTTCTTATTATCCTCAAATTTTAACAAAAATTCTTTTCTCTCCAGGTCCACCCTTTTTGCAGCCCTAACTGCTTCCTCAACATTGTTGAAAGTGGAGTGAATAATAGCCTTACGAATCCGATCACATACTGCCCATTGATACTTTTCAGCCCGTTCCTCAGGTGGTCCAGCAGAAGAACCTAGAAATCCCAACAGTCGATAAAACCGGTCTGTAAAATCAGTGAGTGATTCATCGTTTCGTTGACGGATGTTATCATACTCCCGCCTGTATGCTGCTTTATCCACATTCGTAAAATACTTGTCGAAGAATATGGAACGAAAATCATTCCAAGATAGAGTCTCCATGAACTGTTCGCCTCCTCTTTCAGCTACCACATTTTCCCACCATACTTGAGCATCTTCCTCCAGCTTATAAGCAGCTAAACCCGCCCTGTACTGCTGATCAACTCTAAGCACGGTAAAAATTTTCTCAATGTGAGCGATCCAGTCTTTGGCCACTGCAGGTGTAGCCGCCTTAGTGAATGATCGTGGTTTTTGCTTTTGAAATCGTGCTAGCCAAACGTCTGCACCAGTTGGGTTTGGATTCGGGTTTGGATTTGGGTTTGGATTCGGATCCGGATTTGGGTTTGGATTTGGATTCGGATTCGGATTTGGGTTTGGATTTGGATTCGGATTCGGATTTCGTACCGCATCAATCAAAGTTGGTAGTATAGCAGTAAGTGCTTGGGTCATAGCACCAACAAGGTTTGGATCAGGTCCATTCGACCCGCTAGAATTTCGTGAATTACGGCTGGGAGGCATCTAAAATGAAAACATTTCACATTAATCAAATAGCGTGAATTAGAAAGTAGCCCTATATAATATATAGAGAACCTAACCCAAAGTCTACCCAATCCTCACATGTCTTAATTATTTAGTTTAAGTTTTCTACAGGAAGGAGCCTAAGCTCTGATACCATAACTGTAACACCCCAACCCGGGTAGGGCTGACGTGTCACACAAACAGTAAATCAGAGGTTCATAACGATAAGTTTAAAGTACTAAGATACACACAAATCCTTACATAGGTTCACATAATTTAAATAAAATCTTAAAATCAAAGTACTTATTAAATCTTATTAATCCAAATGTTCTCATCCTAACTTCTTGAGTTAACACTCTTCACTCGTTCCCCTGAGCCCCTTGAGTACCTGCTATAACAATAAGAGAAAACAACAAAAGAAAATACGGCTGAGCCAAAGAATGCTCAGTAACGAAATAAACAATAGCAATACAATAGTCAATCATGATAACAATGAGATGATCAAGTCGAAAATCAAATGATAATGATCAACTAAAAGGAATACCCATGTGAGCCAATAACAATAACAATTAACAATGTGTACATTAGCTGCAGTTCTAATGCACCAGTATGTGAGATAGGAATGTGGGCACACACACCTAACCATCTCACCAATAAACAATAACAATGATATCCTAGGATCGATCCATACGCCTCCTTTAACAATAATCAATATGTGTCACAACTTAGCACATAATAATAATGTAGAGACGCTGTGGTCTAATCGCTCTGCCACAGATAGAGCACGTCACTTGTGCCACAATGACGCCCTATGTCCCCATAGGTGGATGTGCTCGGGTATAGAGGTCAATGATACAATCAATCAAGCCAATATAACACAATAAGTTACACTAGTGCTCATAACCCTTAATCAAGGCCACTAGCTATAATCAATCATTTAGGAAGCATGTGACAATGAGTACAAAGCAGATAAAGGCTATCACATGCAAACAATATCAATTATACAATAAACACTTCTAACAAAAATCTTATGGATTTAATCACCAACAAGTCAAGTTAAGAATTCAAAATACCGATCAAGAACGAGAGGTATTCATGCTACGAGAGGGAAAGGTCGGAATCCGTACCTTATACACGAATGACAATATTCAGAAACAAAGTCTAGGCTCGGTTAACGCCGTGAGAACCTACGATAACGTAACGCAAATTACAGTTTGAAAAATTCCAGTTCTGCCTCTGTCTTTTCGCACTCGTTAAAAATACTAAACGACGTCTAAAAATTCTGAAAATCTCCAGTTTACTAGATTAGTGAGTTCTGAACAACTTTCATTTAGAAACGTTTCTGATTTGGATTACCGAAATATGAGAAAAACGTGGATCTTTACAGCTGCGCAGAACTGCTAGCTGTTACGAAAACGACTATTTGGAGGTCTAAACGAATGAGTTTTCCAATGTTTTATATACCAACAGATTCGTCTTTCGACGAACTTCGTCACGGACATAAAGTTTAACTGATTTGGATCTGTTATGATAAAGTTATGACCTCCGTAAGTCGGCTTTAAAATACGGAACTAAATCGACTATTTAAAGCTTATTTTTAAACAAAATGGACTATTTATAATGTTTGTTAATATTATATATAACTATAACTATCAAAAGTTATATATTATTCATTTACATAATATGTCAATATTATTTTGAAACATAATAATGATCCATTATTTAATTAAATAATAGTATTATAACTAAATAATAGTGTTTTCTATAAACATATTTTATAGAAATATTAAAGCATTTAAACAAACAATTTCTAGAAAATATGTAGATGGTCTTAAAAATAAAAAGAGTTTACAGAATTGGTTTTTATAATTTTTGGTAATTTTTACAAAATTTTAAAAGGTTAAATAGGCTTTAAAAAAATATGGCAGGAGCCCGGGTTCGAACCCGTGACCTCCTGCCCAAAATCCCTCCCACTAACCAGTAAACCAAAGGCATATAGCCGCATTAGAATCCAGCTTTTAATTGTTTTAAGCTGTCCCAACCAAACACCCCCAATTCATTCGAACCCTAAATCGATTTTGGATCAAATTGATCTATCAACCGATTACGATAATGAAATTAAGCTTAGGGTTTTTAATCCCTATGTAATTTCGAGTATAATGCTATGTTCAATTACCTGCTAACCAATCCTGAATCCCAAAATCCCCAAATTCTAAAACGTATGAACCCTAGAAACGATTTCACTTCAATTGAGCATCAAAACGATGTTAATAGCAAAATTAATGATGGGGCTTTCATTCCTAGTCTAGAATCGAGTATGTTGGTAGTTTTAATTACCTGTTTTGAAGTTGATTCGATGATGAACCCCACGATGAACAGTCGCGACAGGGATGAAGATCAATTGCTATCCAAATGCTGATGATATTCAAATTCCTCTTACAGGAAGCTTTTAATGGATTAAAGGATTGAATGCCCTCTATCTATTTTGTGAATTGATGCTTATAAGGCAGAGATCGACTGAGTTGCAGGTCGCAGAGGAGAAGGGAATCGAATTCGATGAATGTTGTAGTTCCAGGTGTAATTGAGAGTCTTGTTCGTTTATTAATCTTTGTATCATTGTGTGTACATGATTAATTCGATTATCATTAATTTTTGAATGCGATTCCAGACTGTTAAAGAGCCGACAGTGTTCACGTGGGTGTGTAGATCGCATTTTCGTTTGATTCCCGAATTATTGTGGGTTTATGGTTCGAATCTTGATCTATAACCGGTCGGTATGAATTAATTGGGTTAAAATCATGTAAATTGGTGGTTTTGGTGTTGCCGGAATATTGGCCGGAGAGTGGCCGGAATAGGGTCGACGGCGGGTGGGGGTTTGGGTTTGAGAAAATTGCAGAATGGTCCCTCAACTTTCCTCTTTTATTATTTTGTGTTTTAAAGATTTATAAAACAGTTTTCAAAAATTGCAATTTACCCCTGGACTTATTAAAACATTTTTAATAAATTTTGTAAATTATTATAATTATCACTATTATTGTTATTATTATTATTATTATTATTATTATTATTATTATTATTATTATTTTTATTTTTATTTTTTTTTATTTATTACGGGTATTATAATTCTACCCCCCTTAAAACAATTTCGTCCTCGAAATTCTAAATAATGTAGCATGAACCCTTCAGGAAATACAATACGATGAAAATAATACTTCTTTAAGCACACATCACTTACGAATAGAGTAATCACTAACAGTTAGGCTTAGAAAACATACACTTAGTTGTCGAATAAGTATGGATACTGTGAACGGATCATTTCTTCTGTCTCCCATGTCGCCTCGCGTTCAGAATGATTTTTCCATAAAACTTTAACGAACGGTATAGACTTGCGTCTCATAACTCGTTCTTGACGATCAATAATAGCTTCAGGTTCTTCTTCATAAGAAAGATCTTCTTGAATCGCGTGAAGAGGGTAACTAATAACGTGCAACGGATGATAGTTGTATCCCCTCAACAAAGAGACATGAAAAACGTTATGAACATGAGAGAGTTGCGGTGGCAATGCTAAACGATACGAGACTTCTCCAACCCTTTCAAGAATCTCAAACGGACCGATAAAACGTGGACTTAACTTTCCTTTAATTCCAAATCGACGTATGCCACGACAAGGTGACACTTTGAGAAACACATGATCTCCGACTCTAAATTCCAACGCTCGTCGGTGTTGATCGGCGTAACTCTTTTGTCTAGTTTGGGCTTCTTTCAACTTCTCTCTGGCAATGGCAACTTTGTCATTAGTAATTCTAACCAATTCTGGTCCTTCGATTATCTTCTCTCCAACCTCATTCCAACATATCGGTGCTCTACATTTTCGACCATATAAAAGTTCAAACGGGGCCATATTTATACTAGCCTGCCAACTATTATTATACGCGAACTCAACTAAGCATAAATACTCATCCCAATTGCCCGTCCATTCGAGTGCGCATGCTCTAAGCATATCCTCCAAGGTCTGAATAGTGCGTTCAGATTGTCCGTCAGTCTGCGGATGGAAGGCGGTACTAAATCTTAACTTGGTTCCCCAAGCATTTTGGAAACCCTTCCAAAAGCGTGACGTGAAACGCGGATCTCTATCACATACAATCGATGATGGATGGCCATGAAGTCGAATAATATCTTGCAGAAATACCTCTGATAATTTGCTAACTGAGTAACCCTGTTGGATGGGCAAGAAATGAGCCGACTTTGTGAGTCTATCAACTACGACCCAAATGGCGTCGTTCTTCTTGAATGTTTTTGGTAGGCCTGTAACAAAGTCCATGGAAATATCATCCCATTTCCACACAGGAATATCTAATGGTTGCAGTAATCCACTAGCTCTTTGATGCTCAATCTTTACTTGCTGACAAGTTAAACAATGACTCACATATTTAGCTACATCTTCCTTCATACCACTCCACCAAAAGTTCTGCCTTAGATCTCTATACATCTTAGTGGCTCCCGGGTGAATAGAGAATGGTGAACTGTGTGCCTCTGCTAATAAGGAGTCACGAAGGGTTGAATCATTTGGCACACATAATCTATTTCCACACCAGATAACTCCTTGTTCATCAACTCGAAACTCAGATTGTTTCCCTATCTTCAAATTTTGTAATATCGCCCAAAGTTCTCCATCTTGATTCTGAGCTTCCTTGATCCGTATAATAAGATCAGATTCTATCCTCATCTTGGCTAGATAACCGTTAGACTCACCAAGCTGTAACCCAACTTCCATTCTATCCAGATCTGAGATAATCTGTGGTTGAATTTGAAGACATGCTACTCCACCTGCACTCTTTCGACTGAGAGCATCTGCCACGACATTCGCCTTGCCCGGATGATACTGGATGTTGGCATCGTAATCCTTGAGTAGTTCTAACCATCTCCTCTGTCTCATATTGAGTTCTTTTTGAGTGAAAATATACTTAAGGCTCTTATGATCAGTAAAGATGTCACATGTCTCTCCATACAAATAATGTCTCCAAATCTTTAATGCAAACACTACAGCTGCAAGCTCTAAGTCATGTGTTGGGTAGTTTACTTCGTACGGTTTAAGTTGTCGGGAAGCATAAGCAATAACTTTACCATGCTGCATAAGAACACAACCGAGTCCCTTCTTTGATGCATCACTATAAATTTGGTTCCGCCAGAACCCGAAGGTAACGTAAGAATAGGGGCAGATACTAGTCTTTTCTTCAGTTCCTCAAAACTCTTTTCTCTATCCTCGTTCCACGTAAATTTTACACCCTTTCTCATAAGTTGAGTTAGAGGTAATGCTACACGAGAGAAACCTTCCACAAAACGTCGGTAATAGCCCGCTAAACCAAGAAAACTACGAACTTCAGTGACGGATGTCGGTCGAGGCCATTTAGTAATAGCTTCCACCTTTGCTGGATCCATAGTGATACCTTTAGCTGATACAACATGGCCTAAAAATGCCACTTGTTCAAGCCAAAAGTCACACTTAGAAAATTTAGCATATAACTTCTTTTGGCGTAAGGTCTCCAAAATCGTGCGAAGGTGGTCTTCATGCTCCTCTCTACTTTTAGAGAATACCAAGATGTCATCGATAAAAACAATTACAAAGCGGTCCAAATACTCATGGAACACTCTGTTCATGAGGTCCATAAAGACAGCTGGAGCATTAGTCAAGCCAAAAGGCATAACTAGGAACTCATAGTGACCGTAACGGGTGCGGAATGCTGTCTTAGGAACATCTTGATCTCGGATCCTCAATTGATGGTATCCTGATCTAAGGTCGATCTTAGAGAAGAACTTTGCCCCTTGTAGTTGATCGAAGAGATCGTCAATACGCGGTAGCGGATAGCGGTTCCGGATAGTAATCTTATTAAGCTCTCGGTAGTCGATGCATAGACGCATACTACCATCTTTCTTCTTCACAAATAATACCGGTGCTCCCCATGGTGAAACACTTGGTCTAATGAATCCAAGTTGTAATAGCTCCTGCAGTTGTTCTTTCAATTCCTTTAACTCTACTGGAGCCATCCGATAAGGTGCCTTAGAAATAGGTTCCGCCCCGGGGATTAAATCAATAGTAAACTCGACTTCACGCTCAGGTGGTAACCCTGGAAGTTCTTCAGGAAAGACATCAGAGAATTCTCGAACAATAGGAAAGTCTTCAATACGAGGAGTATCCGCTGATGTATCTTTTATAGAAGCTAAGAATCCCTCACATCCACGGAATATAAGCTTTTGGGCTTTCAGAGCAGAGATAATTTTGAGAGGCTTCCGAGGTAGGCTCCCTTGGTAAACTAAGTCAGGATTCATAGGATCACCAAATAGCACACGACGAGTTTGACATTCTATGGTAACATGGTGTCGTGTTAACCAATCCATGCCAAGAATAATATCGAAATCACCCATGTGCATAGGAAATAGGTCAGCCTCTCTAATGATTGATTCGATCTGAATAGGACAGTTTTGGTATACTTGTGAAATAACAATCGATTCTCCAACAGGAGTAGAAATCACTAATGCAGGCTCTAGAGCGGTAGGCATTATCGTAAGGTGCTTTGTGAATAGATGAGATACTATCGAGTGGGTGGAGCCAGTATCAAACAATACAGAAATATCATAGTCACCATAACGAAGTATACCACAAATCGTACCTATATATTGATAACTAATGAGATACTAACGACGGTAAAACTAGAATCAATGGAAATAGATTATGATTATTAGAATGAATTTGTACGGAAAGATGTACCTGGAGCATTAGCAGCTTCCCCTGCGGTTAGTGCGAATACTCGACCTCCCGTAGTGGGTGGCACATTGGCTCCCTTAGCATCATTCTCTGGTCGGTTCCTCGCCTTTGGGCATTGACTAACCCTATGCCCCATATCTCCACAACCAAGACAAGCTCCTGTAAGTCGACGACAAGTTCCGGGATGATGCTTTCCACAATGAGTACACATCGGATGTCTGGAAGGATTGCCTTTTTGATTCACCGGTTGAGCTGCAATTGGTTGTTGATAGGTTATCATTTGACCTTGACTTCGAGTCTTACCATGCCATGGCTTAGTGTTCTTCCCCGATCCTTGATTTTTCTGACGATCATTTCCATTTCGGTCAGATCCTTGAGATGACTCACCGCCAGCCTGAATACGAGTCCCATCTCTACTGCGCTTCTTATTATCCTCAAATTTTAACAAAAATTCTTTTCTCTCCAGGTCCACCCTTTTTGCAGCCCTAACTGCTTCCTCAACATTGTTGAAAGTGGAGTGAATAATAGCCTTACGAATCCGATCACATACTGCCCATTGATACTTTTCAGCCCGTTCCTCAGGTGGTCCAGCAGAAGAACCTAGAAATCCCAACAGTCGATAAAACCGGTCTGTAAAATCAGTGAGTGATTCATCGTTTCGTTGACGGATGTTATCATACTCCCGCCTGTATGCTGCTTTATCCACATTCGTAAAATACTTGTCGAAGAATATGGAACGAAAATCATTCCAAGATAGAGTCTCCATGAACTGTTCGCCTCCTCTTTCAGCTACCACATTTTCCCACCATACTTGAGCATCTTCCTCCAGCTTATAAGCAGCTAAACCCGCCCTGTACTGCTGATCAACTCTAAGCACGGTAAAAATTTTCTCAATGTGAGCGATCCAGTCTTTGGCCACTGCAGGTGTAGCCGCCTTAGTGAATGATCGTGGTTTTTGCTTTTGAAATCGTGCTAGCCAAACGTCTGCACCAGTTGGGTTTGGATTCGGGTTTAGATTTGGGTTTGGATTCGGATCCGGATTTGGGTTTGGATTTGGATTCGGATTCGGATTTGGGTTTGGATTTGGATTCGGATTCGGATTTCGTACCGCATCAATCAAAGTTGGTAGTATAGCAGTAAGTGCTTGGGTCATAGCACCAACAAGGTTTGGATCAGGTCCATTCGACCCGCTAGAATTTCGTGAATTACGGCTGGGAGGCATCTAAAATGAAAACATTTCACATTAATCAGAATAGCGTGAATTAGAAAGTAGCCCTATATAATATATAGAGAACCTAACCCAAAGTCTACCCAATCCTCACATGTCTTAATTATTTAGTTTAAGTTTTCTACAGGAAGGAGCCTAAGCTCTGATACCATAACTGTAACACCCCAACCCGGGTAGGGCTGACGTGTCACACAAACAGTAAATCAGAGGTTCATAACGATAAGTTTAAAGTACTAAGATACACACAAATCCTTACATAGGTTCACATAATTTAAATAAAATCTTAAAATCAAAGTACTTATTAAATCTTATTAATCCAAATGTTCTCATCCTAACTTCTTGAGTTAACACTCTTCACTCGTTCCCCTGAGCCCCTTGAGTACCTGCTATAACAATAAGAGAAAACAACAAAAGAAAATACGGCTGAGCCAAAGAATGCTCAGTAACGGAATAAACAATAGCAATACAATAGTCAATCATGATAACAATGAGATGATCAAGTCGAAAATCAAATGATAATGATCAACTAAAAGGAATACCCATGTGAGCCAATAACAATAACAATTAACAATGTGTACATTAGCTGCAGTTCTAATGCACCAGTATGTGAGATAGGAATGTGGGCACACACACCTAACCATCTCACCAATAAACAATAACAATGATATCCTAGGATCGATCCATACGCCTCCTTTAACAATAATCAATATGTGTCACAACTTAGCACATAATAATAATGTAGAGACGCTGTGGTCTAATCGCTCTGCCACAGATAGAGCACGTCACTTGTGCCACAATGACGCCCTATGTCCCCATAGGTGGATGTGCTCGGGTATAGAGGTCAATGATACAATCAATCAAGCCAATATAACACAATAAGTTACACTAGTGCTCATAACCCTTAATCAAGGCCACTAGCTATAATCAATCATTTAGGAAGCATGTGACAATGAGTACAAAGCAGATAAAGGCTATCACATGCAAACAATATCAATTATACAATAAACACTTCTAACAAAAATCTTATGGATTTAATCACCAACAAGTCAAGTTAAGAATTCAAAATACCGATCAAGAACGAGAGGTATTCATGCTACGAGAGGGAAAGGTCGGAATCCGTACCTTATACACGAATGACAATATTCAGAAACAAAGTCTAGGCTCGGTTAACGCCGTGAGAACCTACGATAACGTAACGCAAATTACAGTTTGAAAAATTCCAGTTCTGCCTCTGTCTTTTCGCACTCGTTAAAAATACTAAACGACGTCTAAAAATTCTGAAAATCTCCAGTTTACTAGATTAGTGAGTTCTGAACAACTTTCATTTAGAAACGTTTCTGATTTGGATTACCGAAATATGAGAAAAACGTGGATCTTTACAGCTGCGCAGAACTGCTAGCTGTTACGAAAACGACTATTTGGAGGTCTAAACGAATGAGTTTTCCAATGTTTTATATACCAACAGATTCGTCTTTCGACGAACTTCGTCACGGACATAAAGTTTAACTGATTTGGATCTGTTATGATAAAGTTATGACCTCCGTAAGTCGGCTTTAAAATACGGAACTAAATCGACTATTTAAAGCTTATTTTTAAACAAAATGGACTATTTATAATGTTTGTTAATATTATATATAACTATAACTATCAAAAGTTATATATTATTCATTTACATAATATGTCAATATTATTTTGAAACATAATAATGATCCATTATTTAATTAAATAATAGTATTATAACTAAATAATAGTGTTTTCTATAAACATATTTTATAGAAATATTAAAGCATTTAAACAAACAATTTCTAGAAAATATGTAGATGGTCTTAAAAATAAAAAGAGTTTACAGAATTGGTTTTTATAATTTTTGGTAATTTTTACAAAATTTTAAAAGGTTAAATAGGCTTTAAAAAAATATGGCAGGAGCCCGGGTTCGAACCCGTGACCTCCTGCCCAAAATCCCTCCCACTAACCAGTAAACCAAAGGCATATAGCCGCATTAGAATCCAGCTTTTAATTGTTTTAAGCTGTCCCAACCAAACACCCCCAATTCATTCGAACCCTAAATCGATTTTGGATCAAATTGATCTATCAACCGATTACGATAATGAAATTAAGCTTAGGGTTTTTAATCCCTATGTAATTTCGAGTATAATGCTATGTTCAATTACCTGCTAACCAATCCTGAATCCCAAAATCCCCAAATTCTAAAACGTATGAACCCTAGAAACGATTTCACTTCAATTGAGCATCAAAACGATGTTAATAGCAAAATTAATGATGGGGCTTTCATTCCTAGTCTAGAATCGAGTATGTTGGTAGTTTTAATTACCTGTTTTGAAGTTGATTCGATGATGAACCCCACGATGAACAGTCGCGACAGGGATGAAGATCAATTGCTATCCAAATGCTGATGATATTCAAATTCCTCTTACAGGAAGCTTTTAATGGATTAAAGGATTGAATGCCCTCTATCTATTTTGTGAATTGATGCTTATAAGGCAGAGATCGACTGAGTTGCAGGTCGCAGAGGAGAAGGGAATCGAATTCGATGAATGTTGTAGTTCCAGGTGTAATTGAGAGTCTTGTTCGTTTATTAATCTTTGTATCATTGTGTGTACATGATTAATTCGATTATCATTAATTTTTGAATGCGATTCCAGACTGTTAAAGAGCCGACAGTGTTCACGTGGGTGTGTAGATCGCATTTTCGTTTGATTCCCGAATTATTGTGGGTTTATGGTTCGAATCTTGATCTATAACCGGTCGGTATGAATTAATTGGGTTAAAATCATGTAAATTGGTGGTTTTGGTGTTGCCGGAATATTGGCCGGAGAGTGGCCGGAATAGGGTCGACGGCGGGTGGGGGTTTGGGTTTGAGAAAATTGCAGAATGGTCCCTCAACTTTCCTCTTTTATTATTTTGTGTTTTAAAGATTTATAAAACAGTTTTCAAAAATTGCAATTTACCCCCTGGACTTATTAAAACATTTTTAATAAATTTTGTAAATTATTATAATTATCACTATTATTGTTATTATTATTATTATTATTATTATTATTATTTTTATTTTTTTTTAATTTTTATTTATTACGGGTATTATAATAACAGAACGTATCAAGTCTGGGTCTTTGAAGAAACAAACTTCTGGTCTCCATCATTCGGTGATGATATTTCTCCTCAAAAAATTGATAATTCTTGCATGAATTCAGAGTTTTCTGGTGTAGCTATGGATGAAGTTGAAGAAGGTGAACTAAGGGACGATGTGGCTCCGGTGGTCGGAACTCAAAAAAATCAATCGGTCGGCAAATCCTCCGATGGAAACGAACAGTTCGACGATCACTCGAACCAACCGTTGCATGAGGTTGTCGATTCATCTCCATGCATGGGGAATCAACAAAATATTATTGTGGGCGGCTGCAATAATAACCTCAGGGTAAGACTTTCTCTATTGGGCCTAGCTCTAATATCAACTTATCTGCCCCAACTAAGTCAAGAAAAAGGGCTAGGCATATGCAAAGCCCACCTCTTTCTAGCCAACCATTGGGCTCGGTATTTCTTCTTCCCCATCTAATCCAATTTCCTTTCCAGACTTGAATTTCACACCGACAGCTCCCCTTGTCCTGAACCTGCACCGTTTTATTCTAATGTACTTACTCCGGTGGACTGCTCCTCAAATGTTCAGGCGAATATTGCAGAACCGCCTGAGTTATCCACGCCAACTCGCGATCTTAGTGAAGGTAATGCTTATTCGGACAGATCTCATGAGGAGCTTGAAACAGACGCCACGATAAAATTCGGTGAGGAGTTGGGGATGCAGATGGAAGGATTCCAAGACCAGGTTAGGGAATTAATTATTGGTGAAAATGACACCACTATTATCCAATGAATTTCATGTCTATAAACACCCAGGGGATTGGTGATTTGGTGATCCACAAAAGGCCAGTTGGATCAAAGGAATAAAATCAAGCTATGGAGTTTACTTCTTGGCCATCCAGGAATCTAAATTAAATGGTTCTTCATCTTTTCTTTTTAATAAACTCTAGGGAAACTCTAATTTCAGTTTGATGTGGTTCTTTCTTGTGGTAGATCAGGGGGTCTTATTTGTATGTGGAACCCGTCTGTTTTCTCCTCGTCAAATTTCATTAAGAATCGGTACTTCATGATTATCTCAGGGTCTCTTTTATGTCTGGACAACTTATTAACATTGCAAATATCTACACACCTAATGATCCACAAGCTAGAAGATCATTGTGGTCGGAATTATTACAGTACATCAATTCCACCCATGGAATTTGGATATTGATTGGCGACTTTAATGAGGTTCGTTTGACTGATGAAAGAATTAACTTCGAGTTCATTGAAAGCAATGCCAGAAGTTTCAACAACTTCATACACTTGGCGGGGTTAACCGAATACAATATGGGTGGTCGTTGGTTTACATATATCTCTGCCAAAGGTGATAAGCTCAGTAAATTGGATCGTATTCTGGTATGTAATAAATTTAAAAATATTTGTCCAGTCGCATCTCTAATTGCTTTGCCCCGAGTCTATTCCGACCACTGTCCTATTTTACTAACCATCATTCCTTCAGACTTTGGCCCATCTCCATTTAGAATGTTTAACTCTTGGTTAGAATTTCCTGGGTTTTTAAATCACATTGAATTTCTATTTCTTTCCTTCTTGTTTAAGGGTCCTATAGATTTGGCTTTGGCAACAAAGCTAAAATGGATTAAGAATGGGATTAAGAAATGGTTGGCCGAAGATAAGAACAAGAAAGTTGGGGTGTACAAGGCTAAAAAAGCCACTGTGGAATCACTGGAATTATTGGCTGAATCAAGGCCTTTATTGTAAAACGATCTTGATCTAAGGGTGGAGTGTAAAAATATCATCATGGAGATGGATCGTTTAAAATACCTTGATCTGCAGCAAAGATCTCGCGATAAATAGGCTCTAGAGGGGGATGATAACTCAGCTTATTTCTATTCTATTATTAATGCCAACCTTAGTAACAACAGAATAAATGGCATTTTAGTTGATAATGATTGGGTTACTGCTCCTTCTTTAATTAAGGAAGAAGCTTTTACCTTCTTCTCTAGAAAATTTATGGAACCTCATGATGCCAGACCTTCAATAACTTGTCCTAATCTGGCAAAGCTTTCGGACCATGATGCTCTCTTGCTTGTGCAACCCTTCACACTATTGGAGATTAAAAATGCTATATGGGAATGTGATGGAGACAAGGCCCCGGGACTAGATGGAATTAATTTCAAATTCCTCAAGAAAAGTTGGGGTTGGCTAAAATCAGATTTCATTGATTTATTCAACAAGTTTTATTCTTCTGAAATAATTCATCAGGCGTGAACATCCTCCTTCCTTGCTCTAATTCCTAAAATCAAAGATCCAAGAAAATTCTTGGATTACAGGCCCATAAGTTTAATCGGTTGTATCAATAAGGTGATTTCTAAAGTCTTGGTATCAAGGCTAAAAAGGGTCCTTTCAATCCTTATATCCGAGGAGCAGACTGCATTCTTAACAAATCGTAGCATCTTGGATGGTCCCCTTGTCCTAAATGAGATAATCTCTTGGCTTCGCAAATCAAAGAGGAAAGGCTTGATATTCAAGGTTGACATTGACAAGGCTTTTGACTCCCTCAACTGGGGATTCCTTGACTCAATTTTGGGCCAAATGAACTTCCCTGTTAAGTGGAGGAACTGGATTTCATCTTTGCTTTCCACGGCTCATGCCTCGGTTCTTATTAATGGATCTCCTACCCAGGAATTTCAATGTTATAAGGGTCTGAGGCAGGGCGATCCACTGTCTTCTTTTTATTCATGATTGCCATGGAGGCTTTCTTAGGCATTTTTAAGAAGGCTTGCTCCACTGGGCTATACCATGGAATATCTATGGTTCAAATAGGCCTTTATTATCATATTTTTTATTTGCTGATGATGTGGTCTTTTTAGAAGATTGGAAGGAATCAAATGCAATCAATCTCAAAATAATTCTTAGATGTTTTTTTCTTGTCTCGGGGCTTAAAATAAATTTGGCTAAAAGCAACTTATATGGAGTGTGTATGAACGACAATGAATTAGCAGCAATGGCCAGACTTTTTAATTGTAAAAAAGGTAGTTTCCTTTTAAATATCTTGGTTTACTGGTTGGGGCCAATATGAATTTGGTAAAAAATTGGATTCTGATTATTGAAACATTCCAAAAACGTTTGTCAATTTGGAAAGCAAAATATTTATCTTTTGGGGGCAGAATTACACTTATAAAATCAGTTTTAAACGCTCTGCCAACTTATTATTTCTCTTTATATCGAGCCCTGCTCTTGTCCTTGAAAAACTTGATCTTTTGAGAAGTCAATTTTTATAGGGTGAATCCTCTAAAAAACACAAAATATGTTGGGTCTCATGGGAAAAATCTATTTCCCCAATTGAATATGGTGGGCTAGGCCTTGGCCCTCTCAAAGTATCAAACATGGCGTTGCTCGGTAAATGGTGATGGAGGTTCAAGGAGGAGAAAAATAGCCTTTGGAGGAAATCAATTTGGTCTATCCATCATAATTCTAAGTGCTGGAAGAAGATCCCATCTAAACCTTCAATGACAGGCCCGTGGAAACAAGTTGGTAAAATTTCCAAAGATTTATTATCAATGGGGATAGATTTAAGCAGGGCAATTAAAGGGGTCCCTGGTCTTGGAAATGACGTTTATTTCTGGGTGGATTTCTGGATTGGGTCGGAGCCACTTTGCTTCAAATTCCCTAACTTGTTTTTTTATTAAAGCATTCAAATTATGTTCAATTCGAGATCGGGTTCAAATAACAGATGGATTAATCAACTTTCTTCCTCATTGGAAAAGACCTCCTTATTCAGAAATTGAATGTAATGAGCTTCTTCAACTGTGTTCCATTATTCAATCAGTCTCCTTGTCCCTCGACGATGATTCATGGCAGTGGGTTTTCGACCCCACGGGCTCCTTCTCGGTTTGAAGCTTAAAACAACAGATCCATAAGTTTTCTCTCTCAGTCTCTGTTTTCAAATTTCATTAGAACAATTGGATTCCCATAAAGGTAAATATAGTCTCTTGGAGGGCGGAAATGGAACGATTGCCTACTCTCTTGACATTGGCATTTAGGAGGATAAACGTACAAACAAAAATATGCATTTTTTGTGGCGATTATAATGAAACGGCTGACCACATTATGGTATCGTGCAATCTCTCACAGTCCTTATGGGGTTTGATTTCACAATGGTGCAGTATTGGTCCTTTATTTTTCTTTGGAATTAGAGATATTCTTCATTCGTTTAAGTTTGTCTCGGGTTCTAAGAAAAGGAAAAAAGCCTTCCATGCAATAGTTCTCACTGCTTTATGGTGTTTGTGGAGAGCACGTAATGGTTTATTATTCAACCATAAGCAGGTTTCGCTGAGAAACCTATTAGAGGAAAGTCACAAGTTACATTTGGGTTAAAAATAGATCAAGGAAAGTGGAGTTGACGTGGGAGCAATGGTGTTCTTTTAGTGTGCATTGTTTGGATGTGTAGTTATTCATAATGCTCTGTGTTTTGGTGATTGTAATTTTTGCTAGCCACTGGCTAGCTTTGATTATATAATATTTTTGTTGGCCGTTCAAAAAAAAGATATCTTTCTACAAATACAATTTGTAAAGAAATAACTTTTTATAAAATAAGAATATGTTTTAAAAAATATCAAAATTTTTTAAAAAATAAAATATATTTTGATACCTGTGTTTTCTAAAAAAATAAAATTCTTATAAAACAAAAATAATTAAAATTCAAAGTTTAAAAAAATTATTAAAAATAAAACTTTATTAAAAACAGATTGTTTTGAAACAGTAATATGAGAATGCACAACTTACTTAACTATAAGGCTGCGTTTGGTTAGAAGAATGGAATGGAATGTAATTAAAAAACTAGTATAATTTTCAAGTAAAATTAAGTTTGAGTGACTAATAAAATGTAAAACCAAGGGAATGTTTCACCTCAAATTCCCTTGGTTGTGGGATTTCAAATTCCCTCTCTAGGTGGAAGGATTTTGAAATTCCACAACCAAGGGAATTTGAGGTGAAACATTCCCTTGGGTTTTACATTTCATTACCCACTTAAACATAATTTTACTTAAAAAGTATACTAATTTCTCAATTCCATTCCATTCAATTCCATTTTTCCAACCAAACGCAGCCTAAGGAAAAATGGTGCATTGTTATATGTCGATTAATGATATGCTAGAAACCTCCGACCGTCTTCAGAACATGAAAGAGAAAATGGAGATTAATATTTGTAGGTCTCTTTCGTTAATGAATATCCAAATGAATGGTTTTGAGTCTGGATTATGGATTCGAGGTCCATAATCAAACTGGTTTGTGATCCGAATCCAGATTTAGATTTGATCCGAAACCGGACCGGTTTAAGTGAAATTGGTTCGGTTCTAAATGGACCAACCGGTTTGAAAACGATCCAGTTTAAGACAAACCAATCGTGACTTTGCTTAACTCGATCGAATCGGTTTTTAAACTGGTTTTGAGGCACTTTTAGGCTTTAAACACGGATTACCATTACCTTACTAAGTTGGGCCACAACCTTATTTTAAGAAACCCGTTGGACCTCTTGCTTTGAACCTTAAAAGCCGAGGCCCGAAGGCATTTGAGCGACTGAACCTCAGGCTCATTTTTTCTGAAGTTGTATCAAATTTGAGAGAGAATTATTATTGTATCTTAACATGTAAGATAAATACAAAGAAAAAGAAAAGGTGATTATACTACTAAATACTAAATTATTTATTTGCTTAAAATATTTATATAGTAAAATATCTATATATGATTTAATTATTAGGGCACGTGTTATACGCACTAAGTTGTTAGTTGTATCATACTAGCATTAAATAATCAGAAACTTACTCACTCACACACTGAATAGGTGTTATAACCAATGACTTGTGAAGTGTGAGTTGAGTTTAATTTTTGTAAATAATTATTTATTAATAAAAAATATAAGTAAATTAGAGAGTGATATTACTTATTATTTTAAAAAAATTACATAATGATATCATAAACTCTGAATTCGGAGAAAAACACTTGTTTATAAAGAAAGAAATAAAACATTTATGATTTTATTATTTTAAATTTAGAAAGTAATAATGAAAATTTACAAATCAAAATATAAAACTAAAACTTTGCTACTTATAAAATAAAAAAAGGTTCTCACTTGTTTATAAAAAAGAAAATGAGCATTTTAGATAGAGAAATTATAGTTTAAAATATATTAAAATTTTAAAAATAAGTATTAACAAAAATTAAATTAAAATGAATTAATTTTACAAATCAAAATCTGAAAGTTATTATTGTATATTTCTTTTTTCAAATCTCGCATTTATTCTTAAAAAACAAACTTACTTTCCTAAAAGTTCTACCGCCTTCAAATCTGTTGCTT
The DNA here is from genome assembly GCA_024085815.1 of Flaveria linearis. Classification (NCBI taxonomy): domain Eukaryota; kingdom Viridiplantae; phylum Streptophyta; class Magnoliopsida; order Asterales; family Asteraceae; genus Flaveria; species Flaveria linearis. The sequence continues at coordinate 58,235,989 of CM044002.1, forward strand.
AAAAAAAATTTTAAACGACGAATATACGACCCTGTTGGTTTAAATAAATATCATAATTATATACATAAGTTGTTTTAAAATTATAATTGAAAAACTAATAACTACAAATTTAATTTTCAAAATGTATATTTGTTCGTTTTTTTAATCTTCGAAACTAAGAAAAACTAATATACAAAATTATAATTTAAAGTGCCACATGAATGATATTTTTTGAGTAAATCTCGTTACTTTGAAAGATAGAATAGAGTCAATGATCATTTGTTAAAATCTTTGAGTCAACTGTTAAAATGACAATTTAACTTGATCAAATGTTTATATAAATATTTTCTTTTAGTTTAATAGGTCATAAAAAGTTTGGGCGGGGAAACTTTTGTGAGATGAAAGGCGATGGTGACAAGTGTCGTATATTGTAATCGTTTAATAGCAGTAAGATGGAATCAAAGGAATCATATGACTTTTAGTTTATTATGAATTTTCAACCAAATATTATTCATATTATTTTGTTTGATTCCTCTTGTTGCATACTATAGTTTGATTTCTGTTATATGTTATAATAATTTCTTTTATACAAACAATACCAGGCTACAACTCTGTGTATTAACCTCATGTAGTACACGAGTTAAATAAGAAAGATACTAAATATTTATTAACAAAGAGTTTGGAACTGTAAAACGTTATATATAAAAGTACTTTGATTAGTGATAATAATTTTACTATTTTTAAAACTTTTATTTTAAAAACTATTGCTTTGAAAAAACTCATTTTTATCAATATCTCATTGTTTAAAAACTCCGGGTTTGTTTTGTAGAAAATATTTTTATATAAAACTTTTATTTTTAAAAAAAGATTGATTTTAAAATATTTCTTAATTTTAAAAAGTTTCATTGTTTTAGAAAAAAAATCATAGTTTTAGACAATTTTGATTTTAAAAAAGTCCATTTTTTAATCAAAATACTTAGTTTTATTTAATTAAAAATATTTTTAGAAATTAATGATAAAAATGACTTTATAAATAGAAAGAGAAAGAAAAAAATTCAAAAATCAGTTTTTTGACTTTTTAAGATGGAATGAATAGAATGGGCAGGAAAACTAAGGTGAGAGAGCTTGTGGGAATATTATATGATATCAAATGTAAAAAAATATTAAGTTAGATTTGTTAATTTAATTATTTTCATGAAATGTTCTAATTTTCTGAAACTCATGTATAAATAATTTTTTATAAAATTAAAAGACCTGAATAAAACGTATATAAATCTTGCTTATTTTTTATTGAATTTTTTTGTAGATTTCATTGAACTTGAACAATCATAAAACTTGGTTATTATTATTGATTTTCTTTTTCACCATTATGGTATTACTTCCTGTTTCAAGTTTATTTATATTTTTAAAAAATATCACTAAATATTAATCAAGATTCATATATGTTTCATTCTAGTTACTTTAGAAAATATAGCACTTATAAAAATTTTTGTAAGATTAGAACACCTAATGAAGTTGAGTGTTTTAAAGAAAAAAAAATCTTTGAGCCAATTTAAATAAACATATGCAAAATAATTTTAGTGAGCATGCAAACCTATTGCGGTAAACTCGTAGGAACTATCAAGAGACCTTCAAAAGGTTAAGGTAAAAGTCTTAGTGAAAGTTGGTTTTAAACCTTAGATTTGTAATAGAGAGGAATCAGATGCTTATCACTACTAATGAATGATTTTTTTTCACATAATGCTATCTCTTTTTAACTTTAGTTTATAATTACCATTAATCCAACTATTAATTTACAACTCTTAGCTAAAGTAGATGCTAATTGGATGGGTTTGTGTCTTTCAGACTTGGTTGGTTGGTAAGAGCCCCCCCTCCCAAAGTGGAGGTCAGGGGTTCGAACCTCTCTTCCGGTTTGGAGGACATTTTAGAGCAATGACGAGAATTAGCCTTTGAGCCACTGGTGCGGACGCCGATTCTCAGAGCTCGACCCCGGTTTTCATCCGGCTGTTACTCCAGAGGGGCAACCCTTGTGGAGGCAGTACGGTTTCCGGGGGAACGTCGAAACCAAGTCTGACAATCCAGCGTGGACCCGGTTCAGACAACATAGTCTGGAGCAGATCTTGGCTAGGGTCGCCTAGGGGAAACCTCATGGGCGATGTGACATTGAGTCACTCTTAAAAAAGTCACCGTTCAAAAAAAATTGGATGGGTTTGTTGAGGCCGATCAAGGGTTGTTACATGACAATCACTTGGTCCCTTTTATTAAGATAAAATAAACCGGAATCAAAGAGTGAATACGATTATAAATATGTTACAAATCTTTAACAAATTAAGGAGCTGGCCAGCCTAGCGTGTCAGCACGTTGCCCCTCCTATGAGGGGGGCGTGGGTTCAATTCCAGTCACTACTTGTTTTTCAGGCTTTTTCGAGCGATCTTCTTCTATTTTTTGGCAACTTTTTTGGCTTCGCTAAGGCTATGGACAAATAGAAAAAATGAAGTTGTGTTAGAGAAGTGTGGATGAAAATAAAACTTGATGCATGTGTAGCGGTTAATTGGTTTTCTTTTTCTCTTCATTGCATGTGAAAGGTTCTTTTATTATAAGAAAACTTCATATAGTAACCAAATTTCTCAAGTGTTTCATTAAAGTTACTTAAAGTTATTGTTCAAAGATTTTTTCATTGCACATGAAAGGTTCTTTTATTTACTAACTTTGTTTTTCTTCCATTCGTGAAAAAATGTAAACACTTGCGTTAACTCGACACATTTGCTAAGTTTATTCTATTTTGTTGGTGTCATTTGTTACATTTGCTTGATGCCTTGTGGTTCTACGTCAAATGATAGACGTTACGGTATGTTTTTGTATTCGAGTTTTATATTCAAGTCCGTGCTGCAATCACCCACACAACCGGCGCGGGGACTTTTCTGGTTATTATCTCTTAATTATCAAGGGCCTTTGTATAATTATCATTTCCTTAACATTTTTAGTTTATCAACACAAATAACTAAGACAGTTGGATAATTACCCTATAATGAAAAAAGGAGTGTGATGAACAGTATTTTGGGGCAATTTTGGTATTTTGCTTCTACATCGGGTACTGTGCTTGGCTTTATGAGCAAAAGTTAGCGGTAGGTGGCCGTCGTTCGTGCTTCTCTTCCTCAACCTTCAACCGACCAAGATGCGCCTATGTAGGCGTTTGGTGGTTGATGGTTTCGTTTGTGGGTGGCGGTTCCGGTGGAGCCCTCAATCGTCGTCGTCTGTGTAAATGGGCTTGGATCTGTGGGCTCCGACATCGCCAACAGTCTATTGGCCGCCTTTGGTGGCGTTTGCGTAGCCCTCAGCTCTGTCTTAGATCTGTCGGCTTGGATGCCACCGGTGGTCTGTCGACCGCCTTCGGTGGCGTCCGCGTGATCCTGAGCTCCCATCATGCGCATTTTTAACTCGATGATGACGGATATTGATACGTCTGAGATGCGTTTCGAGATCCGGCGTTGGTGATGTTACTGGCGTCCGCGTGATCCTCTTTGATTCATAGGGTCTTTCTGCGATGACTAGAACTCTTTTCAGGTACTTCAGCTTGATGACGATGAACCTATGTTCATCTAAGAGTCTTTTCTTTTGGGGCATCTTAGATCGATGATGATGAATGCGAATTCATCTGAGATCCTACCTTTTAAGTGGTACATATAGTCGATGATGATGGATGCATGTTCATATGAGACCATAGTTAATGAATCTTAGGTCGATGTTTATGAATGTGGATTTATCTCAGGCCATTCTCTTATGTGGAACAGTTGGTCCTTGATGATGGATGCATGTTCATCCATGATGGTTGATGATGATTAGTCGTTGTGTCTCTGGCACGTTAGCTTTTCTTTCGATATAACCCTGATTTTTGGTCGATGATAACGACAATGGCTTATTTGAGTGTTTCTGCTGGTCTCTTTGTTAGTTGGGGTTTATCATGATTGTCCCTGATCTAAACCTTAATTTTTAGCTGATTATGCTAATGAAGGCAACATCGGAGGGCCAATTGAAACTATTTTGTTATGTTTGTGGATATGCAGGCATGCCAATTCTCAAAACCAACTATGATTTGGATGGTTTCCTTTGATGTTGGCTTAATGATGTTATGGATTGTTGTTCTCCGACGAGTGCATATCGTGGCCTGTCGATTTTCTTTTATCTGGGTATCTCTACACTTGACCATTGTCAACGCCGGTGACTCACTACCTCCATGAGGTTAATGGTGGGGTGGCGATGTTACTGATATTGATCTGCTCGGTGTCGATGACGAGGAGTTCTTGCTCATCCAAGACTGAGTCTGTTTGGGTATGTTGTTTCAGTTTTTTCCAGCCGTGGTTATGATTAGAATGCAACCGTGTTGGTTGCAATGGCTTGGTGACAATTTACAGCACGCAGCCACAACCAAATGTCGGTTCTGAACCCGATTCCGGTTGCTTTATAACCGTTGAAATTAAATTTTTGTATAAACATGGGTGATGGGCGATGACGATTAGCAAATAGCCTTTAACATTGTTGTTTTGGCGTGGTAAACAGTTAGTTTGCAGCCACAACAAACTGGCATTTTCGAGTCCTCTTTCAAGTTCTTTAAGCGTCGATTCAACCCCGCCGCGAAACGCGGTGGGAAAACAACTAGTTATATGAAGCTACTAACTTTATTTCTTTTATAAAGAGAAGGGTTAGCATGTGATTTTCATTATTTGAGGACCGACAGTAGAAGGAAAAAGAAAAAGTAAAAGAAGATAGATATTGAATGGGACTTGACATTAGCCTCAATATTTCCAACAATCAACCACTTACCAAACTTAACCCATTTAACGCAACACTTTTGGCTAAAAAAAACAATTCCAATGAAGTATATGTGGATGTCATATGACCATCTTTCATCACTCGAGCATGTTGACTCAATTGAGCTGATGTAAAAGAGAGAGGGGGAGGACGTGCTGAGGAGAGGAGGATAAAAATCACATTGTAAGTCAAAGAATGTGAGTAGAGATGAAAGAGAAAAAGAAAGAGAACGAGTTAATTGTAAAGCTCGTGACGTGGAGGAGAAAAGCTCCACTTGTGAAGCTCAAGAGACAAAGATGGTCTAATCAATGATTTCGAAACCGGACCGGACCGGCCGGTCCGACCGGTTCGACCGGGAACCGGTGATGAAGCCGGTTCGGTTCGGTGGTTTTGGACCGTTTTCGGTTGAACCGTCCGGTTCGTGCGGTCGACTGGTCGACCGGAACCGGCGAACCGGGTTGAACCGGGTTTGCCTCTACCGACACGCGCTCCGCCGATGAACACCGCCGGAGCCACCGTATCGCCACCGTCGGAGCCGGAGCCTTGGGCCGCCGTGAGGGTGTCGATCTCCTCCTCCTCCAGCTCGATCACCGTCGGGTGAACGCCTAGCGACGATAAGAGCCGTCGCATGACGTGGCACATACAGCACGATGAACGACTGAATATTATCACGGGGTTTTCTGCGATAAGGCGTTGGATCCTCATTTCGGTGGACTCTGAGGTGTCGATTGCGAGGGGGGAGGTGGTGGTCGGAGTTAGTTCGAGGCGGACGCCGCCTTCGTCGCGTAGGCGGTAGCGGTGGAGGCCTTGCATAACTCCGGTGGTTGTTGTGGTGGTGAGTGGGTGGGTGTGTGGTTGTGGTGAAGGGGGTGAGGGTGGACCATCATGATGGTGGTGGCGGAGACGCCGTGGAGGAGGAGGACGACGACGACGGTGGTGGTGGTGGTGGTGAGATCCATTGGTGCCTTGGTGGGGGTGGTTTCAGACTGCAGAGCGAAAGAGAGAGGGGAAGATGAATAGATGATGGGAAGTTGGGAAATGGGGTATTGGGTTAGATATTTATGAAGGATGTTTCAATTTTTAAGAACCAAGAGTCAGTTTTTAAAAACCCATGGGCTAAATATTTTATTTAAGTTTAATGAAGGATGTTTCAAGAAGGAATTAAATTGGGCTAAATATTTATGACGTAATCCGGTTCGTAATCCGGTCCGACCGGTCCGACCGGTCGGTCCGGTCCGACCGGTCCGACCGGTCCGACCAGTGAACCTCTAGGCCGTCCGGTTCGCTTTCCGGTCCGGTTTTGAAAACATTGGGTCTAATTGATATATATAGGTTTTCATTAACTATTTCTCTTAACTAGCACCTTTAGTATCCTAAGGACATTCTAGTAGTATAGTGTTAGTGGGTTTAAATATTTTAGACTGCACATATAGTGTTTTTAGAAGTAATATATGTGTAAAGTAAACCATGTGGTTTGGCTAAAAAAAATAGCACATTTAAATACTTTATCTACAACTAAATAAGTTTCTTCGTTTGTTAATTATTGATTTCATAAATGAATAATGAGTTTCTTACATATATATATATATATATATATATATATATATATATATATATATATATTTGAACGGCCAACTAAACAATTGCCGGGTACTCTGTACACGGCGCTCCAATGGCTAAAGAGACGCACAACGTGACCACTAGTCCACACGCACGGAGCCCCTAGCCCACCAGTCTTCAATTCCGGGGAAAACCCGACCACCCACCCGCCCGAAGGCACGACAGTGAATAATCGGTAAAACCCGGTCGGCTTCAGGGATCGAACCTGGGTTACCCAGGTCTCCCATCACTAGCCCCAATACCTCCGACCAGCTGAGCTAGCCATCATTGGTAATGAGTTTCTTATATAACTACCATTAAATTACAATCCAAAAATGTTTCTAATAGTAATATAAAGATCATGGTTTTAGGCAAATTTAAGTGACCAAATGTTTTATGATGTATTGTGTTATAAATAATAAATCGAGCAAACACAATAAACACCAATTTATTAAGAATAAAACCATATAAATTATAAAACTCATACAACTCTATTTATAATAGACACACTTGTATTCTACTTCTAACACTAATTCATAATATAACTCAACCCATATCAATAAAACAAGCTCTGACAGTTGTCTCTTAACATTTAAACAAGTAATAAACTAATATTAATATTTATCTTCAAATCTTTTTTCATTTATCTCAATTTTTCCTCTAAACATATCTTCAATAAATTAGGATTAACTTTATCCTTCACCTATTTAAGAATGATTTGTGCCATCTAGATCTTGAATTCCAAACAAGACTCATAACTCATCTACTTTAATCTAAGGATCGATTATCTCATCTTTTTTTATCCAAACCTCTGTCACGTAGGCCATTATCGTCATCCGGTCTACTTGATCTTGAAATTTTCATCTTGTTCATAATCATAATAATAATAAGCATTATTATATCCTTGATATCATTTCTTGCTATCCTCTATTTTTTTCTTTTTTCTTTGTTGTCTTAGATTGATTTCAACAGTTTTCTTTATAACTCACAAATAATCACTTCCTTTTCTAAGTCACAATGAATCAATTTTTTTACTCACACAGAATCACATAACTTTCTTTCTCATTAATCAACCCACACAAAATTATTGTTTTGATCACACAACCGCTCCCCCTGACTTGCTCAAAACCTTAGTTTTCTTGAATCACATAGAACTTTTTTTCTTGGCTCACGTAGAACCGATCTTTTCTTGACTCACACAGAACCTCTTTGGTGGTTTTGATCCTTGGCTCACGCAAAAGCTCATCAATTTTCCTATTGCTTGATCTTCACGTCTTCTTCCTTCCACGCTCGTATTCTAAGGTCCGATACCAATTGTTATTAATCAACAACGGTATTGAACAATCGATCACAAGCATACACATTTTTGTGGGGTGGACAATCCCATGACGACCTTTTCAATATTATTAATTGCACGAAAGAAAACGAATTACAGACTCAACTCTCTTGTTTGATCGTCGCACTCAAACTTACCGAAAACAACTCCAAAAAAGAAGTTTAAATCCTCATGCTTACCTTGCGCCTCCTCTCGTCGCCAAACAGGTTGTTAACTCCTTTGACTTGTACCACACATGTATGATTTGTACCACACACCTCTTCTTGATCTTTCACCTTAACCACATAAGCCTTGTTTGTTTCTTCTTATTGTATCACACAGTTATCCACACAAGCAGATATCTTACAGAACCACATGGATTTCTTGCACCGCCGAATCACACAGGTTCGTCTTTTTATTCTGCACACAGGATTTGACCTCCGGCTTCTAAGGTATGAGCTACACCAAGCACGGATACCAATTGTTAGATGTATTGGATTGAGCAAACACGTTAACCACTAATTTATTAAGAACAAAACCACATAAATTACAAAACTCCTGTACCTCTATTTATAATAGAAAACTTGTATTCTACTTCAACTCGAATACCTAATATAATTCAACATATCAATAAAACAAGCTCTAACAATTATCTTAACACTTAAAAAAATAATAAACTAATACTAATATTTATCTTCAAATCCTTTTTTTCATTTAACTCAATTTTCCTTCAAATATATCTCCGACAAATTAAGATTAACTCGATCATATTATTACTCGTATGTATATTGCTTTAGGTTGTGTAAGGGTTTGTTTGGTATGAGTTAATGGAGTGAATGAAGAAAATGAATGAATGAGAGAATGGAATGTATGAAAGAATGAAATGAATTATTACATTCCATACTCTTGTTTGGTTATCCTTTAAGAATAAAAAGAATCATTACTTTGTGTTGTTCATTACGTATGAAAAAATGAAAAAATGAAATGTGAAAGTAGTTATGGTGGTGATGGTGGCCGATGGAGGTTTCCGGCGGCGGCGGCGGCCGGTGGTGGCCCCCGGCGGCGGCGGCGGCTGGTGGAGGCCCCCGGCGGCGGCCGGTGGAGGCTCCCAGTGGAGGCCCTGGAGGAGGCGGTGGCCGGTCGTGGTGGCTGGCTGGTGGTAATTATTGTGGTAGATGAGTGGGTGGTGTTAGTGACAAGAAGGGTGGAGGCCCCCGGCGGCGGCGGTGGCCGGTGGAGGCCCCCGGCGGCGGCGGTGGCCGTGGAGGCCCCCGGCGGCGGCGGTGGCCGGTGGAGGGCCCCAGAGGCGGCGGTGGCCGGGCGTGGTGGCCGGTGGTGATTGTTTTGGTAGGTGAGTGAGTGGTGTTGGTGACAAGAAGGGAAGGAATGAAAAAAATAAGGGGGACTGGGTGGAATGAATTTGAAGGAATGAAATCAACTATGTAATTGTTCATTCAATTATTTTTGCCAACCAAACATGTCTTTTTCATTAACCCTCAATGGTTTATTCCATTCCGTCCTTCATTACTCCATACCAAACGCTACCTAAGTAGATATCGACAATATCTAATTATGTTTATATAAATAATCCAATACGACACAACTCCCCTTGACATGGAGGAGGAAGGGGGCGCTAAAGGCTCACATGTGAGGGCATTAACGAGAGCGAAGTTGATGATTGTTTGGCTATTCAACCGTTGTCAACAATCATAACATTTAATTAAAAATTTTAGTCAATATTTTATTCAACTCAAACCAATATAAATAGAAAAAGTTTAATTATTACACAACAAAACATAATCTCATTTCTCATTTTATATATATTTTTTATTTTTTTTTTGGAATCCTCATATCATCATCTGACTCGTCATCAGGGCCGACTCAATGTTTTTCGGGGCCCCAACCGAAAAACATTTATTAAAACTCTTGAGTGGGATATACTGGGTTTGTTTGTTTGTTTGTTTGTAACCGAACTAAGAAAATAGGGTTCTTTTCTAAAAAAAAATTTATTAAAACCCTCCTCCTTTATTAGGACTTGGGACCGGCAATAATAAACTAATATGTTTATAGTTGGCGGAGTTAAAAAAATTTTTAATTATATATTGTGTGCGTATATATGTTTATATTAAATTTATTTTTCTAGTCTTATATGATGCAAATTCGTTGATGAAATTTTCATAATCAAATCCTACTATAAATTCTTTTTCAATAGCCAAAGTGGATAAGCCGTTTAATCTTTCTTGTGACATTGTAGATCTTAAGTAATTTTTTATAAGTTTTAATTTGAAAAAACTTTGTTCTGCTGATGCTACAGTAACAGAAACCGTTAACAAAATTCTATAGGCAATATATACATTTGGAAAAGAATTAAAACTTTTAATATAATTCAGTATATCAATTACTGTGTCTAATTCTAAAGAAATAATTTCTCTTAATATTTTTAGTTCTTGAAATAAATATAAACTATTAACATCTACAGCATCATCATATTTTTAATATATTTTCAAGGTTAATACACTTTTCTTTTAAACATTCTTCATTCATAGATTTTAACATTCTAATAGTAAATAAGATACTAAAAATACTTTCAAACTCTTTAAATTGCTCAAATCTACTTTTAAGTAAGAGCTAGCTTGGTCTACTATGTATAAAACGTAATCGGTTCTAAAACTTTCAATGGGTGTTTTCAAAGTTTCATTATCAACATTTTCATCAATTTTTTTATTTCTAGAAATAATACGTTTTTTATGAAAAGTAGGTTCTAACTTCATCTCTAGTGCAATTTCTTTAGCTGCATTCATAGTCTTTTCAAATCCCTCATCTTTATACTTTTTAAAAAAACATATAAGTCCATCTAATTGAGTTATAGCTGTTGGATTATGTACGGGTTCGGTTACGTCACGTTGCCAACCGAGCTATGACCCGTAAGAGTTACACATTGGGCAACAAATATTAAGTCCACTTAATTTGATTAACTGGCGCTTACGAACTATATCGGGTTTTTATAATTTATAATTGTTATAAATTATTTAGTATTAATGTTTATTTAAATAAATAAAAAAGAAAAAAAAAACATCAAAGTTGGATTGCCACCTTGTCCCATTATTGCTTTCAATAATGAAAGAATTGAGAAGATAAGTTGAGTGCAACTTTCGATTTTAAAAGACAAGATTCCTTTTGGAAAGCAAATGAAGAATTGATCTGTAAAGCAAAAAGCAAATCTGAGATTGCTTTTTCCATAAATTCTATTTTCCCATTTGAATTGTAGATCATCTTCTTTTCCATCTCTCTTCGTATCTCTCAAACACAGAAGAAATAAGATGGATAGTTGGAATTTTTCTTCCTATCACAAACAACCGATATATTTGATTGCAACCGTGGATCACGCCTCATAGAGCCGCAACCACTGTGCTCCAATTTAGTGTTCGTTGATTCTAGCATTCATTCGTTGTCCCTCGGTGTCTCAAACGGTTAATTATTAACCACAAAGGTATATTATATCTCATCAGTGGGTTAATAACATTCTGTATTTGCATTGTTTGTAACCCAGATCCTGTCGGTTCACTTTTGGTATTTATTTATATTCCGCTGCGTTACATATTATTAATCTGATTAATAATTATCAAAACTGTTTTGATAAATAACCTAACGAAGATATCGCTGAACCCAACAGTGGTATCAGAGCCAGGCTTACAACATGCAAATCAGATCCGGTCTGTTAACTTGTTATAGATCACAAACTTTAAAATTATTTAAAGTTTCTGATTTATATTATTTTGGGCAACTTGTTTATTTTGGTTAAATATTTATTAACCAAAAGATTGCTCGTATTATTTTGATTGTGTTTTAATATGTAAATCTGGCTAGACCCTGTAGTTGAATGATTGTGATGTGATTTGTTATTGTAAAGCTTTTGGTTTTATGATTTTGGCCTATTTCATGGCTCAAAGTTGTAATAGATTAGAGTTTTCTTTTATTTTTCTTTTGTAAATATTGTAATATTTGAAGACCGAAGTCAAACTGGAAGCAGGAAAAATCAAGGAGTCAGTGGGAGCCATCAAGACAACTAGATGCACTTAGGTCCATCCTTGTGGTTGTTATGTGTTTGACCCGTGACCTGGCTTGATCTCGCTATTTGGCTCTAGCAAGATCAAACAATCATAGCCTTAGATTTACATTTACTTTGCTATTATGTTTGCTTTATTTTATATCACCCAACATAATATCAAACTAATTAATTAAAAAAAAAATTTTACAATCAAAATAAATAACAAGTTTTAAACTTATTTTTACAACTTGTTAAATTATTAAAACAAATTGTTTGTTTTAATGGGATAATCGGATAAGTTTTTAAATTCAAAATTAGTTTGAATTTCAAAACTTAAAACTTGATAATTTTTAAATTAAATTAATTATCCATTTAAAAGATAACTAGAAAGTTTTTAAATTTAAAATTAGTTTAAATTTTAAAACTTAAACTTAATAATTTAAAATTATCAACCTAAAAATCGGTTGTCTATCTCGCGATGAACCTAGTTTTAATAGGGTATTAAAATCTGGTGTCCCGAGAGCTGAAAGGGTTCGTCATTTATTATCACGAACTATATTTGTAAAACTAACTTTTACGACGCACGTATAACTTAATTATACTTGTGTTTGACCCTATTCGGTAAACACTAAAATTGGATCCCATAGATAAAAATCAATAGTCTATGCCACCCTACTATAAGGAACACTTGGAACATTAAGCGAAACATCAGTGTTTGGAGCCACAGCACCGCACTTGATGTGTAGTTTATTCTTCCAAGGTGCAAGGGTTTTGTTGACACATCCGACCCTTTCACAAGTAACTGTTTTAGGATAACTATTACTTTTCTCTCTTGTTACGTGCCACAGCTGTCTAGAGAGAAAAGTGGACATAGATGAGGCTAAACGTATCAATGCATTGACAAATGTTCGTTGCGGCCTCATACACGAGAGTTGTGCAATTTTCACAATTGATAAACATTGTCAGTCTGCCTAATCACTTACTAATATTACGTGCCCCAGCTGCCTTTAGTGACTGACCAAGCCATATTCTCATTCCTTATTTAAAATTACTGTAAATGGGTCATTAATTAAAATAAGGAAACAATACATCGAAAATACTAATTAATTTATTTTGATTATAAATGTCTTCGGAAACCAACAACTCCTTCATTCTCAAGTCTATTCTTGAGAAAGAGAAACTTGATAACACCAACTTTCTCGCATGGCACCTCAATCTGAGATTGGTTCTCAAGATGGCGAAAAAGCTCTATGTTATAGATAGCGCTATTCCCAACGAGCCTGAAAACAATACGGCCGCAGCCCGTAGAACTTGGGAAAAATTTAAGGAGGATGCCGATGAGGTAGCCTGCCTTATGCTAGCCATCATGTCTCCTGATCTCTAGAAGAACATGGAGGACATGGCTGCATTTGACATGATTGAGCAACTTAAGGGCATGTTTCAGAAACAGGCCCGACAAGAGCGCTATGATACCATGAAGCAGCTTATTTCCTGCAAAATGCAACAAGGCTCGCCTGTTAGTGCCCATGTGCTTAAAATGAAAGGGTACATCGACCAATGGCCAAACTTGGTTATCCTATGCAAGATGAAATGGCAGTAGACTTCATTTTGAACTCCTTGCCTAGTTCTTACGACCAGTTCATAATGAACTTTAATATGAATGCGTGGGTTAAGAGTGTAGCTGAACTACACGGTATGCTCAAAACTGCTGAGCAAAACATACCAGGTAAAGCCAGTCAAATGTTGATGGTCCGATCTACTGGTGTTAGGAAACCAAACCCCAAGAAAAAAACTTATAACAATAAGGGTAAAGGTAAAGTTGTTGCTGCCAAGCCTGCCACCCACCAACAAACAGCTGGCTAAAAACAAAGCAGCACCCCCTCCTGAGGAGCGACACTGTTTTGAATGCAATAAGATGGGACACTGGAGATGTAACTGTCCTGACTATCTAGCCAAGCTGAAGGTGAAGAAGGACAATGGTGAAGGCTCTTCTTCAGGTATTCTGATTTATGTTATTGAACTTTTCACTGTTTCCAGCAACACATGGGTATTTGATACTGGATGTGGTTACCACATCATTAATGTCTTGCAGGAGCCTGAAAAGTGGAAGAAACTGAAACAAGGCGACATGGAGCTCATCGTGGTGATGGAAAAGAGTACCGGTTCTAGCAACTGGAACATATCATCTTTCTTGTCCATCTGGTCTTGTAATTACTTTAAATAATTGTTTATTTGCTCCTGGTTTAACCAGAAACATATTTCAATTTCTTTATTGTTTGAACAAGGATTCAAGTATGTTTTTAATGATGCTGTTATTTCTCTGCCTACTTGAATGATATCTTTTATTTTGAGGCTAACCTCGAAGTGGTATTTATGAGATTGATATTCAAACAAAATAATGTATATAATCTTTCTAAACGTATCAAATCTGGAATTAACGATACGTTTCTATGGCATTGTAGACTTGGCCACATAAGCAAGGCCCGTGTGAAAAGGCTTCAGTCCGAAGGATTCTTGAATCCACAGGACATGAATCTTTTGATGAATGCGAATCTTGCTTAGCTGGCAAACTCACAAAGGATCCTTTCACCCATGTTAGTGAACGGGCTAAGGATCTGTTAGCACTTATACATTCTGATGTATGTGGTCCTTTTAGAACCATGTCTAGAAATCACGAAAGATACTTTGTTACGTTTATTGACGATTATAGTCGATACGCATATGTCTACCTTATGAAGCATAGACATGAAACCTTTGAAAATTTAAAGTTTCAGAATGAAGTAGAAAACCAACTTGATAAGACTATCAAAGTACTTCATCAATCGAGGTGGAGAATACCTAAGCCAAGAGTTCATTGATCATCTAAAGGAATGTGGAATTTTCACAGTTTACTCCACCCGGCATACCCCAACTTAATGGCGTGAGTGAGAGGAGAAATCGAACCCTACTATATGGTTCGATCGATGATGTGTAGAACTAACTTACCTCACTCCTTTTGGAGTTATGCTCTTATGACCGCCGCCCGCCTTGTCAATCTGCACACCGACTAAGAAGGTAGATAAACTCCATATGAGATATGGCATGGGTCTAAACCTAATTTGTCTTACCTTAGAGTATGGGGATGTGATGCTTATGTCACTAGTGAGTCTAATGACAAGCTAGATCCTCGAGGCGAAAAAGCTATTTTCATTGGATACTATAATAGAAGCGGATATTACTTTTACCATCCTGATGCAAATATGATTTCCATCAAAAGGAAGGCACATTTCCTCGAGAAAGAGTTTCTTGATCGAGGAACTGCAAGTAATATTGTGGATCTTGAAGAAATTCGAGAACCACAAACAACGCTGATGTAGTCGCTACGTCTGAACAACAAGAAATTGTTGCTGATTCAGACATAAACACAAGCGTTCGTAGAAGTAGCAGAACTCGCAAAGAACCTGATAGATATCTTTGGAATCTAGAGGGTCCCGAGGTTCTGGTAGTAGCTGATTCTGGTGATGAACCTACTAACTACAAATCTGTTTTCTCAGATCCGGAATCTATGAAATGGCAAGATGCCATAACGCCGAGATGCAATCCATGCGAGACAATCAAGTCTGGGACTTGTGTGAGCTACCTCCCGGTTCACGGGCTGTAGGGAGCAAGTGGCTTTTTAAGAGAAAAACTGACATGCATGGAAATGAAACTTTCTCACCCGTTGCTATGATCAAATCGATTAGGATATTGCTTGCCATAGCCGCGTACTATGATTACGAGATATGGCAAATGGATGTCAAACCCCTTTTCTAAATGGACATCTCTCTGAAGATGTCTATATGGTTCAGCCCGATGGTTTTGTCGATCCACAATATCCAAATAAGGTGTGCAACTGAATAAGTCCATTTATGGACTTAAACAGGCATCCCGTAGCTGGAATCTTCATTTTGATCAGAGAATCGTCGAATTCGGTTTTGTCAAAAGTGAAGATGAGCCTTGTGTTTACAGAAAGGCTAGTGGGAGCACTATATCGTTCCTCATATTGTATGTGGATGATATACTGATCATTGGAAACAATATCTCAATGCTTAACGAAGTTAAAAATGGTTGGGAGCTTGTTTCGCAATGAAAGATCTTGGAGAAGCTGCTTACATTCTAGGAATAAGATCTATAGGGATAGATCTAAGCGTTCTAGGGCTTAGTCAAAGCACATACATAGACAAAATGATGACGCGCTTTAAGATGGAAACTCCAAGAAAGGAGGTGTTCCAATGACTAAAGGTACCGTGTTGAACAAATCGCAATCTCCTTCAACGGACATTGATATTAAGCGAATGGAAAAGGTTCCATATGCTTCAGCGATTGGTTCCATCATGTATGCTATGCTGCACTAGACCTGACGTCTCGTATGCTTTGAGCATTACTAGCCGTTATCAGCAAAACCCTGGCTTTGCCCATTAGACTGCAGTTAAGAACATTCTGAAGTACTTGAGAAGGACTAAAGACATGTTTTTAATATATGGAGGAGTTGAAGAACAGCTCACTGTAAGATGTTACACTGATGCTAGTTTTCAAACTGACCAGGACGAATCTCGCTCACAATCTGGTTTTGTATTCACACTCAATGGTGGAGCCATCTCTTGGAAAAGTTCCAAGTAAAGTGTGGTGGCAGATTCTACCACTGAATCTGAATACATTGCAGCATCTGATGCTACAAAGGAAGCTGCTTCGATGAAGAAGTTCATAGCCGATCTCGATGTGGTTCCAAGTATTCAGCAACCAATCGAGATATTTTGTGATAACACAGGTGCTATTGCTCAAGCCAAAGAGCCCAGATCTCATCACGGGCCAAGCACATTCAGAGGAAGTTTCATTATATACGGGACATAGTAAAACAGGGAGACATCGTGATAAGAAAAATCGACACAGATCAAAACCTAGTAGACCCGTTTACTAAGCCCATGACTCAGAACAAGCATGATCTGCATAGAAATGCGATCGGGCTTAGATTAGCTAGTGATATTTTTGATTTAGTATAGATGTATGAACTTTTAAACAGTTATACTTTAGAATTCATTTTGATCTACTGATATAGATACAATTATGAATCCTATAACTGTGTTCAATTTTAATACGTTTAATCCATGGATATTGTATTCTAAATTATCCATAGTCGATCAGACTTGTGGGAACAATTCTGAATAAGACTATTCTGAATTTAGACTCAAGGAGTTGACTTCTAAATTCACAGACCTCTTTATGAATGACGTTGGATGTAACTCGCCACAAACCATCTTCATTATAGATGCTTTGATATTGGTATACTCATTTAGTATCCTATGACCTGAGATGCATACTAGAACTTCCGTTTACCGAGGGTTATTCTTTGATCACTGTCAACCGCTGTCGTGTAACTGCCAGTCATAAGGCTTTGTTGGGAATAATTCTGAAGTTCAGTGGGAGTTGTATGTAGTCAATAAGGGATTCTGTACTCTTACATTATATGTAGCAGTTAGACATCGTGGCGCCCTCGTTGATTCAAACAGGTGAAGTGTGAGGCCTCACCCAAACTGTCTGTGTGTTTGATTGGACCATTTTGAATCTGGATCGAGAACAATAATGATTGAGCTCCATATGAGAATAAATCTCAATGACTCAATTGATGTCTTTACAGAAAGGATAATGACTATGATTACCATAAGTTTATTGTCTTGTTATAGTAAAATAATACTAGAAGAAGATGTTTGGTTAATGACTTTAAAGTGTCATACCTTGTTGGGGGCAGCCATGTGCAGCTAGAGCGCCGCTGACTATCTACGTGGAATTTAACCGAATGCCATCCAAGTGGAGCTTGTTGGATTATGTACGGGTTCGGTTACGTCACGTTGCCAACCGAGCTATGACCCGTAAGAGTTACACCTTGGGCAACAAATAATAAGTCCACTTAATTTGATTAATGATGTGCTCTAAATTATACATAAAAACACTATCAAAAGCACATCATTTATTCCATGATTTCCCCGAAATATGATGATTATGTACTTAAAATCATTCAATTGTGTTTTCAGGTGTTGTGAAGGGCAAGATGGACAAAAGGAGCATAATGGACAAGAATTGAAGAAATTCAAGCTTAAAGCTCCAAGCATGGGGCCGTGCCTCATTAAGCACGCCCCCATGCCTTGCCTGAAACACACACCCGTGCTAATTTGGCACACCCCCGTGATTGGACATCTGACAGGACAAAAGTACTGTTCCCCAAAAGTAGTCACGGGGCCGTGCCCCATATCAACACGGGGCTGTGATACCCCCTTTCACGGGCCGTGCCCCATTTGTCACGGGGCCGTGCCCGACAACTCCTGCGCGTACGATCCGACCAACTTTCGTAAGCATTGTACTAACACGGGGCCGTGCCTTTTTGTCACGGGGCCGTGCTTAAACACTCCGGGAAGCCTATAAATAGAAGTCCAAGTTCATCATTTTGCAAGCTTTTGGTGGGAGGGATACTCTGCAGAATTGTCTCGGGCATCAAGTCTTGAAGATCATTTGGAGGCTCAGGAGGTGCATACAACACTTGGAAGAGGCTCGGGATTGTCTAAACACCATCCATTGTGGATCATTGGTTTGATTGTTCTATTTTATCAATGAATCCATATCTATCTTCTATGTTGTTTGTTATATTACAGCTCATTATGAGCTAAACTCCTATTATCATCCTACTTGGATGAAACTTATGTAATTTGTGATGAATTAATGGTGTGATAAATATTGTGTTACGTTATGGTGGTCTTGGGAAAACTTTCGATGGGTAGCACCTACATTTGAATGGGGGTTATAAGTTTATGGTTTGTAATTGTGATTGTCATGCACGGTTGAAAAACGTATGATCAACTTTTATTCATAACAACTATGGCTAATTAACTAGAGATGGTTATTAGAAATCATAAGACCTTAACTTTCTGATCATTTACGGGTTCCCTTTTATTAGTCTGAGAAATCTACAGTAATTGTTATGGTTTTCTAAAATTAATGGTATGTTAGAATAGAACTTGATCAACTCTCTTCTTACATTAAGTTATGTTTTCAGAAATCGTATGTCGAAAAGGACACAAAAGATTTACCTACATCACTAGGGCCTTGACCTAAGCAGTAAATCTCAACCTGTGTTGGTCCTGGTCACTACGGAGCGGATAGACGAGAAATCGCGCCAGCTCATCTTTATAAACGTTAACACCATTACTTTATTCAATATCTT
This sequence comes from Flaveria linearis, assembly GCA_024085815.1. Taxonomy (NCBI): domain Eukaryota; kingdom Viridiplantae; phylum Streptophyta; class Magnoliopsida; order Asterales; family Asteraceae; genus Flaveria; species Flaveria linearis. The sequence goes on from CM044002.1 coordinate 58,254,970, forward strand.
TAATCACAACCACCACTTCATCACAATTACATAAGCGTAATCCAAGTTAGGATGATAGCCTTTATCCCCTGATCTTAAATCCAAAGTTTGAACTTGTTTTACTTTATTTCTTATTTTTATTGTTAGTTTAAAACCCTAAAGAAACCCTAATTTACATCAATGCAACTTATCATTCTCTTAAACAAAAATTGATAGTTAATCATAAGGATTGTTGAGTAGTCTTAGTGTGTCCATGGATTGATACTCGGTTCTTACCATCACTATATTACCTCACGATAGGTGCACTTGCCTTTTGTGTGTGTAGTTAGTAGTAGTAACAACCATTTAAAACTGAATCTGTGCGAAAAATTCTTTATCAAAATATATATACTTTCACACCGCATCAAGTTTTCAACGCCGTTGCCGGGGACACACGGCAAGTTTGAAAGACAATCTAAATTTTTGACTGTCCTGTTTATATCTTGTTAATATTTTTTCAAATTCATTTTAATTTTGTAGTTAGTTTGCCTTAGTTAGTTTAGTTACATTTGCCTGATTCATTTTAAGCCTTAGTTAGTTTATGCTTCCTTAAGTTAGTGTATGTCCGACTCGTCTAGTCCTGAACTTGTTTCACCTCTTTCGGAACCTGAACGACTTTTCTGACAGAGGTTACGTGAAAGACCGCAACAAGCAGCAACAATCATCGAAGAAGACATCTCGGAAGATACACCATCCAAAGGAGACATGGCTAATCAAGACGAGGAAATGAAGATGACGCACTATGCCACACCATCAATCGACGGTTATGAGTCTAGTGTTGTCCAACCAGCAATAGCGGCCAACAATTTCGAGATTAAGTCTAGTATTCACGGATTGCAAGACGAAGACCATAACGCTCACATCTCACGATTCCTTCGTATCTGTGCAACATTCAAAGTCAATAACTGTTCAGACGATGCTATTAGACTACAACTTTTTCCATTTTCACTTCGCGGCCGAGCCATTGACTGGCTTGATTCACTTCCGCCTGGTTCCATCACCACATGGGCGGAAATGGCTGAACAATTCCTGTTGAAATACTTTCCACCCGATCGCACTGCCAAATTGAGAAGCAGCATCACAAGCTTTCGCCAAGACGATGATGAATCATTACACGCAGCGTGGGAGAGATATAAAGGTCTCCTTCGGAGATGCCCACATCACGGACTTGATCTCTGGCTGCAGTGTCAAACTTTTTATGATGCAATCAGCGGAGCACACAAACAAGCTGTAGACCAAAGTGCGGGAGGAGATTTCGGAAGTGTCACACCAACAGAAGCATACCAAGCCCTAGAGAAAGCAGCTAAGAAGAGCTTTGCTTACAATCCCTTGAGAAACAAAATCAACTCTAGAGGAATTCATCAAGTAGACTCTGAGATGCTGATCACAGCCCAGTTAGAATCCTTAACCAAACGATTCGAACAATTGCAAGCTGAACTTAAAAGACTCCAACACGATGCAACACATGTGGAAACTCACACAAGACCAATGAATGTCCACAAGGCATTATGATGATTGAAGATGTTGACTACGTAGGAGGCCCAAACAACTCATATAACAACAACTCAAATTGGAGGAGCAATCCGAATTACAGAGAAGCGGGTAACAACCAACCATCATCTGGATTCAACCGTAGGCCACCTTACCAACAACAGAAACCAACATATCAAGGTCCAAGCAGTAGTAATCAAGACCGTGGAGCATCATCAATGGAAGATTTATTGCAGCAATTGTTGTTAACCACACAAGCCACAGATGAGTACATCCGGAAATCTGATCGAAGAAACGAGGAAGGTTCCAAAGAAACGAGGCTGACATCAAAAGCAACAAAGCATCATTGCAAACCATTGAAAACCAGGTAGGTCAGATAGCACAACAACTATCTGCGAGACCCCAAGGTGCTTTGCCTAGCAATACTGTAACAACCCCAATACTCAAGTCAAAGCCATCACCACAAGGAGTGGCAAAACCACTCAAGGTGATGCACCTGTATTATAGCCCATCCTTGAAGAAATAGAACTCGAGACACCACGTAATACAAGTGACAAGCAAAAGCAACCTGTCATTGTTGAAGAACCAGCCAAGAAATACGTACCACCACCACCTTATGTTCCACCACCTCCATATCCCGGTCGTCTGAGACAACAACGAATGGAGGCACAATATGGAAAATTTCTGGGATTGTTCAAGCAACTCCACATTAATCTGCCATTGGTGGAAACCTTAGCCCAAATGCCAAATATGCTAAGTTTTTAAAGGTGTGTTGTCAAACAAGAAGAAACTGGAATAGTTATCACATGTAGTTTTGAATGGGGAATGCTCAGCAGTTCTTCAAAACAAACTACCTCAAAAGATGACTGATGCAGGGAGTTTCACCATACCTTGCCTAATAGGAAATCTTTCTGTCAGCAATGCGTTAGCCGATTTAGGTGCTAGCATTAACCTCATGCCTTATGCAGTTTTTGAAAAGTTAAACTTAGGTGAGCCTAGACCTACTCGTATGAGCATTCAATTAGCTGACCGTTCTGTCAAATATCCGAGGGGCATTGTTGAAAATCTCTTAGTTAAAATCGACAAGTTCGTATTTCCCGTTGATTTTGTGATCCTCGACATGGATGAGGATAAGAATGTTCCTCTCATCTTAGGTCGACCTTTCTTAGCAACCGCTCATTGATGTTTGCACCGGCAAACTCACACTCTGAGTGGATGAGGAGGAAGTGACATTTGACATAGGACAATCCATGAAACATCCTCAACATCATGACGATTCACTCTATTATATTGATGTTTGCGACTCAATCATAAGCTGTCATCTGAAGAACACTCGTCAAATTGAAGCTTGCGATACTCAATTAATAGAAATCCAAACCACTGAGCCCGTCTGTGAGCACCAGATCATTCCAGAACTCGAAGTTGACGAAACATCATCTTATCAAGAAGCATTTGAGATCATCGATCAAGAATTAGAACCTAAAGCCAAACCTTCCATCGAAGACCCTCCGGCTTTAGAACTCAAAGAACTTCCGTCTCATCTCGAATACACTTTTCTTGAAAATACCTCTCAGCTTCCTGTCATAATCTCATCCGCTCTAGCAAAAGATGAGAAGAATAAATTGCTCAATGTGCTGAAGGCACATAAACGAGCAATTGCATGGAAAATCATGGACATCAAGGGAATCAATCCATCCTTTTGCACTCACAAAATATTAATGGAGGAGGACTTCAAATCCGTCATTCAACCTCAAAGACGTTTAAATCCGAGCATGCAAGAGGTGGTGAAGAAAGAAGTAATCAAACTGCTAGATGCCGGTTTGATTTACCCTATTTCTGATTCGCCTTAGGTCAGTCCCGTCCAAGTTGTTCCAAAGAAAGGAGGAATGACTGTGGTAACTAACGAAAAGAATGAGCTTATTCCAACTCGTACGGTTACAGGATGGAGAGTTTGCATCGATTATCGCAAACTCAATGACGCCACAAGAAAGGATCACTTTCCTTTACCTTTCATTGACCAAATGCTCGAGAGACTCTCTGGAAATATTCTATTGTTTCCTCGATGGTTTCTCAGGGTACTTTCAAATTCCCATTGCTCCCGAAGATCAAGAGAAAACGACATTCACTTGTCCATATGGCACGTTTACGTATTGACGAATGCCTTTTGGATTGTGTAATGCTCCTGCTACATTTCAAAGATGCATGGTAGCAATTTTTCATGACATGATTAAACACTCAATGGAAGTTTTCATGGATGATTTCTCAGTCTTTGGAAACTCATTCGAACAATGTCTTGAAAACCTGGAAAAAATGTTGGTTAGATGCGAGGACTCTAACCTTGTTCTAAATTGGGAAAAAGTGTCATTTCATGGTTACTGAAGGAATAGTGTTGGGACACAAGATCTCTCGAGCAGGCCACGAAGTTGATCAAGCCAAAGTTGACACTATTTCCAAACTGCCATATCCCACAACCATGAAAGAAATTAGAAGCTTCCTAGGTCACGCAGGATTCTATCGCCGTTTCATTAAAGACTTCTCAAAAATCGCACGACCGATGACTCAACTTCTTGAGAAAGATGCAAATTCGTGTTTTCCAATGAATGCATTAGTGCATTTGATCTGTTAAAAGATAGGTTGGTCACCGCTCCAATTATGGTTTCCCCAGATTGGACGTTACCATTTGAACTCATGTGCGATGCAAGCGATTTTGCGGTAGGAGCCGTGTTAGGACAAAGGAAAGACAAGCAATTCCACCCAATTCACTATGCGAGCAAAACCTTAAACGACACACAAGAAAACTACACAACCACCAGAAAGAACTTCTCGCAGTAGTTTTTGCATTTGACAAATTCCGCTCGTATCTAGTCCTGTCAAAAACAGTCGTCTATACCGATCATGCAGCCCTACGTTATCTGTTCAACAAACAAGATGCAAAGCCGAGATTGATACGATGGATACTTCTGCTTCAAGAGTTCAACATTGAGATTCGTGACAAGAAAGGAGCAGAAAATCTAGCGGCTGATCATCTTTCGCGTCTTGAAGATTCGAACCATCCACAAACCGAGGAATTCAAAATAAATGATAATTTTCCTCACGAATTCCTTTTGAACATCCAATCTTCAATCGATGAGTATCCTTGGTTTGCCGATTTCGCAAACTATTTGGCAAGCGGAATCTTTCTCAAAGGAATGACTTATCAGCAAAAGAAGAAATTCTTTACTGATATTAAGCATACTACTGGGAAGATCCGTACCTATTCAGAATCGGTGCGGACCAACTCATTCGAAGATGCGTGTACGGAAGTGAAGCGGAACAGATCCTAATGCACCACGGGAGGCCACCATGGAGCAACTCTAACAGCCAAAAAGGTCTTCGATTCTGGATTCTATTGGCCCACGATCTTCAAGGATGCTCACAACATGGTACGCAGCTGTGATGCATGTCAAAGAGCAACCAACATCTCGACACGGGATGAGATGCCTCAGAAACCCGTTCAAGTATGCGAGGTATTTAATGTATGGGGTATTGATTTCATGGGGCCATTCTCGGTATCATTTGGAAATCGTTACATCTTAGTAGCAGTTGATTATGTCTCAAAATGGGCCGAAGCTCAAGCCCTGCCTACCAACGATGCAAGAAATGTTGTTAGATTCGTTAAGAAATTATTCTCTCGTTTTGGTACCCCCAAGGCTTTGATTAGTGATCGAGGAACCCATTTTGTAACAACCAGCTCGAAAGAGCAATGGCTCGTTATGGAGTAAACCATCGCTTTACAACCGCTTATCATCCACAAGCGAATGGGCAAGCGGAAGTCACTAATTGAGGTATTAAACGAATCCTAGAAAAAACCGTAGGACAAAATCACAAGGGCTGGTCTGCCAAGCTAGACGATGCATTATGGGCTTTTCGAACAGCCTTTAAGACTCCCATTGGCACAACACCGTTTAAACTCGTTTATGGGAAGTCGTGTCATCTACCTGTGGAACTGGAACATAAAGCCTATTGGGCACTCAAAGCAGCAAACCTAGACCAAGGCCTTGCAGGAAAGAATCGATTTCTACAAATCAATGAACTAGAGGAACTGAGAGAACAAGCATACGAAAACGCTAGGGTTTACAAGGAAAGACAAGGAATTCCCCGACTCTCGTTTAAGGAGCACTAAACGATTTCATGTGGGGGAACATGTCTTACTGTATAACTCTCATTTACGTCTATTTCCCGGAAAGTTAAAATCACGTTGGTCTGGACCTTACACGATTAAAAATGTGTTTCCAAATGGTGCCATCGAAATTGACAACCACGACGGTTTAAGTTTCAAAGTGAATAGACATCGTTTAAAGCCATATAACGATGGGCCAACCAAGATTTTCTCGGAGGAATTACACCTCCGCCCCGATGAGGATTAAGTGTGGGGAAGGGTCGCGCCGAAGACCCGAAACGAAAACACGGCACTTGTACATAGATTTGTCTGAAATTTTTAGCTTTTTGTAGGACTCCCAAGCACAAGCACGGGCCATGCCCCACCAAGCACGCCCCCGTGACTCTGACAAATATTTTCCACGATCTCCGCTGACGACCCTGGAACGTTACAGGACGAATTTAAGGCGACTTCTGACAAGCACGGGGCCGTGCCTACCCAAGCACGCCCCCGTGATCAACTTTGCAGACCTGTGTATAAATACACACTTGTTCCAAGCTTTCATCACACCTATTTCTGCTCAAAATCTCACGAAGAAGGGATGAAAGAATCCAGTCAAGGAAGTTCCAATTGGAATCCTGCAACGAAGCCCCGGTCTGAAACTAGAGAGCCAACGACTCAAGAGTATTTCTTTAAGCTCCATGAGCTAATCAAGAAATTGACGGAGATGAATCTCACCGCAACTCAACGCTTGGCTAAACTTATCCAGAAAGTTCAGGAAATGAGCGATGAGCTTGTTTCCATCAATCGTCGGCTTGCAGAACTTAGCAACCGCACTTCGCACTACCCTCTCCCGACCCTTCCACACGAAATGTGTGAAGGCTTCTTCTAGAGGCATTTCGTGAAGGGTCATGTGCGCTAGTGCGCGTTAAGGAGTCTGGTTTTGCAGTTTCAGATTCCCGGTTATTAACGTATTATGTAATCGTAGGAGATAGGAGAATGTAATTGTCGCTTGGTTTGCTTATTTGAATTCTAGAACTAATTTCGTAACTTCTCTGATGAATTGGATACGTCAAAACTTAGCCGGGTAAATTACGCAACGCGCGAAATTGAAAAACGGAACAACAAAACTGAACCAAAACTGCATAAAGCAATCACGTCCCCGTGCCCACATAGGCACGCCCCCGTGACGACAAAAATTCGACACAATCTGACTTGTTTCAGCATTTTGTCTTGTTCCCCATCAATGATGAATGTTAAAACCTGAAATTTTGGCCTGCAACGTCGTATCCTCTTCATCTTGTGATCATTTTTCATTTCTTCCTTCACATTTTCAAGCATCCTTTCAAGAGATTTAATCAAAGGTTAGTATGCTAATTCCCATGGTTATGATAGCCATTTGCATGTATTTAGGTGATTAGGTCTCTAAACAACCGAAATCCTAATGATTATATGTAAGAGCTTGTGCTTAAACATATTATGGAATTATGAATGCTTTATGCCTCTTTGTTTATGTTCTCTTGAAAGTTGATTAGTGTTGTTTAGTTTGATTAGTTAGTTATTAGTATTAGTTGTTTTCTCGTTAGTGTTAACAAGACTTTCTTCATAATGTGTGGTGATTTCTTTGTTAATCATGTTCAAGTTACGAGAATTGGCAAGTAGTGTTGAAACATTATATTTTTTGGCTTGAATTATTAACAATTGCTCAAAATGTTTAACGTATAATCTTTGGTTTTTCACCAAGAAAATAACAAATTTATACTTAATCAAGGATTTACAAACAAAACCACATTGATTGAGTTGAAATTTCATGCTTCAAAATGTTAACCGCACCCCCATGTTTCAAGAGACACACCCCCATGTTTAACAAACTTTTCGAACGTGTCAACTGTTTTTCAACACAAGTTCACAAAAAGGGTGACGTGGCTTTTGAAAATCAATTTTTGTCCTTAAATAAATAGACTATTCCGAAAATCTGTTTTGTATATGTTAACTGATTTGTCAAAATTTCAGGATCATGAACCATCCATACTTACAATTTGGCGGAAACCGTGAAAGATGGTGTCGTTATAGATTGCAAAGGCTCTTGCAAAGGGCTGAAAGGTCGCATTTGCAAGCCGATGAAGAAACCTTGACGGCTGCCGGACAGCTCGAAAGATACAACAATTTATTGAGTATTCAGTGGAAGCGGTTGTTTTCACAAAACAGGCCTTCCATTTATGAACTAACTCTTGAATTTTTAGCATCTTTCAGATTCAGCATGAAAGACTCCGATAGTCCGACCCTTGGGATGAGGAAGCAGTTACATTCAGGCTGGGTGGACATTGGCGAAAAACATCCATCGCTTTGTTTGGTGTCTATCTGGGAATATATACAGAACAGGAAATGGAGGAGAAAGCAATCTCAGGAATGTCAGCTTATCATACATTTCCAGATGAGGAAAGTAGGGACGCAGAAAGCGGCGCCATGAGAAAGGCATTTTGGGAGAAGATTGGAACAGGGGCATTCAACTCAAGTAAAACCAAGAGTAGTCAGATTCGGGACCCGTTGCTACGATACATACATCGGTTGCTTAGCCATTCGATAACAGCTCGTGGCCAAAGCGAGGGAGTTGTTAGTTTGAGAGACCTGTTTATCTTATACTGTATGACTAATCATTTGCCATGCAACATTGGGTATTTGTTTTGTAACTTGTTTGCCAGGAATGCAACTGTAGGTGCCCCGACACCAATGTTTGGAGGAAGCTGGATCCTGAACTTATACGAGAGTTATGGGTGTAACACGGAGGGAACCGAAGGAGTAATGCCAGGGTTGTTGGACTTAAGCATTTGCACAAGCATGTACATGATCACAACCTTACCAAATGGACAACCGAGATTCATGGATAGGAAGGGACAAGTCTGGGATCCAGCAGATCCCGAGGAGATTATCATGGACCTTGATATGCCAACACATCATGAAGACGCCGGGGCCTCCAGCTCACACGCCGAAGAATTTCCAACCATGTTAGACCTTTATGAAGCAATCCAGACCACCAGTGACCATGCAAGGAGATCATTCGAATACGCACAACAAGCTTTCAACCGCGTCGAAAATCTGAACTCTCGAGTGGACGACCTGAGCAATGATGTCACGTACATCAGAAACCGAATGTATCATGAGTGGGGGGATATCCCACCACAAAGCCCTTGAAAATCCACATCACTTTCAGGGGCCGGGCACAGTCGTTTTGTGCCAATCTATCCTTTACTTTATGTCATTTTCTTTTTATTTTATGTGTTTAGGATTTTAATGTTTTCAATAAATGGACAATATTTCAGGTGATCCCGATGGTTCTCGCAAGCAAAGGCAAAAGTCGACTTCATTATATTTTGGGGAGTATCTCGTTTCCATTCCTTGTTTTAATTTATCTATCACATTGGGGACAATGTGAATTTTAAGTGTGGGGATGGGATTAATCGAGACACATACTTAATACTTTGCTAAAACAGGTCCAAATTGAAAATTTTTAACAAAATCACTTAACCATTAATTTTTGTGACACGAAGCCAAAAATTTAAACAATTTTTGATAAGCCAAATTATAAATATACGTTTTCAGAAATAAATAAGTAAATAAGAGAAATCCAAATAAAAGTTGAAAATATTTTTTATGATATCCTTAAAAGCAATAATCAAGTAACATATGTAATCATGCAAAATGAAACACTTTTACCCAATTCCATCCCTTTGTGAGTTTATTTTTGAGCCTTAAACAGCTTTTGCAAACCTTTGCAATTTTACTTTCATTCTGGATTCAATTGAGAGTACCTCATGATACGTGTGATTAGAACTTGCTTTGGGTATACATTTCAAGACCTTAATTAGTATTTTTTGCATAAAAATGAGTTAGGCATTAGGAAACCCTTAACCATTCAAGCCCCAACCATTTTCTTTTAATATTCCCTACCGAACGTCAACCCTAGTTAGCCCCGTTGAGCTTAAACATTTTATTTTATCACCCGAATCACCAAGTCACTCAACCAAAAAGCCTTCAACAAAACCCATTTTTCGTTAAAGACACGATTTTGGTTTATATAAAAGAAAGAGAAAAAAAAGAAAAGAAAAAAGAGAAAAAGAGAAAAAGAAAGAAAAATTTGGTCTTTTATCGGCAGACCTAAAAGAACTGGAATGCATTCTTTTGATTTTAATTTACTTTGTTGCCTTCATCACGCAAAACTGGGACTTCCCCCGGAAATCCGCGAACAAATTTACAACCTCACGTACGACGCAAGAAAGAAATGGCGAAAAAAGGAACAAGTTCCGCCATTTTGTGGAATTTCAAAGAGCACCATAAAGAGACGGGCAAAAAGATACAAAGATGCCCGAATTGTGGAAATTGGTCACACGATGGAAAATGCAAAAAGAACCAAACTGAGTCCCATTACGAATACACAGAACTGATCCGATTGGGTGCTATTAGGCTTCAAGCCGAACGATCCTTACGAAAGGATAGTTTTGTGTATCTTCGGGTAAAGGTTGAAGTAAGGTTTCTAAAAGCAAAATATGGTCTTGACAATCTGACCTTAAACGAGTCCTCAAGTTAGCATATCCCTTCTGGCTTGAAGTATTGTATAGGGAACTTTTTACTGCTTTCCTTGTAGTTTATGTTAGAAAAATAAACCAAGACCGTCGTCTTTAGCATTTAGCCACTTTTTCCAAACATTCCACACCCGAGCCCGAGCCAAGTTACAACCCATCAAAGACCTAATGATTTATGCAAGTAAATATCTAAGTAGGTGGAGAATTGATCCCTTAGCAAGCTTATAATTCCACACGTATTCATGCTAGGCAATTGAGCGTATTAGTCATACTTCATCTTATGTATGGCTTCATATATTCAGCCGAGCGTGAATGTGTTTTATGAGGAGTGTGGATTTTTGCATGGTTATAATCTTTACTAACAATCCCATTGCTTGCTAGGATATCATTCTATACATGCTTAAAATGTTTGCATTTGGATGAAATAATTTTTACTTGCATATTTCCTGAAAGACATATTTATCTTTTGTTTTATTTGGTTTTTGGTGGAGTTGTCATTTTAAGTGATTTACTTGAGGACAAGCAAAGTTTAAGTGTGGGGATATTTGATGTGCTCCAAATTATACACAAAAACATTATCAAAAGCACATCATTTATTCCTTGATTTCTCCCGAAATATGATGATTATGTACTTAAAATCATTCAATTGTGTTTTCAGGTGTTGTGAAGGGCAAGATGGACAAAAGGAGCATAATGGACAAGAAATTAAAGAAATTCAAGCTTAAAGCTCCAAGCATGGGGTCGTGCCTCATTAAGCACGCCCCCATGCCTTGCCTGAAACACACCCCGTGCTAATTTGGCACACCCCCGTGATTGGACATCTGACAGGACAAAAGTACTGTTCCCTAAAAGTAGTCACGGGGCCGTGCCCCATATCAACACGGGGCCGTGATACCCCCTTTCACGGGGTCGTGCCCCATTTGTCACGGGGCCGTGCCCGACAACTCCTGTGCGTACGATCCACCAACTTTCGTAAGCATTGTACTAACACGGGGCCGTGCCTTTTTGTCACGGGGCCATGCTTAAACACTCCGGGAAGCCTATAAATAGAAGTCCAAGTTCATCATTTTGCAAGCTTTTGGTGGAAGGGATACTCTGCAGAATTGTCTCGGGAATCAAGTCTTGAAGATCATTTGGAGGCTCGGGAGGTGCATACAACACTTGAAAGAGGCTCGGGATTGTCTAAACACTATCCATTGTGGATCATTGGTTTGATTGTTCTATTTTATCAATGAATCCATATCTATCTTCTATGTTGTTTGTTATATTACAGCTCATTATGAGCTAAACTCCTATTATCATCCTACTTGGATGAAACTTATGTAATTTGTGATGAATTAATGGTGTGATAAATATTGTGTTAACGTTATGGTGGTCTTGGGAAAACTTTCGATGGGTAGCACCTACATTTGAACGGGGGTTATAAGTTTATGGTTTGTAATTGTGATTGTCATACACGGTTGAAAAACGTATGATCAACTTTTATTCATAACAACTATGGCTAATTAACTAGAGATGGTTATTAGAAATCATAAGACCTTAACTTTCTGATCATTTACGGGTTCCCTTTATTAGTCTGAGAAATCTACAGTAATTGTTATGGTTTTCTAAAATTAATGGTATGTTAGAATAGAACTTGATCAACTCTCTTCTTACATTAAGTTATGTTTTCAGAAATCGTATGTCGAAAATGACTCAAAAGATTTACCTACATCACTAGGGCCTTGACCTAAGCAGTAAATCTCAACCTGTGTTGGTCCTGGTCACTACGGAGCGGATAGACGAGAAATCGCGCCAGCTCATCTTTATAAACGTTAACACCATTACTTTATTCAATATCTTTAATCACAACCACCACTTCATCACAATTACATAAGCGTAATCCAAGTTAGGATGATAGCCTTTATCCCCTGATCTTAAATCCAAAGTTTCAACTTGTTTTACTTTATTTCTTATTTTTATTATTAGTTTAAAACCCTAAAGAAACCCTAATTTACATCAATGCAACTTATCATTCTCTTAAACAAAAATTGATAGTTAATCATAAGGATTGTTGAGTAGTCTTAGTGTATCCACGGATTGATACTCGGTTCTTACCATCACTATATTACCTCACGATAGGTGCACTTGCCTTTTGTGTATGTAGTTAGTAGTAGTAACAACCATTTAAAACTGAATCTGTGCGAAAAATTCTTTATCAAAATATATATACTTTCACACCGCATCAATTAACTGGCGCTTACGAACTATATCGGGTTTTTATAATTTATAATTGTTATAAATTATTTAGTATTAATGTTTATTTAAACAAATAAATAAAGAAAAAAAAACATCAAAGTTGGATTGCCACCTTGTCCCATTATTGCTTTCAATAGTGAAAGAATTGAGAAGATAAGTTGGAGTGCAGCTTTCGATTTTAAAAGACAAGATTCCTTTTGAAAAGCAAATGAAGAATTGATCTGTAAAGTAAAAAGCAAATCTGAGATTGCTTTTTCCATAAATTCTATTTTCCCATTTGAATTGCAGATCATCTTCTTTTCCATCTCTCTTCGTATCTCTCAAATACAAAGAAGAAATAAGATGGATAGTTGGAATTTTCTTCCTATCACAAACAACCGATATATTTGATTGCAACCGTGGATCACGCCTCTTAGAGCCGCAACCACTGTGTTCCAATTTAGTGTTCGTTGATTCTAGCATTCATTCGTTGTCCCTCGGTGTCTCAAACGGTTAATTATTAACCACAAAGGTATATTATATCTCATCTGTAGGTTAATAACATTCTGTATTTGCATTGTTTGTAACCCAGATCCTGTTGGGTTCACTTTTGGTATTTATTTATATTCCGCTGCGTTACATATTATTAATCTGATTAATAATTATCAAAACTGTTTTGATAAATAAACCTAACGAAGATACCGCTGAACCCAACAATAGCTTCATCAGTATTCATGTCTTTTGCTTGTAAGCTTTTACTAACTATATTAATAGCATACAAAATATCATACCAAATAACCATGCCTAATAAAAATTCAAAATTACCTAATTCAGTTCTAGCTAAGGATTTAGCCTCACTTTTATATTTAAGATCATCATCATCATCATCATCATATTCATCATATAATTCTAATAATGTTTCTCTTAATTGTGAAGCTTGAAATCTAATGGCTTTGATACTTTCTATGTGACTTTCCCAATGTGTTTGTGATAATAACTTAATAGTTAAGTGTGAAACATTATCTTTTAAAATTTTCCATCTTTTAGGGGATGATAAAAACAAACAATAAACATGTTGTACTGTTCCAAAAAATTCCCTAGCTTTTTTATAACATTTAGCCATATCACAAATTATTAAATTTAAATTATGAGCACCACATGGTGTGTAAAATGCTCTAGGTTTAATATCTAATAATCGTTTTTGTACTCCTTGATGTTTTCTTTTCATATTTGATCCATTATCATAACCTTGTCCCCTAATATTATCTATATCGAGACCTAGTTTATTAATTTCTTTGATGATAGCATCAAATATACCTTTACCTGTTGTATCATCAACTACTAAAAATTCTATAAAGTATTCTTTAACAACTATTGGGGTTAAAAAAGTATCTAAACATCGTAAGATAATAGACATTTGTTCTTTGTGACTCGTGTCGGGTGTACAATCAAGTATAACTGAATAATATTTAGCCTTCTTAACTTTATTAATAATTATAGTTTTGATTTTTTTGCTAATAAGCTAATTAGTTTATTTTGCATATTGTATCCAATATAATGATTATGAATTTCTTTACTTTTTATACGTCGGATATGTTCTTGCATTATTGGATCAAATTCTGCAATCATCTCAATAGTACTAAAAAAATTACTATTGCTTTCTTGAAAAAGTTTTTCATTTGATCCACGAAATGATACCCCATTTTTACCAAAATTCTTTATAACAGCAATAATTCTTACTAGCACATTTTCTTTCGTATTTTTCTTACTAGCAATAATTCTTACTAGCAATAATTCTTACTAGCACATTTTCTTACAACAAAAGCAAAACACTCTATCTAACTCTATAGAATAAATCAACCATTTTCTTTCCTATTTTTCTCCATTCAGTAAAGTTTGTATATAAAGAGAAGTACTAAAGTTTCTTGACTTTTTATCTTTTGGAAAATTATAATTATAAATTTTAACCGGGCCTTTTTCTATAATTAGATCTCTTAAATTATTACTAATATTATTCCATTGACATGGATCAACAAAATTTGGAGGTTCATTAAATTGATTTTGATTTTCGTTACTATTTGTAGGTTTATTACTATTTGTAGGATCATCACAATTTGTAAGATCATCACTATTTGTAGGATCATCACTGTTTGTAGGCTCATTCACATCATTTGGTTTATTTAAATTTATATGCTCATCAAAGTTTGTTGGTTCATCTAGGTTTATCCGTTCATCTTGATTTATTGTAGCATTTGAATTCGAGGTTGTAACAAACTTAAGTAGTGATCCTTTTATTGATTCGTTTAAAGCTTCTTGTTTTGCCTTCTTTGCCTTTTTGATGCACCGGAAGGGTACTTTCGAAATCTATTTGATATTTTAATCTCAAATATACCAAATCAATTTATCAACTTATAAACCTAATTACCTAATCAGAGAAACAAACTAATCAAAGCAGATAATCAAAGCAGTTAAAACAGTTAAAACAAAACTACAAAGTAGTTAAAACAGTCAAAGCAGATTACCTAATTACCTAAACAAAACTAAGTGTCTAACCTAATATCTTAACTCCTAATCAATAGCAGATTACCTAAAACAGTTGGAATTTAACAGATTACCTAATTACAACAGATTACCTAAAACAGATGGAATTCAAATAGATCTTAGCAATAGCAATTGGAATTCAAATAGATCTTAGCAGTTCAAGCAATCAATTAAGATTTAAGAGAGTAAAAGATGACTAACAAATTCAAAGTGACTAAATGAGTAAAAGAGGAGACAATAGCAATCGGTTGCCCTGTTGGAATTCAAATAGATCTTAGCAACAGAGGAACTTCATCGTCGGTTCTGGAGAGTGGAGACATAGAGGAACTTCGGCTGGAACTTGGAAGAGGACCTTCGGTTGGAAGCCCCTGCCCGCCTCATATCGTCGGCCACAGCCACTCGCACGTTGGTTCCTCAGAGGGAGTGCAGACGCAGGCCGCAACAGACGTGAGTCGTGACCGTCGGTTGGAAGCCGCCTGCGGCCTGCCTGCCGATTGGTCATGCGTCTCGGTGAACAGAACCGTCGGTGTCTGATGTCTCGGTGAATGAATGGGACTTCCGAACTTGGGATTTGGTCACAGACTCAAGTGCTTCGGTGAATGGAACCGTCGGTGTCTGAGTCTTGGTGAATAAAGCATTAAAGCCCAAAGGCTTAAAAACGGGCCTAGCTATACCAGCTTTTTTTAAAAAAATGGGCCCCTATTTTTTGGGGCCCCAAGCCCAGTGCATCTTTCTCATAACTGGTGGGCCGACCCTGCTCGTCATTCGTCAAAAAGATATTCGTCAACACCATTGTAGCCGAGACCCTAGCTTCGATACAACAAGCCGAGTCTTCTCACATCCAAAAACCTAAAAAACTACACTCAACTGCAATCTTCAAGCTGCTAGTAAATGAATATTTTGTTAAAAAACCCAGTTATCCTTAAGATGTATTTAGACGTCATTTACGAATAGGTAAGATGACTCCTACATAGGACTTGCTTTTTGGTCACACTCAACAAGTCACGTGCGCTTAGCTACAACCCGCTGTCACCAAGAAAAACAAATATGTTCAAAATTTTGTTAAGATAAGAAAAAAAAAAAAAAAAACCAGCTGGTTCACGTGCATCGCCACAAGTTAAGAAAATAAAACAAGTGGACAGACATGCCTATTTTCCTTGACTGTTTTACCAACCGATCACGAGGCAAGCATAAATTACGGTCTTTCACTTTCCTTATTATATAGTTAGTTAAATAATTTATTTTATAATAGTTGTATAAGCTTACGTATTCATAATTATTTATTTTGTTACAGATTATAATTATATATTACTATCGAATTCTAGTGCATACGTTTTGGTTTCTCCTTGTGACGTTCATCAATGCTGACTAATTTTTTTTTTTTTTATCAATACTCAATAGTAATCAATAAATAGATATTAACATTTTTAGAAACATTGTGAAAAATAAACTTTTTCATATAATAGATGTTGCTTCTAATTTCACAACTTATATAATAAATATACTTAAATGTTTAAAATAAAAGGAACATATAAGCCCTAATATACCTACTAGTTTTAGTTAATATACCAGATGATAAAAACTAAAAGTAATTAAAAAAAAATAAACAATACACAAACAAAGAAACTTATTTAATAAAAAAACTTAATTTAATATGTACACATGATAAATAAATAAATAGAAAGCCCATTAACCATTTTAAATTTTATATTTGGTATTTGTTTCTTCCAATATTATTATGATTGACAAAACAAAGGCATCATTTGTTGTTCACCAAATCTGTTTTCTTTCAAAAGATGCAATCCTCCTCACTCACCACTACCCTCTTCTCTCTCTTCTTCATCTTCATCCTCATCCTCTGCTTCAATGGACCAACAATGGTGGATTCACAAGACACCTTCAAGCTTCCATCTCCTTTACCCAAATGGCCTTCTGGTAAACCACCCCCCCTCTTTCTCTATATATGTGTGTACATATAGTTTGTAGTGTTTTAAATAATATATCAATGTAGAGTAGAGTTACATGTATAACTTGTTTTACATCATATCCAAGACATTTTTAATACTTATTTTATCGTTATATAACTCTAAACAGACCAAAAGTTAAGTTCATTTTAAGTTAAGTCGGTTTATGACCCTTTTATTGTTCTCTAATTGGTATATGTAAGAGTTTTGTAATTCTTGGATCAGTTCCGTATCAATTAACATAATATTGCATTGATCATGTGATTTTGATTATTATTTGTATTATATGTGCATTTTTTAAAAAAAAAATTAGGTGGAGGGTTTGCAAGTGGAACTATAGATTTGGGAGGATTACAAGTGAGTCAAGTAAAAACATTCAACAAAATTTGGGCAACAAATGAAGGAGGACCCGATAATCTCGGGTTAACATTTTATGACCCGATTGAAATCCCAAAAGGGTATTCAAGTTTAGGATCTTATGCCCATTCAAACAATATCCCACTTTTTGGGCATGTTCTTGTGGGGAAAGATGTGCCAAATGACCCTTTAAAGCCAACCTTAAAACCACCAATTGATTACACTCTTTTGTGGAGTAGTGAGTCTTTAGATGTCAAAAAAGACGGAGAAGGTTACATCTGGCTTCCAATTGCACCCGACGGCTATAAGGCAGTCGGGTACTTGGTTAGTGGCTCATCAGTGAAGCCACCGCTTGATAAAGTCAGTTGTGTCCGTGAAGACTTCACGGACACAACAAACAATACAACAGTTGATTCGGAAAAAGAAAGTGATCTTTATCTTGTTGGGTTGAATGTTTATCGCTCCATGAGTGGTTTTGTAGTTAGAAATGGAAGTGTGGCGAGTTTGAAGGGTAATTTGTCGAATGCGATGCCGAATTTGAACCAAATCAAAGCATTAATCCAAACTTATTCTCCGGTTATTTATTTCCATCCCGACGAACAATACCTCCCCTCATCGGTTGATTGGTTTTTTGAAAATGGTGCATTGTTGTACCGCAAAGGGGATGAGTCTAAACCGAACCAAATTGAGAAAAATGGGATTAACCTTCCGCAAGGTGGTTCGAACGATGACACATACTGGCTAGACCTTCCAGTTGATGGTTCAAGCAAAGATAGAGTCAAGAAAGGGGATTTACAAGATGCTAGTGCTTATTTCCATGTTAAACCCGTGTCCGGCGGTCTATTTACCGATATTGCCATTTGGGTTTTCTACCCTTTTAACGGAGGATCAAGGGCAAAAGTTAAATTTTTAACCCTCTCATTAGGAAAGTTGGGTGAACATGTAGGTGATTGGGAACATGTCACTCTAAGAATAAGTAACATCAATGGGGAGTTAAATAGTGTCTTCTTTTCACAACATAGTTGGGGCAAATGGTGAGTGCTTCGGCACTCGAGTACCACACGGGCAATAAACCGGTGGTTTACGCGTCATTACATGGGCACGCGTCATACCCAAAGCCAGGGTGTGTCCTGCTTGGCTCCGGAGGCACGGATGTTGGTGTTAGAGACGACACGGCCAAAAGTGACAAGATGATGGATACGGGTGTTCGGCCGGTGGTGATCGCGGCGGAGTATTTGGCGGCGACCGCAGTGGTTGAACCACCATGGTTGAATTATGAGCAAAATGGGGTCCTAAAATTGATTATGATGTTGATAAGGAACTTAACAAAGTGAAAAAGGTGATGATATGGAAATTAAAGAAAGCATTTGAGAGATTAGTGGAGAGTGTACCAAGAGAAGTGTTGGGTGAAGATGGGCCAACAGGGCCAAAAGTTAAAATAATTGGAGTGGTGATGAAAATGTTTGATTAATTGATTTGAAATTTACAAGTGGTTGATTAAACCTTGAAAGGTACATCCATTGTAAAAATATATATGGTTTTTTAGAATATTATTAGAATTATAATTCTAGTGAATTGTATGGTTTTTTGTTTCTTCCTTATATAATCATGGGCTTTTATTTTTTTTTTTAAAGTAGTTGATGCTTTTTAGATATTAGATAATTTAAAGAACACTAATTTTTTATTATTATGTTAAAAGTTAAGAAATGAAAAGGATGACACATGACAACATTAATGGTATATACATTAATTTCACTCATGTAAGCATCAATTTTCTTAAAGGAAGCCGTGCATTGGTTATTATCATTCCTTCTTGTATTAATCAAAGCTGACAGATCAAAATTATTGAACCTTAACGTGACAGATCAAAATTAGTGAACCAGAACCCGAACGTAATTCATTTTACAATAAGCCTAACATGGACATATTTAAAATCATATAACACGAATAAGAAAACAAACAAACAAACACACAGTATATCCCACTCAAGAGCAGGGTCTGGGAGAGGTAGGTGGTGGCAAGTCTTTCCTCTATCCAGATAGGTAGAGAGACCGCTTCCAAAGAGACCCCTGTCTCGATAGCAAAAGCAGTAACGCTAACGAATCAACATATAATCAAACATACGATATGTGATATATGGATAACACGAATAAGAAAGTGTGACTCATTTACTAAAATAGGTCAGGTAAAACAGTCGGCGTTTTCGTAATCAAATTTAAAATAAGTGGAGGTATTATAAGCCGAGTAAAGGGCTGTAAGAGCATTCACAACCCGTGCCCTATAATCATGTGAGTGTGTTTGGTATATTATATGGAATGATTTTGAGTGGTTGTGAGTGAAGGAGAGAGAAAATGTTATTGTGGATTGGTATATTTGAAGAATCACTGTACAATCCTTATAAATTTTTTAATATTTTGAAAGTGGTTGTGAGTGAAGGAGAGAGAAAAGGTAATGAAAAAGGTATAAAAATATATTATTTAATTGAAAGGAGAGAGAATAAGTAGTGATTTTTAGTGTAATTATATGGATAAGATAAGTAATGGACTGTGAATGCTCTAAACGAGTTAAAGTGTTAGGTTATAAATGGGGTAAAAGTGTTGTTACATGTTACAGGGTTGTAAATGGGCTAAAAGTGTTACAAACAAGTTAAACGCTTCTTTTTTTCCCACACGCGGGACACAAAATTTGTTTTTATTTTATCATTAATAGTAAAAATCATATTTTTCTTATGTTTTAGACTTGTAACACTATCCTTAATGATTTCTCATGACAACCACATGTTTACAGGTCTTAACTCCTTGATTTTGTAGCATTGACAAGTTTCTTATTCAATTACATGTTATTATACGACATCACGGGTCATGTTTGCTACTCTATTCAATTGGTAAGAATATTGGCATCAACTTAAGAGCATTACCTCATTGATGCACTTCAAATGTGCATAAGTGTGTAGATATAATGCATAAGTGTGTAGATATAATGCATAATTGTATAGATATTAGCCTAAGAGTTAATTTTATGATTTTATCTTCTATACATATTCATATTAAGGCCCATTAAGACGTTGGGGTTTATTTCACCCAAAACTAACATGTAAATAAGAATATGAACTATCAAGTTCGTTGTCCAACCTGTTTGCAAAGATTCGTATTGCATGTTTGCTTGTTTCACTGTAGATCTTAGTATTACCATTTCAAACACATCCCTATATATGTTCTAGTGGAACCAATTTTCGCAAAATTAATTCATTAAAAAATCATTTTTCATTTGAGTCAAATTTGGGATAAAATACTCCCTTTAATCAAATTATACTTCGATCAGATATGATGGCTTTTGTTTCTTTTTACACAACACCAACTATCTAAGCACGTTATTTATGAAAAACTCCCTTTTGCTCAAACTAGGTTAGAGTTTAACCGTTGGTCGACTCGTTATATAACTAAAATTTGCATAATTCATTTGATTTGTCATTTTAGTTGACTTTAACACCTCAAATACATCATAATTAGGTTTACAATTGTGATTGTTGTATTTATTTAGAAGAGATTACAATGGAAAATAAATAGGAAAATAAGTTACATTTAACACCCTCTAACTAAGGATAATAATAACCCTAGCATATTAGTATAAGCCGCTAATTACTAATATGCCCCCTCAAGCTGAGGCCGGGGAACGACCTGTAGCTTGGATCTTAACAAGTTGAACTGATCTGGTGGAAGAGGTTTGGTGAAGATGTCTGCAATCTGATCTCCGGTAGAAATAAACTGAACTTGAAGACCCCCCTTAGCAACCTTCTCCCGAACAAAATGATAATCAATCTCCATGTGTTTTGTATGAGCATGAAACACAAGATTAGAGGAGAGATAGGTTGCTCCTAAACGTCACACCATAAAACTGGAGGAGTGTCAGATAAGAAACCAAGCTCACGCATCAAGGACTCGGGCCAAATGATCTCAACCACGACATCACCTATAGCGTTATATTCAGGTTTAGTATAAGAGTGAGAGACAATTTTCTGTTTGCATGCCATTCAAGAAACCAGATTACACTCGCAAACCCGCCAGTAGAGCGTCTATCAACCGGACATCCAGCCCAATCCGCATCAGAAAAAGCAGTAAGATGATTCCAAGAGGTGTTAGTAAAAGCATGCAGAGTGGAGCTGGAATTGTGTCGAATAAGTAAACCAAAGTGAGTAGTACCATGAAGATAACGTAATATGCGCTTAACAACGCTCCAATGATTCTCCGTTGGGGAGTGCATGAATTGACAGACCCGGTTAACAGCAATAGTAATATCTGGCCTGGAAAGAGTGGCATATTGAAGAGCACCAACAATCTATGATACTTACCTAGATCAAAAGGGGCTGTCATCCAAAGTAAGAACGTGGAATTGCTCATAGGAGACGAAACTGGTTTGGCGGAAGAGAGACCGGCACACTCTAAAATTTCAAGAAGATACTTCTATTACGAGAGAATCACATCTTTGCCCTGACGAATAATTTCAAGACCTAAAAAGTAATCCAGATCCTCTATATCTTTCAATGCTAGCGTAGAACTAAGAGAAGAAATAACTTGTTAGACAACATTGTTGTTGTTATGCGGTAATAATAATGTCGTCAACATACACAAGCAAATACAGAATCGTGCCCTGATAATGATAAATAAACAATGAAGGATCTGCTTTGGAGCCTCTAAATACCAATCTGTGTAAAGTAGAACAAAAATGAGTAAACCATGCCCGAGGAGCTTGTTTAAGCCCATAAAGAGACTTATTAAGTTTGCAAACGTAATCTGGTTTATTGCTGTCTACAAACCCCTGTGGTTGCTTTAAGTAAACAGTCTCCTCTATATGACCATGTAGAAAGGCATTTTGAACATCTAACTGCCGAAGTGGCCATTGACGTGAGACGACCAAAGAAAGAATAACCCGAATGTTGTTGCTTTAACAACAAGACTGAAAGTCTCTTATAATCAACATCACCAGTTTGGGTAAAACCCTTAGCAACCAATCATGCTCTGTACCTGAAAGGAGCACCAGTTTTGTCTTTCTTTATCCTGTAAACCCACCTGCAATCAACAACATTAGCCCCTTCAACCGGGGGAACAAAAGACCAAGTACCATTACTAACAAGAGCCAAAAATTCTTCAACCATAGCACGACGCCATCAATATATTTATTGGCAGCAGTAAAAGTAAGTGGTTTAGTGGTTGGTGGTAGAAGAGGTTCGGAATTTTGATCGTTGGTTGTGTCAGGTGGGTGGTTGGGCATGGTTGATGTATGAAAGGCGGATGGATCAAAGCGAGAAGTAGGCGACGGGTTTTGCCAAAGATGGGGAGGCCGTGGCCGAGCAGTTTGAGAAGGGTTGGCCGGTTCGGATGGAGTGGAAGCGTGAGGCTCAGAGATGGACGAAGAAGAAGGAGCCGAAGGAGCAGTGGGCTCCTCCGGAGTGATAGATGGTTCCGGTGCAAGTGGTTCATCCGGAAACAGGAAAGTAGAATTATAAGCCATCGAGGGATACAGGTCGGATGGTTGTGAAGGTGAGACTTATGGTTTTGGTTTAAAGGGAAAATAGTTTCATTGAAACGGACATGTCGAACCATATAAACACGATCAAAAGAAGAATTGAAACAACGATATCCATGGTGAACCGAACTATAACCAAGAAAAACACACTTAGAGGACCGGATATCCATTTTATAAGGATTGTAAGGACGTAAATAAGAAAAACACTTGCACCCGAAGACTTTGAGAAAGGAGATCCGGAGAACGATTAAAAATACGTTCAAATAGAGAGGTGAGAGAAGATGAAGTAGATGGCATCCGATTAATAAGATAAACTACAGTGTCAAAAGCATAGTGCCAAAACGTTGAGGGACAAAAGATTGAGCTAAAGAGCAAGGCCGGTTTTGACAACGTGTCGGTGCTGACGTTCAACGGTACCATTTTGCTCACTTGTGTGAGGGCAAGAGCGACGATGGATGGAGCAGAATCAGCAATCGGTTGGTTCTTGTGGACCATGTAGTCATGGGCGGTTTATAATGATGAAAGATCGGTCAAGGTGACCGGGGTTTCACGACCAAGAAGGTTTGACTTTAATCCGTTGTACTCATCACGAAGACCGGAGACAATAAGCATAACAAGATCCTCTTCATCCATAGCCCTTCCAATGTTTCGTAAATCAACGGCCAATGCTAAAGCACGGTTGAGATAAGTGGTAGGCTATTAATCACCTTTCATGACAATACGAATGAGTTGAGTTTTAATTGTATGTTCACGTGCACGGGTTTGATGAGCATGTCCGCCCTCCAGATTTTCCCATAAATCTCTTGCAATGGATTCGTTAACATAATGAAACGATTCCTCTGAAACTGTTGAAATCAGAAGTGTACGAATATGAGCATCATTGTGCTTCCAAGCGGTATAGTTAAGGTTAGCTTGAGTGCTTGCGGGACGCAGGTTGTCACCCGATCCAGAAGCAGGTATGGGGATGGTGTTGGGTGGGCATGGGATAGTGCCATCTATATAGCCATACATGTTTCCTGTTTCCAGGAAAGGCTGGATCATAATCTTCCAGTTATTGTAATTTTAGGTTTGAGAGTAAAAGGGAATTTGTGATTCATGTTAGTAGCTTTTTCTTGGGTAGTGAAAATAGCAAGTAGGGCCGTGGGAAGTGGTTGTTGATCGACTGAAGGTGCGGAATGATGGTGGGATGATGGCAGCGCAAAAGAAGGTTTGAGTAGGGTTAGGGTGGGAGGGTGGCGGCAAAAAGAAGTCTGGCTGTGATACCAAATTAGGTTGACAATTATGATTGTTGTATTGATTTAGAAGAGATTACAATGGAAAATAAATAGGAAAATAAGTTACATCTAACACCCTCTAACTAAAGAATAATAATAACCCTAGCATATTAATATAAGCCGCTAATCATTAATAATCATAAACATATGCTTGGTATATTGTAATCAAATTTGCATAAAACTCACTCAAACAATTTTTTCCTTAATAATTTAAGTCAAACGTGATAGAAACATGTTATCCTTTTAGCCAAATCACCATGTGGTCCTCATCAAGTTTATTTCATTTGTGTTTAATCACATTTCAATGGCGATGTTAACTATTTTGAAAGTAATAACAAAAATTAGGACCATATACATTTATAGGCAAGAACATTCACGATCAAATCCCTCGTGTAGACCCAATATACGAGATCGATAATTTCAAAGTTTACAAACACCATTTTGTGATGCTTTAACTACAATAAACATCAAATATATTAAAAGTTTCAGATTTGAGGGTTTTAGGCCATTTATCTTCAAAACCCTATACCCACTTTCTTGATTTCAATATAGTTAATGGTTAAAATGAATCCCATTTGTTGTTAACAATCAAATATGTTGACCCTAATTTAGAAATCATCTTAAATAACCATAAATTTCATGAAATAAGAACAAATGTCCCTAAAAAAGATTTCACCATAGGCTAGATTTTTGGAGCATCATCGTCTTTGATCATTACGTTTGGATGTTATGATCAATTAGATAAGTATATATCACAAAACTAACTGTCAATTACACTTCGATGCTATGATCAATTACATTAACTGACATGATCAAGTATTGGGTTTCCTTTTGAGAAGGTTGGGGGTATAGTCCCGGCTGAAAAACGGATAATTGGGCCCGATTAAGATATATAACACATATCATCAAAAGCAAGATTGTACTTTTGCCGTTCGAAAAGAGCATAGATCACAATTTCGACCAGTTTTCCCACAAATGGATTAAAATTAGGTTATACGGTTATGCTAAAGGATTTAACTAAGTGTGATGATAAGTCTTAGGTTAAAATTACACTGAATTATCTTAAGTTAAAATAAGTCATTTACGCGTTAATGACTTATGCTTGATGATGATAAGTCTAAACCATATCTTTTATCTTTCTACTCTTAGAGTAACCAAAAGGGACATGTGGTAACATAACAACATTCCTACTCACCATAATGTTTCGGTTTCTTTATTCTATTTAATAGTTACTATAATTACTAATAATATTATTTAATTTTTATAGACTAAACATAGTTTAAGAGCTCTTTTTATTAATGTTATTTATAGAAAATTATAACATAAGAGTTTTTTTTCTAAAACATCAAAAAAATTATAAGTACAAAATATTTTAAATTGCTTTTTTTAAAAAGTAAAATATTTATAAATATAAAATAATTAAAATCAGGAATTAAAATAACAATTTTTTTAAAAATGGTTTGTTCTGAAAAAAGTTGTTTATTTTTCCTTAAAGAAAAAGTTTAAAAAGTTAAGATCATTGTTTTATTACTTATAGTTCTTAATTATATGAAATTTCAATCATATCTTATCTTATAATATCGTTTTATAATAAATATAATATATATGTTACTAAAACTAATACTATTATAAATCAAAATAAAGAAACTTTTTAGTACCTCATATTTCCTAGCTCTGTTCTGGCTATAAGCATGTGAAGAAATGATCACTTCAAGATGTTATGGAGAACCTAACGGCCGGCCCAGTAACCTTTCGGAATGGGGGATCCCCGTTGGCAACAACCACGGTAGTAGTTGCGGAACTACTGGGCCGGGAGAGGACAACCTCTTGTTCCTGCTCGATATCATTCCATTCCTTTCTACCTTCGCTTCGGCGTCAAAGCCTCTACCAAGCCTCGGAACTCTAAATCTCAGAAATGGAATAGCCAGCGAGATATCAAAAGTCCCTTGTGCTTAAGTGGTGGTAATGGGCCTTACTCATTCTGTTCCCTAGAATTCTCACTGATTGTTTGGCTTGCCTAGGTTGTCTAATACTAAGCCCTTCCTTTGGGGCTTGAGGCTCATCTCACGATATTCGTCTTGTCTGATTGTTTTTGTCTTGGTTGGTGCGCTATGTGTACAAGTGGTTTCCATATACGAACATATACGCTTATGGATTAGAGTCCTATATGGATTTACACTCATAGCCCAAGATATTCCATCACCACCTATTCAACGTTGCCGCTAGCACACACGATGACCTCATGTATAGAGTCACATTCGAGAACACATGTGATATATTTTAAGTTTGAAACCACAAGTTCTAACAAACTAGTTTCCACCACGCCACACAAATATGATCTATTCAACGTCGCATTTTACAGATTTTTGTTTTCTCTTTTTCCACTCTTGTTAATGGTTGAATGTCATTTTCATTCGACAGAAGGATGTTTTATGTAATGTTTTTGGTGTTTTGTTTTGTGGGTTTAGTTTAAGCAAGGCTTCTCCATCAATCATTTCTCATGATATCCACCCAAATGATTCTCATCTTATATATGCTTCTAATGGGTTATAGGAACACTTGAAGAGTAATTAAGATGTTATGGAGATGGTTCACAATATCCACACTTTGTAAGATTTTCATGACCTTTCTTTTTTACTTTCACCAGTGTAGTTATGATTGTTCCTTTTTCCATCATTGTTGGTTATGCATGCACTCATTTGCTATATCTATTCATAAAATAAAATTTTATATGTGGTGTGCACGACACATACATAAAAGTCTGCACAAACCTTTTTTAGAAACAAATACCACTTAAGTGTGGATTAGGCTTATCTCACTATAATTGACATCTTCTGGTTATGAACTACTAAATGTAGTGTTTGTGATTTTGTTTTGTTAAACATCATGTCTATTAAATTCTTAGATTCTAATTTTTATTTTACTTTTCCTTTTTTATTTTAGTTTTGGATGAGAATGTGATATGACACAAACAGTGTGCATATTACTTGAAGTGTTAGCATCATTACATAAAAATGTTATTATGGTGGTATGGTATATTTTCTCCAAGTTGACTCCTAAAATTTTTTCTTAATCAAGAACTTAGCAGGATCTCAATAAGTAATGGTGAGTTCAACTAATTAGTGTTGTTTAATTTTATCTTAGATTTGAATTTGGTTACTTGATTTATTTGGATCCTAAAACCTATGGCATAGGGCTGTTCATGAGTTGAGCCGAACCGAACAGACCTCTACTCATGCTTGACTCATTCTAAACTGAACCAAGCTAATCGGCTCGTTTATAACCGAGCACAAAATCGAACGAGTATTTTTCGAGCGTTAATTATTTGATCAAGCGTCGAGCAAGCGCAAACGAGCGGTGAACAATTTGCACAAATCAATTATCTAGTGTGTCATCCGATTTATATTGCAATGAGAGACGGTGAAAATGTCAGGTCTTAGACTTTAATGACTTAAAACCAGTCATGTTTCGTAACATAACCTTTTCATGAACAAAATATGTTGTAGCTGACGATAAGGCTAAGACTGTAGCCAATGTAGGGGTGAGTATACACAGAAAACAATATGTGAGAGTGGGAGATGATCGACTAAGAATAAGAGCGGGGTCAAAATTTTCTCATAACAACTTAGGATTTCACTTTAATGCTTTGTGTTAATTTTTTATTAGGTTGATTGATCTATGTATAAATATAACTGTATAATTATATATAGGATGTCAAATCTACTAGATGCTATGTATAAACTACGTATATAAAACAAAATTAAAAATTAATTCGAGCCAAACTGAGCCGAGCGGAGACCTTTACTCGTGTTTGGCTCATTAACCGATCCGAGCCGATCGACTCATTTACAATCAAGCAGAAGTTCGAATGAACATTTTTCAAGCAAATTTCAAATGGCGTCGATCTCTTTGAACATCCCTACTAAAGCATATGTATTTTTGCAGTAAGTTTGGCTATAAACAATATTGTGTTGTAGTTTTGAACATTTCTGGAAAAAAAATCACCATTGATTCTTCAAGAGACAAAGAAGGTATAGCCCCTAATGAAAAATGATGTTTGAAATTATCTATGTTAAACTTAAATTTGGTTACCTGATATGTTTGGATTCCTAAACCCATGTTATATGTAATTTGTAGGTTAAATTTTGAGTACAAATAGTGTTGTGTTATAGATGGGAGCCTTTTTGAAACATGATTATTACATCGATTTTCATGGCTTTAGATTGCATATTTTCATTAGATTAAACAGTAAGTAAAGTATAAGAAAGTTTAAGGTTGTAAAACATCATAATAAACCGGGTGGGATGTTTGACCGTTTCTTTTTAGCTTATTAATTGTCATTAGTCGATTGTTTTTCTCTTGTTAGTATATTTGGAGCTTCATAGATTTATAAATTCCCATCTCTTATTTAGTACTATACGTGTTTTCTCTTGTACATAACTACAATGTATCAAAATAAGGTAACTGCTTCTATAAACTTAAACATACTCAAGAAGCGCAATTAATGGGACGGAATAAAGAAATTTTTTGAACTCATCACTGTACCTGAACATTAGAATGTCGACTTTGCCAATTATCGATGCTCCTGTCTCTACATCTTCAATACCACTTGTTAATGGTAATACTAGCAAGAAGCAAGAAGTTGTGCGCAACAATGCAACTTTTAGTGCTAGCATATGGGGGGATCAATTCCTTACATATGATGAGGTAGTTTATAATGTCATTACTACTTATTGTCCTTTTGTTTATATCATCATAAAGTTCTTTGATTGATCGTGCATGCAGAAAGAAGATTTTGTTATGGAGAAACAACTTGTTGAAGAGCTCGAAGAAGAAGTGAGCAAATGCTAATGATCATAAAATCTGGACCAATAATGCAATATGGGAAGCTAATAAAAGTAGTTGACGCGATCCAACGCCTTGGCCTTGCCTATCACTTTGATGGGGAGATCGAGGAGGCTTTGCAGCATATCTATACTACATATGGCGATAATTGGATCGAGGAGGAAAACCTAGAAAGCACTTCACTTTGGTTTCGACTCCTACGACAACAAGGCTTCAATGTCTCATCAGGTGTTTCATCTAATTTGTAGTTTAGAACCTTTATTAACTCCTTCACAACCTATACAGCTTATTAATTAACTACCCATGATCTCTTACACCATCTATTAGTTAAAACCACATGATGTCTCAATCATGGATTATGTTGTGCTAATTGACTTTATTATTTGTTATAGTTATTATTATATGATTTATCAGTCTTAAAGTTTATTTATTAGTTATTATTCTTTCTCTAGTTTGAATATTATGATAGCTATTAATATTTTATCAATAACAAATCATGATTGATCTATATACGAGAACCATGAATTATATCACATTGATCGTTTTCTTAGTTTTCTAACTGGTTTGGTTTGTATCATAGAAACATTCAAGAACCATATGGACAAGAAGGGAAATTTTAAGGAAACCTTATGTAGCGATGTTCAAGGAATGCTTGTGTTGTATGAAGCAGCATATATGAGAGTGGAAGGTGAACAAGTACTCGATGAAGCTCTCGAGTTCACTAAAACTCACCTTGGAATCGTAGCATGGGATACTGCTTGTGACTCTTTATTAAGGACTGAAATCCAACAAGCACTAAAGCAACCACTTCGGAAAAGGTTACCGCGACTACAAGCCGTGCATTACATACCTATCTACCAACAACACCCAACCCACAATGAGGCCTTATTAAAGCTTGCAAAGTTAGATTTTAACATACTTCAATCAATGCACAAAAAGGAGCTTAGCCAAATATGCAAGTATGTATGTCCTCTATTGTTATCTGTCCAACTTTTTTATAAAAACCTTAAATAATCAAGCTAAACTAACATATTAGTTGAATCTAAAATCTGATCTCATGGATAGATTGAACGAGAGTTCTTTTCATCATAGTTTTCGTAACTAAACTACCCGCTTTAATTTTCTGGTACACCAGTCCAACTGTGTTTAGGAAAAGAATGATGTTAACTCATTTAAATGATATACGAAGTACTTTTTATCTTTTCTTGTAAATTAATAATATAAAAAAGCTTTTTTTGAAAATTAAGTCCAACCATCAATTTCGTTGACCAATAGTCGACATGTTGAAACGAAGATGGTTCGTTACTTAGAACTGGAACGGGTTCAGTGACCCCTTCGATTTTTGAAATTTTTGTAAAGCGTATAATATCTAATCTTCATTGAAAAGAATAGCAGAATTAAACTTAACAACAATAACAAAGAACGAAATAGAATCAAAGATAATGAACAAACACATGAATTTGATGATATCATTCACTTTAATTAGGAATTTCAAGATGAACACAAAAGAAGAAATGCATGATTGAATTAACCAACTCTAACAGCCAGTTAATTCCCTTTTAAAGAAGAATCACAAAGATTACAAGTTTAGCCCCAATACTATGCCATGGATGACAAAAATTAACAAACTCTACTTACAAACTTTGAACACTATATTCTAAAAATCTCACCTTAGTGTCAAACTTCAACTAACACTTAACGAGTGCAAACACTACTACAATTTAACACCAAGAACCCCTTAGTCAAACAATTAGCAGCATTCTCCTTTGTCCCAACAAAAACAACTCTAACCTCTTTAGCATTAATCACATTTCTACTAAAATGCAATCTAACTCTTATATGCTTAGTTCTTTTATCGATTTCAGGGTAGTCTTAACAAGATAATTTGAAATGAGGAGCTGGAGGAGTTATGACTGACTTGTCGTCATGCATATTAAAGTTCGAAAGAACTTTGCTAATGTAAGATTTTTTAGATAGCAACAACCTTTTGTTCTCCCTGACTCTCTTAATCTCAATACCCAAAATCTTACTAGCACTACCTCAGTCTTGCATTTCAAATGCCTTCATAAGCATTTGCTTAATGGCTACAATTTCATGCTTATCCTTGTAGCATATCAACATATCATCAACATATAGAAGCAAATAAATAAAATCACCACAACCATATTTTTTAATATAAACGTAACTAGAATACCCGCTTATTTTGAAACCATGCTTAATCATTTACTCATCAAACTTCTTATACTATTACCATGGGGATTATTTAAGTTCATACAATGATTTCTTTGAAAACAGACTTTTCCTTCTTGGTTGCTCATATCCTTTAGGCTATTTCATGAAGATATATTGATCCATATCTCCATGTAAGAAAGTAGTCTTTACATCTAATTGCTCGAGCTCATAATCATTCAAAGCAACCAAAGACAACACTTTTTGAGTAAAACCTCTAGCAACCAGTCAAGCTTTGAACCTGGAAACCTTCACCCCACTAATACCTTCCTTGAGCTTATATAATCCACTTACAGTCTACTATTTTTTGATCCTCAAGCTTATTTACTAAAACCTAAATTCCATTCTTTACTAAAAAATCCATCTCTTCATGCATGGCTTTAATCCATTTATATTTACGATCTAACTCTATCACCTCATCATATTTGATAGGTTCATAAATACTCTTTTCCTTAGGTACTGTTAACACAAAAGCAAATATCTTATCATTATCTGTGAATCTAGATGGTGGTACAATAGCTCTCTCTGGCCTATTCTTTGATATATTATATTCTCTTGTCACCTCAACATCAGTATTATTACTTTCACCTCCATGATTATTTCCTGATGACTGACTTGGATCATTACGAGCAGCTTTATCAAGCATTAGCTCCACCTCAATCTTATCACGTTGAAAGTCTAAATCAACTTTAGTATCCTAAATTCCTTACCCATCATATCCTTGTACATCATATCTTCTTTAAACACAACACTCCTACTCACTATCACCTTAGGACTCATATTATCAAGTCTCCATAGCCTATATGCCTTGATGCCTTCAGGATATCCCAACAAAATGCATTTAGTTGCTTTTAGTTCAAGCTTACCCTGGCTTACATGGGCATAAGCCATAAAACCAAATACCCTTAAATGATCATATCTTTATTTCTCTATGAACCATCTCTCCATGGGTGTCATCAAACTGATTGCTATAATAGGGGATCTATTCACCAAGTAAGCTGCAGTTGATACAGCTTCTGCCTTAAATGTCTTTGGAAGACCTACAATCGACAAAATAGATCTTACCTTATTCATCAACGTTCTACTCATCCTTTCTACTAGTTCATTCTGTTGAGGGGTACCACAGACTGTCAAATGTCTAGTTATTCCATGCTCTTTGCAAAACACATTAACATGTTACTACAAAACACTAATCCATTATATGTTCTTAGTTTCTTAACCCTCCTTTCAGTCTGATTTTCAACAAGCGTCTTTTATTCATTAAATTTAATGAAAGTTTCATATTTGATTTTCAAAATATAAATCCACACCCTTCTTGAGTAATCATCAATATTTGATAATAAATATTTGGCTCCACCTAAAGATGCAACCTTAGCAGGCCCTCATAGTCAGCATGAACATCGCCTAAAACTCTTTTAGTATAGGTCATCCCTTTACAATGCCCACGGAACCCTACACTACATTCATGCAAATCTCCAATAGTACCTTGTTTCTTCAACTCTATCAACCCTAATCACTAATATGACCTATTATTTTATGGCGTATCATGGCAAGACTTTGAGTAGTCATATTCACAGATGATAATGTTGATGCAACCATGGCCTTTCCATCAAGAAGGTAGATGTTATTGTGTTTTCTGGTTCCAGTCATTATCACCATTGACCCTTTAATAACCATGACTTTATTGTTTTTGTTTTCCAAGATAACATGACACCTCTATTTCTTAAAAGATCCAACATATAATAAGTTTCTTTTTAGCTTTCGAATGTACCTTACCCTTTTCAGATCAAAAGTAGACCTATTTTCAATTTAAGTGAGACTGTACCAGCCCTATTTATTAAACAAGGTTTGTCATCACCAAATTGCACTGTTACAAGGTCTTAAATACTAAGATCTTTAGAAAAACTACTTACGTGGAGTCATATGATAAGAACACCTAAAATCCGCGACCCATTCTTGCTTAAAAATTTCTTTGTAAACCATTAAAGAATCAACACTATCATATCCATCACCAGGCTCCTCTTCTTCTTGGCTACTTATATTTCTAGGAGTATGAAACTCACCCTTTTTCCTTTTCCACTCAGGGCAATCTTTCTTGAAATGCTTTCTAGAAACTCGCCTTTTTTTTCTTTTCCACTTAGGGCAATCTTTCTTAATATGCTTATCTAAGTTACAAACATAGCACCTTCTCTTTCCTTTGGACTTTGATCTACTAAACCCTTATGTCTTTTAACTTCTTTGTTCTAACTTTCCCCTTGCATACAACCCATCATAATCTTCTTCTTTAACGTCTGATCTTTTCTTTAACTCTTTTGAGTTTAAAGCAGCAAGAACCTCTTTCATAGACGGTGACTATCTACCAAACATAAAAGTATCTATAGAGTGCTCATATGTTGAAGGTAAGGATGCCAAGAACTTGGAACAAAGGTGGTTCATTACCTATAATTGGAATGGGTTCAATGATCCCTTTGATTTTTGAAAGTTGTAGAAAACGTATAATATTTAATCTTTGTTGAAAAGAATAGTGGAATTTAACTTAACAAGAATAGCAATGAAAGAAATAGAATAAAAAATTATGAACAAACATACGAATTCGATGATATCATTCACTTGAATTAGGAATTAAAGGGAGAACACAAAAGATGAAATGCACAATTGAGCTAGGTGGGTTTTGGTTTTTCAGAAAAGATCTTTCGGAGCTGTTTTGTCCGTGTCACGCAGATCACATGAAGACTTTTAAGTATACAAAGTGTTTGTTTTTTTTAAACACCTTTCATTAAAAAAAATCTTTCAAACATCTTTTGATGGAGACCTTAAAAACAACTTCATACATGTTCTTCTCAAACCCTAAACACAACTCACATCCACCTCCCTACCTCCACCTCCCTACCTCCACCTCCCTTCCTCCACCTCCCTTCCTCCACTAACATATGTACCTCCTGGTCGCCATCGTACCCACCGGCTCTCGTTGTCGCCGCCGCACCCACCGGCTCCCGCCGTCTCCGCCGCACCCACCGTCTCTCGCTGTCGTCGCTGCAACCATCGTCTATCGCCGTCACCGCCGCACACACCGGCTTCTGTCGTCGCTGCATGCACCGCCTCACTCTGGTTAGTGGTTTGTGATTTGCTTTGCTATGTGATTTGGTGTGTTTAGGAGGAGTTTTGGTTGAGTGGTTTGTGATTTGGTTTGTGGTTTATGATTTTGTTTGGTTTGTGATTTTGTTTATGCTCTTTTATATCATTAACATGCTATTCTTGTTAGTGGTTTGCGATTTTGTTGGGTTTGTGATTTGGTTTAGTTTTTTATTTAGGTAGTATGATTTGTTGGAAACTAGTAAATTGTGATTTGGTTTGGTTTGTGATTTAGGTGGTATAATTTGTTGAAAACTAGTAAATTGAATATGTTGTTGTAGTTTGTGATTTGGTTTTAGTTTATTTTAACAATCCGTAAAAGTTAAAAACTAAGAGTATTCTTCTAGACTGTGAAGGTTTGTTCCAGCTCTTTTTTTTTTTTTTTTTTTTTTTACAGATGTCTGCAGGTATGATCTGTGGAGGTTTGTTCCAGCTCTTTTTTTTATAGATGTCTGCAGATATGACCCGTAATATACTAAACAACATCGATTATACAACTTAACATATTGGTTTTGAGAATAGTGTTCCATTTTAGGTAAATTTTCATGTTAATTTGAAGTTTGGTGATTTCTTAGAAGTACCACATATGTACATTTTAGATGGTGGAAGGATTTGGACCTGAAAAAAAACCTACCTTATGTTCGAGACAGAGTGGTTGAAGGCTATTTTTGGATAATGGTTGTTTATTTTGAGCTTGAAGATTCTCGTACAAGGATGTTCCTAGTGAAAACTTGCATGTGGTTAGTCGTTTTAGATGACACATTTGATAATTATGGTACTTATGAAGAACTCGAGATCTTTACACAAGCTGTTCAAAGGTACACACTAGCTACGAATACATATGCATTATGCTGGAAACTTCATACTATTGCAAACAGGTTTCTCAAGTGTATCATTAAAGTCACTCAATTATTATGTTCAATCTAAGGTCACTTGATAAAAGAGCTTAGTGACTTCAGAAGAAAAAAACTAGTGAGCAACTTTAGTGAAACCCTTCAAAAACTTTGTTAGTATTTTATGATGTTACGCCTAATTTAGTTACGATTTAAAAAAAATATAATGGTAAACATTCACATCTAAGAGTACCTATTCGTAAACAACACAATTTTGCTCACATTAAGGCTTGAACACTCACCATGTTGGAGGGATACCATCTTAACCTTAATATCATTGGGCTACAAGCCACTTGGTGATTTTTGAAGTAATTGATTTTACTATTTTTTATAATATAGTTCATTCGATGCTAACTATATATATACATTTTCAAGATGGTCAATAAGCTGTTTGGATACGCTCCCAGAATACATGAAACTAATCTATAAACAACTTCTGAATGATCATCAAGAAATGGAGAAGTCACTTGAAAATGAGGGAAAAGCATATCAAATTCACCATGTCATAGAGCTGGTAAGTGCATACATGTGTGCACTTGTAATTTCCATGTGTTTGTCTTGCCTCAACAAAAAATATGTTTTGTTTGGTTATATATGATATACTCTCATTTAAGATCAATGCAGGTGAAAAAGTACATTTGTAGTCTCTTGCTCGAAGCCAAATGGTTTAAAGAAAGTTACATGCCAACATTAGAAGAATATTTGTCCAATGCAACGGTAATTGTCGGCCAGGCCCTGATGATAGCGAGATCTTATGTTGGTAGGGGCGATATGGTCACCGAGGAAACCTTTAGATGGGTGGCCTCGTATCCTCCTCTTGTTAAAGCATCATGTTTAATTTTCAGGCTTATGGATGATATATTCTCCCATGAGGTACTACTATACGTTGCATACTAATGAATTAACCCATGAAGGGCGAGTGGTATCTAGATAAAAACGTAAAGCGAATGCACATAGATTGGACACGCATTAGTGGTAGGGAGCTTGAATTAGACACATCATTGCACACAACGCTCGACTCTTTATAAAGATAAGAAATATTAGTAGTATATGCATGTTAAAGAGAATAAAACTCTTAATTTTATGGTATACTATTTTTACATAATAATAAAATATATAAATGTTTTTTGTTCAAATGTTTTTTTTACAATTTTCATCCTTTTTACTTAATCGTGTATATATATAAAAAGCTCCGATCAAATATGAAGTGGAATTTGCGTGAGAAGCCTACGAAACGACAAACTTTGATCACACAATTTAAATTGTATGGCGATGAGAAGACTAACTCATAAGAGCATTCACATCTCATTCCTTATCTTTATCTATATAATTACATTAAAAATCACTATTTCTTCTTTCTTCTTTCAATTAAATAATATATTTTTATACCTTTTTATTACATTTTCTCTCTCTTTCACTCACAACCACTTTTAAAAATATTAAAAAATTTATAAGGATTGAACAGTGAATCCTTAAATTTACAGATGAACAGTAATATTTTCTCTCTCTTCCACTCACAACCACTTAAAACTATCCCATATAATTTAAGGACTCACACTCACATAATTATAAGGCATGTGTTGTGAATGCTCTAAGAATCAATGTGGTCGAAAGGGAAAAAAGGTCCACCCCCTCAATTCGTAGCTTTTTTTATAGATAAAGTTTCTATCATTTTTTAAAGAGTTAAGTTTGATTTGTTTCTTGGGATTTGTTAAAAATAATCATTTTTTTAAAAGATTAACAATATCAATCTACCTTCAAAAGTTTTATAAGTTGATTTAATTTTAGTCCAAAAGTTTCATTAATTGTTTTAACTTTATCCAAAATATTAAAATGTTTTGAGTGAAATTGAAACAACATATGAAACTTTGGGAGGTAAATTAATATTTTAATCTTTTGAAGAAAAATGGTTACTTTAGTTAAATATTAGGAAACAAAATTGAAATTAACTCTTTTTAAAACTCAAATAAAGTTTTTATAATATATTATTGAGTAAATTACACTTTTCATCCTTTAAATATATAATAAATTTCAGGTTTATCCTTAAACTAAGAAAATTACAGTAAACATTCTTTACTTTAAAAAAAAGTTTGCACCTTTCATCCTTTACTCTAACGAACTTAATTTCATCCGTTAAATCAGGTCATGTGCCTTGCACATGAGGACAATTTAGTCAGTTTAACCCATAAGAATATTAAAATAATAAAATAAACCTAAACCACTTAATCTACATCATCATCATCTTCATCATCCACCACCACCACCACCCTCACCCTCACCCTCATCATCACCACTGCCCCCATCATCATCTACCACCATCCCCGCCCCCACATCATCATCATCATCATCTCAATATCATCATCATCATCTTCATCATATCATCCACCCCCAAATTATAATTTATAACTCAAAATTAATTATGCACACTCAAAAACCACAATCATCTCAACCTGCAAAAACCAGCCACCACCGTCGGGTCACCCCCATCAAACCCCAACTCATAACCACGCGACCACCACCATTATCACCTCCACCAAACCCCAACCCGTGACCACCCAACCACCACCATCATCGCCTTTATCAAGCCTAACCTGCGATCACCTGACCACCACCATCATACCTCCATCAAACCCAACCTGCAATAAGTAAACCATCATTTTTGCAACCTCCGTCACCATAAACCACCATCCCTTCTATCATATCTAGGTTTTATGAAATCAAAAATATTCTTTAGATCTAGAGTTCTTCAGCATGAGATAGAGAAAAATAAGAGAGAGAGAGAGAGACATAAAACAGTGAGTGGTGATGGTGCCGGAGACATCGCTGGTGGTGGTCGTCGGAGAAATGATCTCGGGTGTAAAAATGGTTGAGAGAGGAGTAGATAGTGTGTGTGTGTGTGTGTGTGTGTTTGTGTGTGTGTTTATGTGTAAGAGTTGAGGATGAGGTGGGGTGGGGTAAGGTAAAAGTACCAAAATGCCCTCATGTGCAAGGCACATGATCTGACTTAACAGACAAAATTAACGTTCGTTAGAGTAAAGGACGAAACGTGCAAGCTTTCTTAAACGTAAAGGACGTTTACTGTAATTTCCTTAGTTTAAGGACGAAACCTGAAAATTACTATAAACATAAAGGACGAAAAGCGTAATTTACTCTATATTATTTAAAAAAAGTTATATCATAAAATCAAGAATTATACTATCTATGATTTGAGTTTATCTTAATGTAGAGATTTTTTTAATGTTAATGCACATTATTTATAAATAACCCTATATGTAAAGTTTAATTAAAAAAAACATGCACGTCTCGCCTAAATACTTCTGCACATGAATAAATCACTTTACATACTAACCAGCCTATATATATCAGAAGGAACAAGAAAGAGGCCATATTCCTTCATGCATAGAATGCTACATAAAGGAAACGGGTGCATCAAACAAGGAAGCATGTGAATTTTTCTCGAAACAAGTTGAAGACGCATGGAAAGTTATAAATCGAGAGTTGCTTAGGCCAACATATATTCCCTTTCCCAACTTATGCCCGCAATCAATTTTACACGTGTGTGTGATGTCTTTTATAAAAATAACGATGGATTCACTAATGCTGATCAAGAAATAACCGGCTACATCAAGTCACTTTTCATTCATCCTATAGTTGTTTAAGATTTTTGTCTTGATGAAAATAAAGATACTTTTAATGCAATTGTATGAGAAATGAACCTTGAAATTAAGGTTCGATTAATGCACGTTTTAATATGTTAAGTAAGCCTTTTTTTTACCCTAATCCATTTCTTAAAGTACTTCACAGCTTGTATGCATTTATCCTAACTCCATTTTCATTAATACAACAGTATTGTGATATAATAAACACAAACAAATACTAAATCATAAACCAGTACCAGGATAGAAAGCCAAACAAACGGTGTACACATTCTAGTTGATTTAATCTCAAGTTTAACACACAAGCACATTATATCTACGGTAATTTTGAAGATTGATGAGTACTGTTTACCAGGTCAAATCACATTTAACAAGTGATTTAAACACTTTTTTACAAGCCACTTCAGGGTGAATTCTTAAACTTACAATATGGTGCTATGAGCTTTAACAAGACATATCATTTATACCTGACTTTTTTCCCCTTGTTATCTTTTTTCTTTTGTTTTCTCAACATTTTTGTTTTTTTGTTTTTTTCTAACTTGTAAAATATGATACTTTATGAAATTGCGACGATTTGTTATCATGTACTTATCTTTATCTACGTTACGATATACATTATAATCAAACCCGAGTTGTGCACAGTAATGAATAAGTCACTAGTGCATAAACGTAAAAGGCGTCAAAGCTGCTTTAAAATTTTTGTTTTTATAGCTTTTTTTTTGTTTTCTCGTTACTACTTTTAAAATAATATGTCTTACAAAATTCCATATTTGTAGTGTTTTTGTTTTCTCGTTACTACTTTTAAAATAATAATGTCTTACAAAATTCCATATTTGTAGTGCCGATGTACTTATTTTTATCAACGATTCGATTTGAATTTTTTTCAAAGCAGAGTTTTCAATAGTAATATGCATCAATTGTATAAAACCAAAGCTAATTGAGTATTTCATTGTTTTTACTTTAAAATGTGATTTCTTATAAGATTCTAAATATGTAGTTGTTGCGTGCTTTTCTTATATCCATGCTTTGACTTAAATTACTATTATAATTAATAGCTTTGGTCGGTGGTGGTTTTTCCTCTTTTTTTTGTTTTTTTGTTTTTTTTGTGAAATTTTCTTTTGATTATTATTATTTTTTTAATTTTCTTTGATTCTTTTGTTTGTGTGTTTATTTTTTTTCTTTTTTTTTTGTGTTTTAATATGGTTTGTTTTGTGTGGGGGCTCGAGAATTTGGGATGGATTTTTTTGTATCTGGACACGTGTTTTTGATTTGTAGGGTTTGTTGACGTTGTCGATACCCTGACGATTCTCGCTATTAAGGTTTGGGTTTTTCTTTTGTTTGCTCTTTTGGGGCTTTGATTTTCGTCGTTTTTTATTTTGGACTGTGTCGCTTTCTTACGGCTTTGATTTTCGTTTGTTTTGTGTATGGTGTTGGGCTTTGATTTAGTTTTTCGGTTCCGCATGTTCTGGTGTGTTATGGATTTGGGGTTTTGGTGTGTTTTACTTTGTGTATTTTACTGATTTTGATTATTTTGATTATGTATTTTGTGTTTTTTTTTGTTTAAAATTTTCTTTGATTATTTTGTTTGTGTGTTTATTTTTTTTTCTTTTTTTTTTGTGTTTTAATATGGTTTAGGTTCGTTGACGTTGTTTTTCTCCGGTTTCCTGCTTTCTTTTTTTCGTTATTGATACCCTGACTATTCTCGCTATTAAGGTTTGGGTTTTCCTTTTGTTTGCTCTTTTTGGGGCTTTGATTTTCGTCGGTTTTCTATTTTGGACTGTGTCGCTTTCATACGGCTTTGATTTTTGTTTGTTTTGTGTATGGTGTTGGGCTTTGATTTAGTTTTGGGTTCCGCATGTTCTGGTGTGTTATGGATTTGGGGTTTTGGTGTGTTTTACTTTGTGTATTTTACTGATTTGTGGTTTTGAACATTCATTTTGAATTTAATTTGGGGTTACATTAAAACTCGCATACGAGCGGCAACGCGTGCGCCATAATTACTAGTTTTATTTAAAATCATACAACATGTTTATTTTTATCTATGTATGAATGTAAATTTTATTTATAACCGTACGCTAAGCCATCGTAGCTACTCTATAATTTCATTTGTCTTTTACTCTTCTCATTTTTATTTAACTTTAAATATATCATTGCAATATGTTTATTTGTATATTGTTTCAACATAAATTTATTCAAAATCGAGCTTTACAAATTTCTTGTCATATCAACACCATGCCGCACAAGAGAGTTTACATCTACTATGTGATACGTGTGATCCTTACCCATGATTCTGATGCACGTTCTTTTTCAATTCCATTCTTTCTATAGTTATTGTCAACTAGAGTAGTGGGTTGCTACATGTAGGTTTATTTTAGTTTCTATCGGAAATTAAGCCCGCGTGATATGGGATTGAAATTAAGCTTGCGTGATATGGGGTTTTGTAAACTTCGTTACACTTTGGGGCTGTTTGATTGTGCTGACTGAGTAAGATCTGACTGAGTCAGAAGCTGACCCAGTAAGAAGTTCTGACTGAGTCTGCATCTGACTAAAACTTGGTTGTTTGATTTAGTATCTGACTGACTCTGCTGAATGATAAAAATAACCTTATTGCCCCGTTGTTCTAACGAGAAATGTTTTGTCGACACAATCCGACTTTCAATTAACTCTAGCTTTTCTTTCTGTCATGCCTAGATCAAGAACTAATTTGTCATTTCAAGATAATCACATAAGCAATATATACATATACATACACATCTACATACACATACATCTACATACACATCTACATACACATATACATCAACATACATATCTACATACACATACACATGTACATACACATCTACATACCCATATACATGCACATCTACATACACAATACATCAAGAAACACATCTACATACACATACACATATACATACACATCTACATACCCATATACATACACATGTACATACACATACATCTACATACACATCTACATACACATACATCTACATACACATATACATACACATACATCCACATACACATACATCTACATACACATACATCTACACATACATCTACATACACATCTACATACACATCTACATCTACATACACATCTACATCTACATACACATATACATCTACATACACATATACATCTACATACACATCTACATACACATATACATACACATCTATATGCAAATACATCTACATACATATCTGCATACACATATACATACACATCTATATGCATATACATCTATATTCATAAAGAAATGATGATTACCGCAGGGAGATGCTCGGGAGGCGCTCGGGATGTGCTCGGTTTGGGCTCGCGCAGGTCGGGGTCGCTTGGTTAGGGCTTGCGCAGGTCGGGGTCGCTCGGTTAGGGGTCGCGCAGGTCGGGGTTGCTCGGTTGGCTTACGCAGGTCGGAGGGGCTTCGGGAGGGGAGGTCGCCGATCGAGAGCGCAGGGGGAGGGGGAGGTGGCCGATCGAGCTTAGGGCTTTGGGAGGGAGGCGCTGTGTTAGTGGTGTGCAATAGAGAGAAGGAGGTGGAGTTTTGGGTCAGCAACTTATTTTTTCAGGTTTGGGTCAGAAGAAATGACCCGGTCAGCTGGTTCCACGCGAATATCAAACGGGTTGACCCCTGACCGAGTCAGCCGGGTCAGCTCGGTCAGACATAAACAAACAGCCCCTTATTATGGTGATGAGTAGTGACATTAACGTGGTTAAGTACATTATAAAAACGTATGAAGTTGTGACGATTCGATTTTAAAGATTGAAACATAGATAAAAAAATGATTATATAACGGTACCAATATTTTTGGTCGGTATCAAATTCATTCTTCATGGTACCAATGTGTTACCGTTGGTGAATATAACGTACGATACCTTAAAAATAGGGTAAATTACATGTATCGTCCTTGAGTTTTGCTCAAATTTCACATTTCATCCCCGGTTGAAAAATTACAGATTTAGTCTTAAGGTTTGAAAAAATTTGTACTTTTCGTCCCTAGCATCAAATATTCTACTAATGCTGGCAAGATGCGAACGCGGTGGTTGCAAGGTCAGTGGTGGTGAAGGTTGAATGGTGGTGGGAAGAGAAGACTCCAAAAGGGGGTATGGGTGGGGATGCTGGGTTTAGGGGTAAAATCATCATTTTATAAATTTTAACGTCAAAACTAATGACCGTGATACCCAGGGACGAAAAGTGCAACGTTTTTTCAAACTTTAGGACTAAACATATAATTTTTTAATCACAGGGATGAATAGTGAAATTTAGGCAAACTTCAGGGACGATTCGTGTAATTTACTCTAAAAATAACATGCGTTGAATACAACACTCCTTTAGTAGAACTTATATGTTTGATGTCAAGAAAAAAAAATAAACACAACCACATATTAGTGTTTTTCTAACTTAAAGAACGGAAGTTATTGAAGAAAAATCATAATAGTAAAAATACAATGGGTTAAAAGCATAAGTTATATTTAGAAAATTAAGTGGTAAAGTTAAAAATTTGGTGAGGGTGTAAAGTAAAAATAGTTCATCGAACTTAATATACAAGTTACACTCTAATTTCTTGCACTATCGCCATGCATGTTATTATTTAGAGTACTCTAGTATTAAGGTCCCGCGATATAGCATATATTTAGAGTACTCTAGTATTAAGGTCACACGATATAGTGGTAGGTGTAATATCATACCAAGTAGTACCAATGGCACGCCATCATCAGTGACCACCAACATCAAAAAAAACTTGTATTAAAAAAATAAAAAATGAAAAATAAATAAATCTAACTAAAAGTAGACGTAAAAGCTTGAACCGTATGCACGCTGTGACGTGTTAACTTGCAAAATTTAGATTAAAATATAAAATGAAAATTTTGTAAAATATGATAAATATATGAGATCAAAATTGAAAGTAAAAAAATATTAAAAAAATTGTAAAAGATGTAAATTATGGAGTTAAAATAGAAAATTTAAGGTTAAAATAAAGCTGGTACAACCTACTAAAAGTATATGGTTAAAATAAAACTGGTACAACCTACTAAAAGTATATGGTTAAAATAGGCCCCAGCTAATTAAACACCCTGTCAGGTGTTAAACATACGCCCTTTGACTTTTGTCACGGCCCGTGAAGGGCCTCACGGGCCGTATGGGTTTCAACATTTAATTTTCACACCAACATCTACTCACGGGCCGTGTAATACATAACGGCCCGTAAAATCCCATCCCCACGTACCGTGAACATCTCACATAACGGCCCGTGAGTTCTCTCACGGCCCGTAATTGTCCTTCTGAGAATTTACTTTCCTCGATTTGCGTGCGCTTTTAAATTTATAATTATGTGACGCGACGTATTATTCCTTGATTCGATTTAAGATTCTATATAAACCGTTATATATATGACTTGTTATATGGTTAGTGAGAAACGAAACAGTTAAAATGTCTTCTCGTGGAGGTAGGAGAAGACGTCAAAATGAGTCATCTTTAAACTCACGAGATATTGTGGAAAGTATTCCTGATCCAATAGATAACCATAATTGGCAGAACGGGAGGAACTGGTATCAGAATATTATTCACTTTATACGTAACGGTGACTCCCAAACATGTAGAGTGTATTACATGGGTCATTCCGATATTCCGTTACAATTTTGGCGTGAATTACTCGGAAACGTGTCTTTAGGTACAGAGGTATGATTTAAAGTTTTTTTATATATTTTATTTATTTTAAAATTCTAACAATTAAAAAGTTGTTGTTTTATAGCATGTTCGGGCGTGGACAAACAGACTCACAATATGGAGATACGAAGAAATACGTAGAACCGAAGAGTTGCCGGGTAGTGATCGTTGGACGATTCTCCCATTTGAGTGGTTTAACTTAATATACTCGGGGTCCGTTAATGGTAACGAATATGGAGACGGGAGTGACTGTCTATATCCCGCGTTATGGGAAGTTGATACGGTAATACTGTTTTCATGTTTTACAATAAAAATCATAAATTTATAACGTGAATTAAATTGTTTTGTAGGTTTACGTACCAATGACTGATGACGAAGAAAATTGGTATCTTTTTAAGATTTCTATGGACTCACTACAAGTTCGTATATATTCTCCATACGAATGCCGACCAAATA
Organism: Flaveria linearis; assembly: GCA_024085815.1. Lineage (NCBI taxonomy): Eukaryota > Viridiplantae > Streptophyta > Magnoliopsida > Asterales > Asteraceae > Flaveria > Flaveria linearis. Next base: position 58,299,962 of record CM044002.1, read on the forward strand.
CGTGTGATGATTCATGGTGCATTCATCGTAATGCGCGAACGATTTTCGTACAATTGGAATCGTACTTTTTACATTTTCTGTCACGTATACAATATTGGCAGCACTCCGGACAAGAAGAAATCGAAGAACTGGTGGTATCGGGTGAAATCGTTTGGCCCCCTAACGCCGGCCATATTGGTCGAGATTCGGGAGTTGTAATTTGTATGTTATTGCGTAGGTTGGTTCAAAATAGATCTTTAGAGTGGCAAGAGGTTAGCTTACAGGATGCTTGCTTTAGATTCCGAAGATTTATGGCAGACGAACTGTATTCTAGACGTGTAATGTAGAACAGTAATGAAATATTTATTAAAACATAAACGTTTATTAGTACACTTTTTTAAAAACGATAAACCGTTATTATCACACAAAAATAAAACACATAATTTTTAATCTTCTTGATCTTTATAAAAGATCCAAGCCGCAAAATGGTTGAAGGAAATTCCAAATTTCTCCCGATATCTTTCTTGAGTTCTTGTCATAATATCCGTATCATTCCATAACATATTTCGATTGTTGTAACATCTTTGTAGAGCTGGTGAAATGTCGTGACCTTCCTTCTCAAGTTAGACCACTTGTTGCTAAGTTCACGAGTGGTGCGATATTCTTCACGTTCGAGAATTTGATGAAAACGAGTTGAAACCCGGTTCCAAAATATTGAATTTGGCGGGATAGTACCTGAATTTTCGATACAAGATCTTACTAAAGTCACCTCCTCTTCATCCGTCCACGGATTTTGATCACTTGTAGCACTCATGTTTTGGGTATTGAGTAAATTTGTGTGAATTGTTTGTGTCAAGCGGCTGAATTTATAGACTTAAAAAGTTTTATACGGCCCGTGAGGGTCTTTACGGGCCGTGACAAAGTCCCCATACGGCCGTGTAGTGTAAACGGTCTGTTTTAAAAACTACAAAGCATAACGGGCCGTGACAACAGTCACGGGCCGTATGATAAATTGGTAACGGGCCGTGAGACCCTTCACGACCGTGAGGTCCGATAATATATAGGACCTCACGGCCCATTTGTTCATTTACGCCCCCAAAACACACATACGATTTACTCCGTCACGACCTCCGTATTTTCATCATTTTCATACATCCGACTCCTTACTACGGTACGTATTCAAATCCGTATTTTATTTTTGTGTATTTTTGTTTAAATATATTAAAATTATATTTAAAAAAACTGGAAAATTGAAATGTTTTGGGGGTTACGGGCCGTGAAGGGTCGTCACGGGCCGTAACCTTTTGAATTTTCAAAGGGTTACGGGCCGTGACCCTCCTTTACGGGCCGTAACCCTTTGAACTTCAGTGGGTTACGGGCCGTGAGGGATCTTCACGGGCCGTAACCCTTTTTTTTCTGGTGAATTTATTATTATTATTTTTTTGCAGATTATGCCGCCCCGCAAACGTACATGTCCGGAGACTGAGCCCGAGGGTCAGGGTGACTTTCTGGACCCACACCCTGATCTTCGTTTTCCGAGGGAGACCCAGCCACGGCAAAAGCTGTGGAAGCTGATTGGACGTCCCCTGAAGGGGACACGCACCATCGACTAGGACGTGCTGGAGGAGGTCGGAGACATAGCACGTGCCCAGGATATCATCGGGCTGGACGGAGAGACGCCGTGGAGGCGGATGTTTGATTTGGGATCGAGGAGGGGCTACCGGGAGCTGACGTTGCAGTTTTTGTGTACGTTTCTGTTCACTCCCGCCTTTGAGGATCAGGACCCCCGCCAGCACATAGCGGTTCGATTTATGCTGGGGACCGGTAGGTACGAGTTCACCCTCGCCCAGTGGGCGGTGACTCTTGGGTTTTACACCCACGAGGAGACGGAGGATCCTCGTTTTTATTCTGACGAGGTCCAGTCGGAGCCGGCTCCTTTGGTCGGATGGTGGCCGACCATTTCCGACCAGCCGTGGGAGGGCGCCATTAGGGCGACCTCTATTAGGGATCCTTTGCACCGGTATGTGCATTGCCGGCACCATTGCCGGCAGAGACCAGAGCATGGAGCAGGTGTCGCTCCTTGACTTATTTTTTTGAGGACCTTGCTTTCACCCAGACGGGTGAATCTAGCTCACTGCATGGCCTCCTATTTTTTGAGCGTCATTCAGGGCAAGGTAAAAAATATTTCTACTAATTGTTAACAAATAAGTATTATCTATTATGCGATTCATAATTATGCCTATTGTTTGATTGTTTTGCAGATGGATAGCCCGATTGTTTGCGGCTCGTACATCACCGTCATTGCCTCGCGCTTAGGGTTGTTTACGGACGCCCTAATTGCGAGGCAGACTACGGACACGCCGCCTCGGATTTTGGGTCGACAGACCGTCATGGCCATGGGGATTGCCGCCAAATTTGGCGACGACCTCCGATGGTCCACTGATGGTGGTCGGACCGTCTGGCAGCCGGTGCCGGACGTTGGTGAGGAGGAGGAGCAGCCGGCGCCGCAGCAGCAGCCGCAGCCCCAGCCACACGCCGGACCACCCGTCCCACCGCCTGTTCCCAGGACCATCATTCGGCAGATTCCGCCGACGGGGGAGTTTATGGCGGAGGCACTACATTTGTTGCGCCAGTCCCAGGCCTTGCTATTATGGACGGCGGATGCGTGCAGCATTTTTGCTGCTAGCAAGGGTATCGACCTCCCCCCTCGGCCGGAGTTGCCTCCGTTTGTCAGACGACCTGCGGGTGATGACGAGGAGGCTGCTGGTGGTGGTGATGCGGAGGATGCTGGTGGTGGTGATGCTGGTGGTGGTCATGACGCATAGATAGTAGGATTTTATTGTTTTATTTACCTTTCATGTAAAAAAATTGAAAAATTATGTTTATATATTATGAGTTATTTTGGATGACGTTTAAATGTTTAATTATATGTTTACAATTGGTTGTGCTTGTGGAGGAAGTGGTTTGTACGAATAATATTAAATCAACCTTTTGGAGAATAAAATCAGTACTTGAACCTACTCGTCCCACATAAAGAAATATATAATCCTTCAGAAAATCCGACGCCAGGCTCTGCAATTATATAAACATACTTGAATCTCAGTCGGAAAAGTTGCACTGAAAAACATACTTGAATCTCAACAAATATTATGCATCTCATATCATTAACATTCCTACACACCTTTTATGCTAACCAAATGCCCAGCTCATATAAACAAAAATTCAAAGGTGAAGAAAAATTCGATAATCTTCTTATTGCATTTTTCTTTGGAAAACGAAAGAATTGATTACATGTTTACAATTCAACAACAATAAAGAATTGAATAAATAAAGAATTGAAAGAATTGATAAATGTGTAAACTATACTAAATCTACATGTTCAACCGGGTCTACGGGCCTTAGTTCAAGATATTTTTGAATTCGACTTCCGTATATAGCCTCCCAATCATTGGCGTTTTCTGTTTGTACAAATGCCAATATTTGCTCGGAACAGGCATTGGATAGTCACCCACTAATCGAATTCTAATGAAATGGCAATCTTGAACATAAGCAATTGAAATTATATGATGTTCACTGATATCACGAGGAGATAACCAGAACGGGAAAAAAGTAGCGGAGTTGCCGATCGATATAAAAATTATAACCACTCGAAACCTGTTAGTAATAAGGATTGTAGCAGGTGGCACTGTCATCCAATTTTTGTGTGGAGCCGCACCTAACCCGTTCCAGTTTAATGATTCCCTTATTTCGTTTATATCAGGAAACATCGCAGCGTACCTATGTCTGTTTTCATCCAACTCAGATATAAGTTCCGTACGTATAAAACGCCAGTGATTTTCACCATATCCCAGTGCGAGTGCTATAGCACGAAAACCACAATTGCCGTCCGCTAAAACATCATCCGCACCTGAAATATACGGGAAAAAGAATGATGGAATCCAGCGGTTAAACCGGAAAAAATTGTTTTTATCTTCGTCGCCCGGAATATATGAAAACTTGGAACTCTGTTGAGATAATCCATCTTGGCTCTTGATTTTGAAGACATGGATTGACTGCGCTGCAAAGGCCCTTGTTTTGACTTCACCACCGAACTTGAATATGTTGGTGGACCTTCAAAATTTTCTCTCGGTTGAACATATGAACTATGTCTGGGGGCGTCTAATATTGTTTCTTTTTGCTTATCTTTTTTTGGACGACCCCGTGTATTTGTTTGGACTTTAGGAGGTTTTTATCCGTTTTTGAAGGAGTAACGAAAGATTTGAAAATATTAATCAAAGATCTTTTCACATTTTCGGGTTGGACAAGTAAATGTTTTGTCACCATCTCCATCTCTTTATGTACATCTACTTGAACCTCCCGTACAATATACGCGGGTGAAAAATCTAGCTTCCTTCAAAAAACATCAATGGCATCGAGCGGGATACATTGACCTATAAAATAATATATTAAATAAAATATAATAAAAGTTTTCATGAAAAAATAAAAAACGTAAAAGAACATTCACCTGTTTGAAAGTAATTGTTTAATTTACAAGCACACGGAAGACCAAAGCTGGTAAAAAGACGGCAGCCACATGATTCTTTGGATATAATTAGATGATTTATCCTGTTAATCTCACCGACTAACATATCCAAAGCCGCAATAGAAACGTTACCTCGCAGCAATTTAAGCACTTCATGATTATGCTGCACCATAAGCATGATTTTGCTTTTGGTAAACTTTCTTTTATAGCAATTTCCTGGGTAGCTAAGATATTATTAATGAAAGGAATAAATCTATCCAGGGTGCTATTGGTTGCTTTCAGGTAACTTTTCAACAACGAATGTTGGCTCTCAACTCGGTTCGTTGTGTGCTGACCGAAGTTATAACTTCTATTTATCCACGCCGACACAAATCTCTCTTTGTAGGGGTCCAACCAGTTATTTTTTAGGTACATCAGCACTCCTATTAAAAAATGCACTTATTTTTATATAAATATACATATATTTTTAAGAATAACACTAGAAAACTTACTTGAATGGTTGGACACCAATCTGCGATAAAGCCGGTCGTAATTATAAGCGTATATGTCCTCCGTTTCAGAGTTAATAAGTACCGACCACACATGCTGAAAAGCACCCCACTCTTCATTTGAAAAACTCGCCTTACAATGTTTAGCAATATTTTCCGAAATATGCCATCTGCAAAGTAATCGAACAGCACTCGGAAAAACTTCTTCTGACGCATTCATCAGAGCGAGGTCTCGGTTCGGTTAGTATAACACGGGGCTCCATACACTTATCTTCCAGCGTTGCTTTTAGTTGCTCTAACACCCATCTGAAGTTGGCTTCACGCTCATAATCAATGAATGCGTGAGCAACAGAAAAAGATTTCAGGGTGGATGTCACACCAACCATTTGAACAAAAGGCATTTTATACAAGTTAGTTTTGTATGTTGTGTCAATCATCAGCACGTGTGGGTAAGCACGCCATAATGTGTGAGATGTGGGATGTATAAAAAAACCCCGTCGACGGTATTTGTCGGTTCCTCAATGTGAGGGGTGTAAATATATTGATGTTGTTGTAGTATAGAAAAAAACCTGCATTGGGGTTTCACCAATTCTGGTGGACTTTTTTATTTTTGCCTGAGCATTATATACGGTTCGTAACCCAGACACGTTATTGGGATTTTGTTCCCTCAACGTGCCTAGAATGTTTCGAGGGTCAATATTTTGCTCGGTCAGATTCTTTACAGTAGAAAGCTCATTTTCGGTGAGCCTCATTGCGTATGCATGTCCTTCCAGGTGTTCAGCAGGTTCATGGTTATGAGTATCATCCACAACAACTATAATCCACCCATCTCTCTGCATCTGGTACTTACCCTGCAATTCAAATTGACAGTTTGTTTTTTTCGTGCCACTTTTTCTTAGAGTGGATGCTCCCTTATATACACCACCCCGATCGCATTTCAACCAAATTTTAACCACCAAACCATTCGAATTTCTTTTTGAACGTTTGGTGACAATAACGAACCCATTATCTCGCCCCACGTTACTTGTCCAATCAACTAATTCTTCACGAGATGAGAAAACCTAATCAATTTAATATTTTTAGTTAGTTATTACTAAATGATAGTAAAATGAAAATAAAATTAAATATGATATATCTTATAACCTGATTCGTGTCGTATAAACCCTTTTTACCGGAACCAGAACCGTCATTATCCCGCTGCTATCGCCACCGTTATCACCCCCGTCATCGCCGCCGTCATTCCCGCCGTAATTGGACGCGAACTGTCCTAGATAGTTTGAAGCAGCCTCATCGTAATAACCGTAACCCTCCTGAGGGTAATAGTTAGATTCCGAACGAATAAATAGTTGCTATCCCAGAAAGACATCGTAACGTTAGATATTAACGTTTATATAGTACTTGAAATGGAATATTGCGTTTATGTAGTAGTTGAAATGAAATGAATTTATATCGTTGAATTATGAAATGAATTTATAAACTAACGTTTATATAGTAGTTGAAATGGAATATTGCATCCCGTCACATAATTAACACGAATATCGAGGAATATTACGTCATATCAAATAATGTAATAAATACAAATTTACACGACTATCGAGGAATACTACGTCATATCAAATAACGTAATAAATACAAAATTACACGAAAAACGAGGAATAATATATCTCGTCAAATATTAAAAGTGAAACTAGGACCCGTAAGTAAGTTCACGACCCGTAAGACAAATTCCATACGGGCCGTGAAGAAATTCACGGGCCGTAAATAAACACGACCGTGATCATATTCACGGGCCGTTACGTTTTTGAATTACGTTTCTGAATGACCGATTTGACTTGCGACAGACCATACGGCCCGTGAAGGGCCTTACGACCCGTAAGCAGGGCGTCCAGATATCCTGGAGGGCGTCCCTTTAACAGGCCCCTTAAAATAAAGCTGGTACAACCTACTAAAAGTATATGGTTAAAATAAAGCTGGTACAACCTACTAAAAGTATATGGTACAGCTGATAATTAGTGTGTGTATTTAAGTTATTTTCGTCCTTAAGATTTACTACATTTAGTCATATTCATCTAAAAACATTCTTTTCCCCTTTGTGTCCATGACATGTAAAAAACTTGATGTTTTATTTATTTTCATTAACCCCGTTTATTTTACCAGTTAAGTAGTCATCACATGCACCTCATATAAGGGTATCATGTACTTTTGTACCTTATCGGGGAAAAAATAACCTAAATAAACACCGTTTGGTTGTTCCTACCATTCAAACATCGTTCAATTGCTTTCAAGATTCAAAGTCGATGTCCACTTAACATGTAAAATAAACGGGGTTAATGGAAGTGGATAAAAATAACAAGTTTTTATAATGTCATGGACATATAAGGAACAATTAAGTTTTTTGGATGAAAATAACGAAAGGCACCTAACCTGAAGGACAAAAATGACAATTTATTTTATTATCTAAATAAACTTATGCACCCTAATATAGCAGGGTAGTAAGGTACTCTGATTCTTCAAAGAAGATTCGAGTTTGATTGTCACCCCAATTATACACACTGGGTTCAGCACACGATGATGATCGGGGGAATGTTAATAAGGGTTCGAGCATAACGTGATTTAGGTAGAGATGGTAGTTTGAATTCGCCCCATAGCTTGGTTTAGAACAATGAGTCAGTTGCCTCTTGTGACATTTTAGGGCGACAGTACCGTAGACCGGTTAGCAGGTCCTAAAATACTCATTTACACAAGTGTACTTGCATTAAAATTAAAGTGAAGAAAATTGGAACAAGTTATTGTCTTTCTCATCTTATTTCTTTAAAGTGTTGTTGATTTGTCTTCTCAAACAGCATTGTATCAACTTGTGAACGTACGTAGGTGTAAAACACGTCGCATGTTTGTACAAGCAAAAGATAAAATGATAATTTGAAAACGTAGATTGAACCGATGCTACGCGAGAGGGGATTTGACCACTGGTCCACATGATATGACAATCCAATAAAGATTAATTACTGTAGACACTATTTTAAAATCTAATTCATCTTAGATTAGATCACATGGATCACTTGTGTACTTGTATCCTCGATCTTACTTTGGCTTTTGTATTGAGTAAATCAGCGTTTCAACGTTTATTTTGTTTATACTTGAGTTACATATAATTTGTTTATTCGACGGTTTAAATTCAAATTACTCCACTTTCAATAAAAAATATTTTCCGAGACAAGTTAGATCGGTAGTCTATAATTTATCTTGTTGCGTACACCATCGTCGCCGCCGTCGCAATGCACAGCTAGTAAAAAAAACTAGTTCACGTTTATTGTAAAATCTAGTTGTTGACCCATGTGTCATTTTGTCGCGAGATTGAGTGTTTATCAATTCCTACACCACTCAACTTTAATTAAAATCATTCATAAAGACATTTTAGATCTTTTAGAGAAAATGATTGAAGGGCTGTTTGATTACCACTGATTTAGTAAGATCTGACTGAGTTAGAACCTGACTTAGTTAAAAGTTCTGACTGAATCTGCATCTGACTGAGACTTGACTGTTTGATTCAACAGAGCTGATCGAGACTTTTCCATCAAATAACCAAAACATCAAATTCCCGCACCCTTTTCTCCCCCACACCCCTTTATATAAACCTATTCTTTCAAACAACACCATTGTTAAAACCCTTTATAAAAACTCATCCTTCCCCTTCCTCTTCCCCTTCCCCTTCCCCATCTCAATCCCAGCAACCACAACCACCCACATCCATCGTCCACCTTCATCTACACCGACGATATCCTGGATACCAGCAGCAACAACCATTGTCCACCTTCATCTCCATCGAAACCCCACCTTCGACCGCCCTTCGAGCCACCCCTGCTGCCACCTCTGTCGCCCCTTCATCTCCATCAAAACCCCACCTTTGACCGCCCTTCGAGCCACCCCTGCTGCCACCCCCTGTCGCCCCCTTGGTCCCCCAACTCGGTCGGTGATGAAAATTTTTAGGACTCTGTCAGCCCTAAAAACCGGGTCAGTGGGCTTCACCGTGAACATCAAACGCGCTGACCAGCTGACCGAGTCAGCCAGTCAGCGACAGTGAGCGGGTCAGTGCAATCAAACAGCCCCTGAGGCTAGCTTAGTTATCAACTAACACACATTATTCATGTTTTCCTTTTCTTTTCGGTCAATAAATTTTTATACTTCTAATAAGAAGACCAGGTAAATCACAGTTTGCTCTAAATAAGTGATGCTCAATACTTGAAATTTTATGTAAATGGTAATGGTCATTACTAACATTTGAAGTAGTCTTCTAAATTGTTTTCCTAATGTGTTTTCACATTATCTATAATTCTTGGCTATATCTTTGAGGTGTAGATTTCTCTTTGTTCATCACCGATATTGTCTTGAGCAAGGCAACTTTGTCAAACGTCATGCAATATGATGTGTTAGCACGTAACATTAGAGGATGTCGTAACAATGTCTGGCCTACATATACCTTAATGTTGCAACACTTTTTGACACAATAATGGTCGATTACAAGAGGATCGAAAGGCGTACAATTCTTTGTAGTTGTTTGTATTTGACATAGTATAATACATAGTAGTTCGCAAATGATTCAAGACAACACTAATTTGTTTCTTAGTAAACATGTGCATGTTACACACACATGTATGGTTGTAAACGAGTCAAATCGGATGGTGAGTTACTGGAGATTGGCTCGCTAAAAACTCGTATCAAGCTGAATGCAAGCTCAAATTAATTGTGGCTCATTTAATAAACGAGTTTTACATGTCGACCTCGAGCAGACTCATGAGCCTAAATAAACTTTTATTTATATAATTTTTATTTAACATATTAGATATATATTAATATAATAATTATTATTAAAAATAGTTAAATAACATGTACTTGTTAGATATAAAAAGTATAGTTATATAGGTATAAAAAAATTAAACAAATATACGAGCCAAACCCAAACCGAGTTCAAGCTTGAAAACATTCTCACAAGCCAAACTCAAACCTTAGAAATAAAGCTCTAAATAACCCAACTCGAACTCTTTTAAATCAAAATATGCCAATCTCAAGCTCCACTTGATTTGTTTACACATCTTAGTGATCCCTAGAATCATTTTCAAATGATTGAAATTTCACACATAGTTTAGTGGGACTAAGTTTTCATAGAAAAGTTCTTTATATGAAGCACTTAAAGTTCCAGTTTATTAATTATGTACTCCATGGTTCCTAGGTATGCTACAGTTTTAACGTGCATTTTATGTACACGTTAAGATCATTCACGGTGAGTTTTTTTCGAGTAAATTATTGTTTTAGTCCCAGTGATTTGACGAAAATTACGATTTCAGTCTAATAGTTTATTTATTACGCCAACAAGTTTGACGGTTTGTTTTAATTTCAGTTCACACCACTAATACCGTTAGTGTTTGTTCTATTAAACAATGTAAAAAGACATTTGTACCCCTAGATTGAGTAAAAACCCCACTCCCACCCTATCTCTCTTCTCTCTCTCTCTCTCTCTCTCTCACTTACTACTTCTCTTTAGAGATTCCACCATCACCACCACCTCAAGGACAATAGCCATCGGTCACCGCCACCGCTTGAAACTAGTCGGCCAACACCAAATCCGACCCCCCCCACAACCCCAAAACCTCTCATTCTCTCACTCTCAAAATCAAAGCCCTAAACCACCGGCCACCCTCATCCACAAACCACCACCTCCCCACTTGCCAGGTCATCACCACCACCACTTTCGCTGCCACACCATCGTATCCCCTCTATCCACTGATTGCGGCACTACGCCCCCGTTGCACACCATCGTTGCTCGTGTCTTAATTCATCATTAGATAAACAAGAGAGAGAGAGATTAGAGAGAATAGAGATTTAAGGGTTTCATGGCGGCGATGGTGGTTTGATGGTTATAACCATTTTCATCCAATAGTTTAAAAACACCCGATTTAAACACAAGGTTTGAGATTTGTCACAATCACGTCCAAACCGTTAGCTTCATCCAATATTACCATTAAAAATTTTAATAAAGATGATAATACTCTTGGATTAAAATGATTACTTCTATAAAATATTCAAAAAAATTTATATAAATATTAAACTAATCACCATACATCACACACTACCCCCACTCCTCTTCCCCTCCCCCTTCTCCACGTCTGTCCCCATGACCCCCATAACCACGCCACCCCCCATGACCCCCATAACCACGCCACCATATGCACACACATATACACATATGTATATGTCTGTGTAATCTCCAGAAAACCACCGTTAACGGTGGTTGTAGTGGTGGTGGTGTGGGGCTACTGACGATTTGGATGAGTGAGGGTGCCAATGATGGTGGTAGTGAGTTGGTGGTGGTATTGTGTGGCGGTGTCTATAAGGTGGTCGTGGTGGTCTGCCAGTAGGTGTGGTGGTAATGTGACGGTGGGTGTGGTGGCTATGTGTCAATGGTTGTGCGTAGGTGATGGTGGGGTGATTGACAATAATTGTTGATGTTTTTAAAGAGATGGAAAAGAAATATAGAGATTGAGAGTATATGTTTCTGTGTTTATATATAATATATTATCTGTATATTGATATTGAATTTACAATCTAAGTCCAAGGGTATTGTATCTTTTTACGTACAGTTAACGGAATAAATGGATGGGGTTTGCGTCCCGGACATAATTGTGACAAATCTCAAACCATAGTGATTAAATTGGACGTTTTTAAACAGGATGAAAATGATTATAACCACCAAAATAAAGGGATTAAAAGCTTAATTTACTCTTTTTATTATTATTTTGTATTTTAATTATAAGGGTAAAATTTTCATTTCAAATTAATATAATAGAAAATTCTAACGATATGAGTGGTGTGGACTGAAATTGAAACAAACCCTAAAACTATTGGACTTTCAATGTAATACATAAACTATTGAACTGAAACTGTAATTTTAGTCAAATCATAGAGATTAAAACAATAATTTACTTGTTTTTTTACTTATCCTTATAAAGTTATAATTATACTAAAATTCATTGTTTGTTTTCTCTCATTATTAATTAAATAATAAAGAAAACTGCATAAATGGTCCATGTGGCCTAGATTGCATGATCGGTCCTAAACTTTATAAATTATTCAAACTTGTGTGTACTCATTATATTTTATGTCACTGATATTAAACTCATCTTCTACTACTGTATAATATAAAAACCATGACTAACATGCTAATTTCCTTCATATTATATTTTAAGACTGCATACGAAAGGACACTCGTGTATTCAAATTTCTTCCATGTATGAGAAAATATGTCCATGCTATTTGATTATCATTACCTATGCATGAGAAAACTCCCAACAAATGATGGGCGTGGAGAGGATATTTCTTTCATTCATAATTTGATATGAAATTCTTCTATGTTATGAATATCATATGATGAGAAACTGATTTGAAGTTGTAAAGATTATAGCTTTATACTAATACAATGAGTATATCAATAGATGATATGATTTGGTGTTAGTAATCGTTGACCATATTCTTTTGTAAACTGATGTTCTATGTTTGGGTTGAAAGTTATTTATGTTGCTCGTACTTCATTCTGCATAATAGTTTCTTAAAAATATTTAAAATTTACCATTAATTCTTATTTTAATGAATCTTGATCAATGTAGGTTGTAATCTATTATTTCTTGATGGTTAAAAGCTTGTTGAGATGGTAAACCGTCATCTTGATCTAATCATGCGCAAAAGGCAGTCAGGAATAGTGCTAAGAAGGTTTTGTGAAAAAATTGACGGTAAGTGTGTTATTCGTGACTCTTTGTTGCATCCGTGTACACTCGTACGAGTATTTGATGAGTGTGATTCTGGATCATTGTGATAATGTGGAGGCATTCTAATGCATATTATTGCAAAGAGCACATACCATAGGAGAATGATCAAGATGGATGCTTGAAAATTTTGAATTTGGGGAGCGTTACGACGGATCTGTATTATGAGTGGGAAAAAATATGGGTTCATAAAAAGATGATTTGGTGTTGGTAACGTTTAGGAATTTATTCTGGCCATTCAAACCCACGTTAGAACTTAGGTATTTGAACCAAAATGAATGTGTGTTAAAAGTTAGGTTAAACACAAAGAGTGTAAAGGATTTTATTTTGGTCAAACTTTTTAACGACGTGCCAAAGTTGAGTTAAAATTAATATGTTAATAATAGTTTCAATCGATAATCAGTTAAATTTATCCCGCCGTAACGTGCGGCCTTACATACTAGCCTCATTAGAATTTTCCCATAGTGTGTGTGAGATATCATGAAAGAAATTGTGTAAATACCACGGACGGGAATGTCCGGAGTTCACATTAGTGGATTTGAGGTATCATGTTCACATTAGATTAATCTAACTATTAGTTTTTTAAGGGTATTTTTTACACCTAGAACCCTGCAAACTTGTGGCAATTGCATCGACCAATATTACAACCACACCCGCCGCAACGCGCGGGCATTCCCACTAGTTTAATTTTTATGTATCTCATAAGATTTGGACTAACTTTTAAATTCAACTTTAGTGACCAAAAGTGCAATGCTCACGTAAATATTTGAACTGACTTTGTAATTTTTAAAATTTGGAGACTAAACTTACAGTGACTCCATAAAATTTTGGACTTTGTGATTTTCAAAGTCTAGAGACTAAACATGTAATTTGATCAAACCACGAAGATTATTTATGTAATTCTCTCTAAATAATATTTTTTTATACCTTTATCATTATATCTTCTTTTTTCTTCACTTGCAACCACTTTAAAAAAAATTAAAAAATTATAAGAGGTGAACAGTTTCTTACCAACTATACTGATAAATGGTAACATTTTCTCTCTCCTTCACTCATAATAATTCCGTATAATATAGTAAACACATTCATAAATATACAAGGAATCCACTGTAAATGCTCTAACCCATTTATTTTCTAAATAAGCCAAAAACATGCAAGCAGTGAGTTTTAGTGTGCATATTGTGGCTGTTTTATTAATGTGTGGTTACGCATCATTTTTGTATATGCCTTTTAGGTGATGCCTACATATGTAATGTAAGCAGCTTTTACATAATGTCCAGCAGAAAAGAACAACTCACTCAAAAACAGTATATTACTCCTTTATCTGGAGAATGTTGTAATATTCATTGAAGATCATAAAGGAGTAATATACTGTTTTTGAGTGAGTTGTTCTTTTCTGCTGGACATTATGTAAAAGCTGCTTACATTACATATGTAGGCATCACCTAAAACGCATATACAGAAACTAGCTATAGTAACCCGTGTGTTACACGGGTTGAATGAATAAAAAATTAATATAACAAAATTTATTAATTATAAAATAATATTTTAAGATATAATATCACTGAAATTATGTATTAGAAATGACTGTAAGTTATAAAATAGTGATATCAACTTTTTAAAACTTTATTTTTTTCAAAAAAAATAAACGTTTTGTTCTAAAACAAACCGTATAAAATTGTCATTTTTAAAAATTTTCTTATTATAACTCTTAAATTTAATTATTTTTGGTTTTAAAAAAATAACTTTTTAAAAATACCAATTTTAAATATTTCGTATTTTTAAAAAAAGTCTTATGCTTTAAATAAATTTATTATTTTATAAAAAAAATATTTATTTAGAAATAACATTAATAATAATAAATAGATCTCTTTATTAATTTATTAAATCAAAAAATTGTTAAATAGTATTATTAGTAATTAAGGTAATTATTTAATAGGAGAGAGAGGCGGGAAAATTTTGATGAGAGTGATTGTGGTGTTGACACGTGTCATCTCATATACCCTTTTATTAGAGTAGGAAGATTCTCCAGATTCCCAGCTTGTTATTTAATCTAAAATCACAACTTTACAACATATAATTTAACAAAGAGCTCATCAGTTTTTCATGGTGTATTAAGTACATCTCCGGTTATCTGCAAAGAGCAAAATAGAGTTCTGTTTGCAAACGAATCAATACATCACTAAAACTTAGGGTGTCAGTCTATACCCCTTTATTTATGAACGAGTCAATTTGGATTATGCATTTATGCCTTATCTCAAACGGGTTGAAAGTTGCCCAAAGTCTAATTAAATGCATACAACCTCCTAATTAGTTGATTTGAATACTATCATTGTAATAATATTGTTATTGTGATCATAGTTAAAGCTTAGTAATTTTTATTTGTGATCATAGTTAAAGCTTAGTAATTGTATACCACATTTGGAAAGCACTAATTTAGATAAAGTAATTGTGAGCCAACTCGTATAGCCACCACTAGGAAAACTTAACAGCAAAACAGGAAATTAAAGAGGTAACTAACCTTTCTTAAAGTGCCATTTCTGCTTGCAATGCAGCAAGTTCATCTTCCTCGGCTTTGTTTTGGTGAGGAGCTGGACGTGTTGATTGCCTGCCAGTTGGAACATGCACCGGAGCAACAGGGGCAGTTGTTGCAGGTTGGAGAAGTTGTTCCTCCAACTCAGCTCCCTCTAGTTCTTCAAGTTCAGCTTCCAGTTCATCCTGTTTATGAAAAAAATAATTCAGTTTATTAGTAAGTTCAGTATCATTTCCATTACTGAACTAATATGGTGCTAAAAGATAAATCAGATATTCATAATCACAAATTAGGTAGTTTTCAGTTACACTATGGAATATCATTAATCTCCATTTCACATTTTACTCCCAAAATTGACTCCAAAATACCAAAATTTTACTTATTTAAGTTGATGAGACTTTGAAAGATTTATATGATTTGGACAATTAGAACCAAACACAAGGCTATAACAAAAGTGTCGCGAATGTTTCTGCGGTTTGAAGTTGTAATAACTGATAATCATATTAGTACCTGACAACTTTGATTGTTTTACCCTTGCAGTTTTAATGTACATGGGAGTTGGGAGAATAATAGAAAGTGGGGATGGTACCTCATCAAAATCAGCAGCTGCACCCAATGGTGTAGCCAATGCCTCCTGTATTTGCTTCATATTTTCAGTTTGTTCATTAATCTCATCCATGGTCTTGTCAACATCATCAATATTTCTGTATCATGATAATTTCAAATCAAATACTCTTGTCCAATTCGAGAGGAAACTAAATTGTGTAAATGGAAGCTATTCTGCACTGATCAGAGAGCGAGGGTAAGATGGAAGAGAGAAGGGGTGAGGTGAAGGTGGATAGTGTGGAAGAAAAACGGTTTATGTGAGGGGGAGGGAGGATGTTTTTGAGAGAGAGTTGGTTGTTTTTAGGGTATGTGAATGGGGCAAGATGGAGAAAGGGTGGGCAGGTGCCATATAAGCATGTTTTTGAGACCCAAAAAAACACCCACCATTGTGGGTGCTCTAATTAAAAAAGAACACGTGTTCCTGAAAAATATTTTAACATAGGTTTTTATAGAGTTCTTGGAGCATCATCTCTGATCATTAGTCATTACACTTGGATGTAACGATCAATTACATTAATTGCCATGTAGATGTGAGAACTTTGACCCATTTACATGGGTTGAGATTTCGGTTATAGGGTTAAGCACTTATGCTAAAGGACTTGACTAAAAAAGAAAACAGAACAACTGGCTCTTAACAGCTGAAAGTCATCATAAGGGTGAAAATGCATAAAAACCCAAAACTAATTTTGTTAAAGAAAAGTTATTTTGTAACAATACAGTTTTTTTATAATATTTACTAATTTACCACATTATACTTGGAAAATACAAAAGATAGAAAAGGTGATTATTGCTCTACCCAATGTCCCAACCTAAACCATTCTGACTCGCAATAAAAAGTTCTGCTGTTTTGACTTGTTATCCAACCCAAATCAGCCGTTCCATTTTTAGCTAGACTTTTAATCACTAATCAATTATTCAATTGTCCTGTTGAAAATAAAATATCACCCTAATCGACCCATTTTAGGTGTGTGGACTGAAATGGCCAACTCAGACAAGTGGTGTCACTTTCTTAACTTCATGTTGTTAAGATTGTTAAAGCTTAAATAAAGATAAGCAGAGGAAAAAACAGAGTAAAACTCACGTTGCCTTTTGCATGGCTTTCATCGCTGCTGCACCTGTTCTCAAAGCATCAACAGTCTCTGTGGTAGCTTTTGCACCTTCTAGCATAATCATCTAATATTCAGGTTCAAACAGTTCATTAATTCCATTTGGCACGCATGCATAATCCTAAAAACATTTACTTTATTACTTATCACTATATATCACCTGGTCATGAAGACGTAACTGGAAGTTCCCAAGCTGTTCAACTTGCTGTTCATAGAGCTTCTTCCTCTTTAAACATTGTATAGCCGCTGAACAACATTAGACATATCAAAAGACCGACACTTCCTTACAATGCATAAATTAGGTTTTAAAGTACAATGACATGAGTACAATCTGCTAAAGGATATTATTCTGGAATAGTCTTATCTATGGCAGAATGAACGAATGTACACAAACAGGTGCTTGCATCATTCATCTTTTAAAAAATTATGCTGGCTGTATTCGTGAAGCAGAAAACAAATAAATCACTTATTGCTTCGTGTATATATTAGTGTGTATGCGCAAACTATAATTCTATGAAAATAAATTCCAAGGGAAAATAAGATTAAATGAACTTCCAACTATACCCCTTTTATTATGTGCTTTAGTATATTCTTTGGCCTTCTCCACTTCTGCAGAAGCCTTCTTCAAAAGTACTTTCTCTTTCTTCTCCAGCATTTCAAGTGTCTGCAAAAGAACAAGATAAGGCACATGTCTAAAGATGCAACACATATCAAAATCCCTATCTTCAAGAGAGAAGGATGATTATACAGCTGAGAGTATAGCAAAGGTAAATACTTTTTCATTCTGACCATAGCAATAAGTCGAGGGAAACCTTAACTTTAGAGTACAAAACAATAACTTGTGTGCCATAGATAGCCTTGTCAAAACCCCATAAGTGTAACATGATAAAATCATCACAAAAAGATATTAACAATCACTTATGTTGATAGCCTTGTCAAAACCCCATAAGTGTAACATGATAAAATCGTCACAAAAAGATATTAACAATCACTTATGTCTTCCCTATATTTGGATCGTTCTATCTACTCTCCTTTGTCCCTCACTTCTCTTTTCTTTGATGATTCAAAATATGGGATATTGGCTAAATGATTCTCAAAGGTGACATGTTGTTTATGTCAACTAATAATTAGTCGATGTTTTGAATGTAATCATTTAAATTGATGTTTAAGATGGAAAACATAGGGGGTGGCGTAGTGATAAGCACTTGCGTCCCTCTAGCACACATCTCAAGTTAGAATCCAGCTTCCACTGTTTTCCGCATTTAACCCCTTTGAAGACCACCTTGCCCTGTGCACGTCACGTTTTACATGATCTTATTGGTTAGCAGGGAGTCTATATGTCCATGACTTTTCTAGTAATAGGTTCTCATGATTACCCAAAAACAGGATGGAAAGCATATATAAGCTATCACCTATGAATCTATTTTCAAACTTGTGTTTGTTATACTTGCACTATGTCGATTTTCCTGCTAACAAATTTACAATCGTGTGATCCAATGGTGACTAGAAACACAAACACCCTTAGTCCAAAACTATATATGGATTACACAAGCACCCTAACTCACCACTATCACACTGCTAAGGGATTCAAATTACTTTAAAATTTACACAAAAATCAAATTGGATTAACAAATTGGATCGTAATATTTCAAGATAAACTCCACCAAAACAGATAACATAAGGCTACAAACGAAACAATATCTTTTACATCTCTGATCATACTAATCATATAACGAAACACAAGTTTTACCTCGTTTAACTTGTCTAATGTTGTTACCGCATTAGTTTCTTGCTTAGGTTTTCCAAAAACGCGCGAAAACATTGTTGCTTCTTACAAAATTCTCCTTGGGTTAAATCAACTTATCAACAGAGTGAGAGAATCTTCAACACCTGCGAATATAATGAAGTATTTAGATCTACGAACACAGAACCGAATTTCAATTCACAAACGCCCAAATTCAATCTTTGCATATACAAATATACTCAGTTGCCGGAATCAAAATCCAACCATCGGAGAACCCTTTACCTCAAATTTTGTAAGAATCGGAGTTGGATTCAAGTGATGTGATCAAAGGAACAAGGAAGAAGAGATTGAGTTCGATGAATTTGATATGGGTTTTGAAGTTGAAAGTTAATGGGTATAAAACTACAAAGTGGATTTTGATTGATTGATTATTTTACAGTTTGGAACGAACCCGACCCGAATAAGAACGAATCTTTCACGGATGATCCAAGAACCGAACCGGACTGAATGGAAATGTATGGAGTTACGGACCCATTGTTGCTTGAAAGTTAATTGCTTGTTAGGTCTTACTTTACTTCGGTTCAAAACTTTAACTAAGAACCATATCATAGGTAATAATAAAGATAATAGTAGTAAAGTAATAACAACGCAATTACGTTGTTGTGTATATGTAAAGGAGTGTTTTGACATTTGTTTTTGAGCACACAATATCTTGTGAATTTTGAGAATTACATAATATGTTAGTGTAGTTATTCTTTAAGTATAGTCGTAAAACGTTTATGTGATTGTTTGTGTTTTTTTTACATTTTTCTAATATTTCTTATTTATTGTATACAATTGTGGTAGATCATATAGAGAGATGATGGGTGTTTTAACGGCTTCTTGATCGATGAAAATTAATGACATGTTTTCTAACTTTCATTACATAAAAACCACCCAAACATGACTTTTTTAGATAAAGTTTTCTACATTCGCTTCTCTTGAATTTTGTGAAGACACGCACTCAAAGTAAGGGGTTGTTTGGTAGGCTCTGAATCATTAAGTGCTGAATGGTTAAGAGGTCTGAATGGTTAAGAGGCTCTGAACCAGTAAGTGCTGAACCAAAATGTGTTGTTTGGTTGAATCTCTGAATGACTGTACAAAATGACAATTTTACCCCTCTGAATTATTTTATGCTGAATAAAATGTATCTGTTTGGTTAGATGTCTGAATGACTGTACGTGAATGACCAATAGGTTAACAAAATACAACATATTAAAATTCAAACTCAAAATATTTCAAATACAACATACTAATATCCAATTACAAAGTAATTCAAATATTAATCAATTGAAACTAATTGACTAGCTATCTCATCACGCAAATTATTCATATAATTAATGCCTTGTGAACCCCATTCTATATCATGAACAAACTGATCATCATTGTTACCACCTTGTGCTTCTGCAAACAATGAGTTCTCGTCGTATGCCATAAACAACTGATCATGAATGTTGCATTTCCGTATAAAGTTATGAACGGCGAAACAAGCAATAACTATGGTGGTGTTTGTTTTTCTGAAAAAGAGCTTCTGAAGCTCTTTTGTCTGCGCCAAAAAGAGGCGGGCAGATGTTTCTGGTCTGCAGAGTGTTTGTTTTTCTGAAGACGTTTCACTAAAAAAAGGTCTGTGTGACCTCTTCTCCAAGAAGAGGTGGACTAAAGTCTTCAGAAATCTTCTCACCTCTTCTTCACATATCAACCCTAAACCCCCAAATACCCACACCCCACATTCTGGTCTGCTCCCGTCGCCTCCCCCCGTCGCCTCCCCCGTCGCCACCCCCGTCGCCACTCCCCACCGTCGCCACTCCACCGTCGCCACTCCCCCGTCGCCACTACCCCCGTCGCCACTCCCCCCGTCGCCACTCCCCCGTCGCCACTCCCCCTTCTGCTCGATTAGGTTTCACCGTTACGCCCTCGCCGTCCTGCTCGATTAGAGTTCAAATCTTGAGGTAAATTTTTGATCTTGTTGCTGATTTCTTGATGTTGTTGATGATGTTATTGATCTTGTTATTGATATCAAATCGCGACCGCGCTTGATCTTGTTGTTTGAACTTGTTTCAAATCTGCTCGATGTTGTTGATGACGATGATGTTGTTTGAACTTGTTTGATCTTGTTGATTATGTTGTTGAACTTGTTTGCCCTTGACCCTTCTGCTGATTTCTGTTGTTGTTGAATACTGCTGATTTCTGTTGATGATGTTGTTGATGATGATGATGTTGTTTGAACTTGTTTGATCTTGTTGATGATGTTGTTGAACTTGTTTGCCCTTGACCCTTCTGCTGATTTCTGTTGTTGTTGATTTCTGCTGTTTTCTGTTGATGATGTTGTTGATGATGTTGTTGATGATGATGATGTTGTTTGAACTTGTTTGATCTTGTTGATGATGTTATTGATCTTGTTTGCCCTTGACCCTTCTGCTGATTTCTGTTGTTTGAACTAATTAATAGAAATGGTTTGCCCTAGAAATGGTTGGTTGAACTGATTAATAGAAATGGTTGAATCTTGTAATTTTGAGGTAGGGGAAAAGGAGATTGCTATCAAAACGTACTAGCAATTTGTGACTTTAACATGATTTTTACGTTTATCGTTGCCGGCTGGGAAGGAGTAGCACATGATTCCAGAATTTTATCAGAGGCATTATCGGATCCAGATTCACCATTTCCGTTTCCACCACCAGGTTTGTTTATGATTTATTAAATACTTTCATTTTAGTTTAATATTTTAATTAATTATATTTATACAGATAAATATTATCTTTGTGATGCCGCATACGCAAACATACGAGGGTTTATGGCTCCATATCGTAATGTGAGGTATTGGCTTGGAGATTTTCGTCGAAGAAGAGCATTAACAAATAAAGAAAAATTTAACCATGCACATGCAAAACTTCGGAACGTTATTGAGCGCGCTTATGGTGTGTTGAAAGCACGATTCCCAATATTGAAGAGGATGGCGCCATTTCCGTTGGTTACATAAAGGAATATAATCATTGCATGTTTCGCGCTACATAACTTTATAAGGAAAGAGGGTTTGAGCGATGATTTCTCTACACAATATGATCAACCCGATATGTCGCTAGGAAATAGACATGCGAACGTTGATGCTGATGAAGATGAGGTTGAAGGACTTGGTACTGCATCAGATCGGGAATACATGACTCAGTTACGAGATGAAATTGCTGAGCAGTTAATGAATGTGTCATTCGGAAATAATATGGAATGAATGATCTAAAAATGTTGTTGTGGTTTAATTTATATTAATTCAGCATTGTATAACTCTTTTAACAATTTATTTTAATTTCAGTTTATTGTGACGGTTTATTTAAATTTCTGTTTATTTTAACTTTTTATTAATTTTAGTTTATTTCAGCAGTCTGCAGATGTTACAAAACAAACAGTCTTCTTAATACAGACTGCAGAGGTTTGGTCCACCTCTTCTCCTACAGATGTCTGCAAATGTGGTCTGCAGATGTGGTCTGCAGACTGCAGATGTTTTACCTCTTAAGAAACAAACAGCACCTATGTCTCTTTGAATTATAAAAGAAAAGGGAGCCATTTGCTTTAAGATTGGGAATCTTGCCTTCAACACACCATATGCGCGCTCAATAACATTTCTAAGTTGTGCATGAGCATGATTGAATCTTTCTTCCTTAGTTAATGCACGTTGTCGTCGAAAATCGGCTAACCAATACCTCGTACTACGGTATGGAGCCATAAACCCACGAGTGTTGGTGTACGCAGCGTCGCAAAGGTAATACTTATCTGTAATGTTAGTAACAAATGTATTACAAAAGAAAACAAATATTGTAATTAATAAAAAATTTAAAAATGATTGAGAACCTGGTGGGGGGAAAGGAAAGCCGGATGTCGAGTTAAAGGCAACTTCTTTTAGAACTCGAGAATCATGCGCAATGCCCTTCCATCCAGCCCATACGAACGTGAATATCATATCAAAATCACAAATTCCTAACACATTTTGGTAGCATTCACCTTTTCCTCTTCCTCTATAACGAGTTTGTTGATCGACTGGTACGACTGCATGTATAAGAGTTCCATCTAACGCACCTATTGCTCCAGGAAATATTTGTTTTAACTTTCTATGTCTTTCCAAAGTATTTGTGATGCCATTAGAAGATGTTGGAACTATAATTTCTTTTGCGAAATTCATCATTGCATTTAGCACCTCATGAAAACATCTATGAGTCGTTTCTGTTGAGTGTTGAAATCTTTGTTTAACCATCCGAAATCGTTCATTATGTCCTATGATAATAAAAAACATAGCCAACTTTTCTTGAAAGGTTATCGATCTACTACTTTGTAACCAATTTCTTTGTTGAAAATGATTGCATATTAGTACGAATGCTTCACGTGAAAGACGCATCATCTCATGACATTGTGTAGAAGATCCGTACAACAACTCTTGCGTGTACCCCAACCTTGACGGCGGAATCATCGAAGTGTGAGAGTTACGATTGTTCACAGCCACATAACGCTATTGCCTGAAACATGTTAAAAATAAAAGGTCAACATAAAAATGTTGGTGAGCATTCTATAGTTTCATATACATAAGTATATAAAAGATGGCAATTCATGTTGTAAATTAGAGAACAAAGTAACTAGGGATGTAAGACAGAATGCACAATCAAACCTTGACAAAGTTTTACAAGTTTCAAACGTGTACTTGGATCAACCAAGTTATAAGTATATACGATTAGCTAAGTGTACTTGGATCAACCAAGCAGGCTTGTCAGGCCCATAGATCTATGACGTCGCCAGGCTAGCAATAGTTAATGATTGTACATGTATTCGACATTACATGGTAGCTACAAGATTCAACTAATCACAACACACAAGTAAATTGCCATAAGTTTACAAGAATCAAACGTGTTTACAAGTGCTACGTTTATAATGTAACATGTTTCACCCAAAAGTGTGAAAGTAATAAAATGGGTATAGAAATACTCACTTGGCGATTAAGTATATATTGGATGATTAATAAGAAATAATAACAAGTGTCGTTTCAACGAATTCCTTTACAAGGTACCTAAAACGTATTTATTACAAGATTAATACTAAGCTTAACAATTAAACGTGAACTAGGGTTTTAGATGGAACTTGGGGTTTTGACAAGTAATGAAATTACTGGTATTTCGATTTTTCGATAATAATTTGTTAATCTAAAATAATTGTTAAAGTATATTTTATAAAAAATTACGTTTGTAAATAATCGTGAAATTATAAGATGTATAATTTCTATAATTTACAGGATTATTTCATAATTAAACATGATATAGTGTCATTTTTATAAAAATAATTATTTATAATATTTATAAATAATATTTTATAAATATTATTAAGGTTTTTAACTAAAATAAATTTACAGAAATTATTTATGTAACATTTTAAATAAGAAAAGTTTATAAGATTTATTTTTATAATTTTTAAGAATTTTTCTGAAATTTTTAGAGGCTTAAAAGCATTAAAAAAAATTAGTTGAGGGTGCCCGGGTTCGAACCCCGGACCTCAAGGTCTTGCATGCATGTAACTATCCAGTGAACCAAAGGCCTTAGCCGCGACCAAGTTCTGTTTTTAATTTATATAAACACAAGTTCCAGTTACCCCCAAATCAATATAAACCCTAATTCGATTTCCCTCCAATTGAACCCCAATTCGAAATTGATAATCAAATTAAGGTTAGGGCTTTTAATCCCTATGTAAAAACGAGTAGATTGATGCTTTTAATTTACCTGATTGGGTACCTAATTCGACAGGAACAGATGAAGAACAGGTCGCAGTTGTTTTGAAACCAAATGATGATCAGACCTCGATGAAAATCAAATTGACTGCGTGGTTAGCTACGAACAAGGGTCTTGATGAAAAGCCCTTTGTCAATTTGGTTTAATAGTGCTTAGAACAGTGATCTCGATTAAGTTGCAGGTCCGATGAAGACGATGAATGGTTTATGTTCGTTTGTGTGTGTTCGATTGGAATTGCAGGTTGCATTCCATTTATAGTGCGATAAAGTTCGGTCTGATTGAATCAATTTGATTAAAGTGGTGTTTGAGTGGGTTAATTTGTCGTTGAACGGTCGGGAATAAAGTTGGATCCGAAGTTGTGAGCTTTGGATGCGAATAATTCACTGATTAAACGCGTTGTGAGGTGCATTGGATTCGAGTCTTGTCCACGAACGCATTGGAACCGGTTTCGGGGTTAAAAATCAAATAATTTGGGCGTTTTGGCCTCGCCGGAGTGTCGCCGGAGACTCGCCGGTGAACGGCCGGATAATCGGGGGTGGGGGGTGGATTTAAAAAAATTACACAAATGGTCCCTCGACTTTAGATTGTTATTATTTTATGTGAAAACTTCTTTTGAAGTTTCAGAAATGACAAAATTGGCCCCTGAACTTTATTATTATTATTATTAGTATTATTATTATTATTATTATTATTATTATTATTATTATTATTATTATTATTATATTAGTATTATTATTATTATTATTATTATTATTATAAAAGGTTAAACGCCGAAATACGAGATGTTACAGTCTCCCCTACTTTAGGAAATTTCGTCCCGAAATTTGTTTACGAGGAGGCTGGACGACAAGATGAGGACGCTTGGATTTCATTTGATCCTCACGTTCTCAAGTAAAACAGAAGGTGAGCATGAAGCCTTAGATAGATCATAGTGATTCTCTTTTTGTTTCTTGATGCAGTTTGTGTTCTCATTTTCTGAGATACACTTGAAGAACTTTCAGGTTTTGATAAGGTATCAAAAGAAGAAAATTCATCTTCGACTAAGCTGACCACTTTAGTGTTTACTTTATGTGCAATGGCAGAGCCATTAGAGGTAAAAAGAGAGTCTAAAGTGTGTGGCTTCAAATTAGCTTTATAAGCTTTTACGTTGATTAAGAATGAATGTTAATTATCGTATAAATACAAGGTGTTACCGTCTCCCCTACTTTAAAGAATTTCGTTCAGAAATTAAAAATGAACTAAACAAACAAATACGGGTATCTCTCCTTCATATGATCCTCCCGCTCCCACGTCAACTCAGCTCCACACTTGTTCTCCCAACGAACCTTGACAATTGAAGTTGTTGTGGTTCTAGTCTTCTTCATAATGCGATCCATAATTTCAACAGGTTTCTCAATGAAGTGCAATGACTCATCGATCTGAATGTCTTCCAGTGGAACATGCAGACTCTCGTCAGCCAAACACTTTCTTAAATTTGAGACATGGAACACAGGATGAACTCCACTAAGGTCGGAAGGTAGTTCCAGTTTATAAGCCACTTTCCCAATCCTTTTCAGGATTTTGAATGGTCCTACAAATCTTGGAGCTAGTTTGCCCTTCTTTCCAAAGCGAATAACACCTTTCCATGGTGAAACCTTAAGAAGAACCATATCACCAACTTGAAACTCCAACAGCTTACGATGCTTATCGGCATAACTCTTTTGTCGACTTCTTGCCACCTTAAGGTTCTTACGGATTGTAGCGACTTTATCGGTCGTTTCTTGTATAAGTTCAGGACCAGTGATAAAGTTTTCACCAATGTCAGTCCAACAGATCGGTGATCGGCATTTACGACCATAAAGTGCTTCGAACGGAGCCATCTTCATACTCGAGTGATAAATATTGTTATACGAAAATTCCGCGAGCGGTAAATGCGTATCCCAATTACCACCAAAGTCAAGGACACATAGTCGTAGCAAATCCTCAAGGGTTTGGATTGTTCGTTCGGTTTGACCATCAGTTTGAGGATGGTAAGCCGTACTTAAATCCAATTGGGTACCCAAGAGTTCCTGCATAGATGACCAAAAGTGCGAAGTGAAACGAGCATCTCGATCGGAAATGATGTGCAATGGTACGCCATGACGACTCACAATTTCGTCAATGTGTATACGAGCTAGTCTTGAAACCTTGTAGGTGTCTCGTATAGGTATGAAATGTGCCGTCTTAGTCAAACGATCCACAATCACCCATATACTATCATGACCACGAGGAGTACGAGGTAACTTGGTTATGAAATCCATGGATACATGTTCCCATTTCCACATAGGGATTTCAGGTTGTTCAAGTAAACCACTTGGTCGTTGATGCTCGGCCTTGACTCTTGCACACGTGAGACATTTGGAGACATAAACCGCGATATCTTTCTTCATTCCAGGCCACCAATATTGACCACGCAAGTCTATATACATCTTATCGGAGCCAGGGTGAATAGAATATCGGGTGTGATGAGCTTCATTCAAAATGAAGTGACGAAGGTTATCACGATTTGGGATCCAAAGTCGATTCAGAAAGTACCACAAGCCGTTTGGCTTTGTCTCCAGTTGTGATCGAACATTAAACACCAAATCTTCATCTTTTCCTTCGTCGGTTAATGCCGCTTGTTGAGCCTTGCGAATGCATAACTCGAGATCACTATCAATCCTTATGTTTTGGAGCATGATAGTAGCCTCGTTGACATCCACACGAACCTCAGTATCAAATTCCCTTAACGTGTCAAACCACTGTCTTCGATCTCGGATTTCTTGTAGTGAGACGGTTTTGTTATGGACTTTGCGACTCAGCGCGTCGGCTACAACATTCGCCTTCCCAGGATGATAGCGAATGTCACAATCATAGTCGCTGATCAATTCGATCCAACGTCTTTGTCTCATGTTGAGATCTTTTTGGTTGAACACGTGTTGGAGACTTTTATGGTTGGTGTAGACTATGCATTGTGTCCCATAAAGATAATGTCGCCAAATCTTCAAGGCAAAAACCACAGCACCAAGTTCAAGATCATGGGTTGTGTAGTTCACCTCATGAACCTTCAATTGCCTCGACGCGTATGCTATGACTTTGCCTCATTGCATGAGAACACAACCAAGACCTTGGTTTGAGGCATCGCAATAAACGGTGAAGTCATCGTTTCCATCGGGTAGTGTGAGAATAGGAGCGTTACACAACTTGCGCTTTAAGGTCTCGAAGGCCTCTTCTTGTTCGGGTCCCCATTCAAAGAGTCGATTCTTTTGGGTTAGTGCCGTTAATGGTTTAGAAATTTTCGAGAAATTTGCTATGAACCTGCGGTAATATCCCGCTAATCCCAGAAAAGAACGAACTTCGGTTGGGGTTGTGGGAACACACTAATTTTTCACGACTTCGATTTTTGCAGGGTCAACGTGAATTCCTTGGCTATTCACCACATGCCCTAAGAATTGAACCTCTTCTAGCCAAAATTCACACTTGGAAAACTTGGCGTATAGTTGTTCCTTCTTTAAAAGTTCGAGAACTTGTCGCAAGTGCGTCTCGTGATCGATTTTTGTCTTGGAATAAATAAGAATGTCATCAATGAACACGATCACGAACTTATCCAAATACGGTTTACATACTCGATTCATGAGATCCATGAACACGGCAGGTGCATTGGTCAAACCAAAAGGCATAACCATGAACTCGTAGTGTCCATATCGAGTACGAAAAGCGGTCTTTGGAATATCAGCATCGTGAACACGTAGTTGATGATAACCAGAACGTAGATCGATCTTTGAGAATTGTGTTGCTCCTTGAAGTTGGTCGAAAAGATCATCGATTCGAGGGAGAGGGTAGCGGTTCTTGATAGTAAGCTTGTTAAGCTCACGATAGTCGATGCACATGAGAAACGAACCATCCTTCTTTTTCACAAACAAAACAGGTGCACCCCACGGTGATGAACTAGGGCGAATGAAACCCTTATCAGTTAACTCTTGCAGTTGGCTAGCTAGTTCTTGCATTTCGGACGGTGCAAGACGATAAGGTAATTTAGCCACAGGGTTTGCACCAGGGATTAAGTCAATCTCGAACTCAACTTCTCGCACGGGAGGTAAACCCTTAAGATCTTTGGGAAAAACCTCAGGAAAATCTCGCACGACAGGAATGTCTTTCAATTCCTTACCCTTGGCTTTCGTATTAACTACATATGCCATGAAGGCCGTGTAATTTTTACTTAAGCACTTGCGGGCCTTGATGCAAGACATAAGTTTGAGTCCTTGGGATGGTTTCTCGCCGAACACTTTCAAAGTATCCCCAGATGGTAACGGTATACGGATACACTTCTCAAAACAAACGATCTCGGCATGGTGTTTGGCTAGCCAGTCCATACCAATGATGACGTCGAAGCTTCCAAGTTTCATAGGAATAAGATCAATGGAGAATTCGTGTTCGTTAAGGCTTATGATGCAATCACGTATTATGACGTCAACGACAATAGGTTTTCCATCGGCGACTTCGACCGTGTAGGGTCTTTTCAGATTAATACGTGATTTAGAAAATATGGGCTCGAATTCTAACGACACGAAACTCTTATCCGCACCCGAATCAAATAATACAGATGCATAATGATCATTCACAAGATACATACCTGTTTGGTAAAAATTCTATTATTGATACGATGAATACAAAGATGGAAATATCAATAATACAAGAAATGATTTAAACGGGGTTCAACGTCGTACCATTCACAACATCATTGCTGACTTGTGCTTGGTTGGCGTTGATATTAAAAGCCCTTCCACGAGCTGGTGGCACGTTGCCCGCATTGCGAGGATATTGCAGACGAATGTGGCCAATCTCGCCACAGTTATAGCAGGTCCGGTTGTTGAGCATTGCAGCGTTGTTTGATGCCCTAAGACAGGTAGCCACCAGGTGTCCATATTTCCCACACAACGAGCAGACTCGGCATGGAATGTTGCTCGCATGATGGTATTTGCATGTATTACACATGGGGTAGGGACCAACATAGGCTCTTGCCATGGGAGCTTGTGCCACAGGTACGGCGGCAGGTACATGTTGTCTTTGAGGTGGTTTGGGTGCAGCCACGGCATAGTTGCGTGCTGGTGTAAACTTACGCTTCTTGTTGTTGTTGTTGTGAGACGGTTCAGCTTTAGTCTCCTTAACAGTCTCAGTAGCCGTCTTTTCCACCTTCTTTGCACCCTTCACTGACATGGTGCCCGCTCGTATATGATTCTCGGTAAGTTGAACGGTGATAGTGATGGCTTCCTCCAAGGTTTTGGGTCGGCTGCCCACCACAACATCTTGAATTTGGGCTGGTACACCCTTAATGAACTTCTCAATATTGCGGGGGACAGTGTCGACCATATGGGTAGTAGTAAACTCAACCCGTGATGCCTAGTTGAGTAGGCCAAATGGTCACCACCATCTTGCTTCAAGTTCCAAAACTCTTCCTCCAACTTTTGCAGTTCACTTCTCGGGCAGAACTTCGCGATGGCGATGTTTTTGAACTCTTCCCAAGTAAGTGCCAGAATAGCCTCGGCTCCTCGATTCCTCTTCTCGCTATTCCACCAAGTAAGTGCCCTTTGTTGGAGCATTCTAGTGGCATATCGAACTTTGAGTGCCTCGGGACACTCACAATTGACAAAAGTGTTTTCCATGCTTTCGAACCACTCAAGAAGACCAGTGGCTCCTTCCTTGCCACTAAAACTAGTGGGCTTGCAAGAGCTAAAGTGCTTGAAAGTGCAAGTTTGGTTGTTACGGCCTTGAGTTGCACTATTTTCCCCTTGGCCGTTGTTGTGGTTTGCGATGTTGGCAATCTTGGTGCTGCTGAGTTCAGCCACCATATTCGGGATGACAGCAGCCATTTCTTGAGCAATACTGAGTTAGTTACGGGAATGAGGGTAACAAGGATAGTAGTTTAGACAAAGGCAAGCTAAAGTTTGTAAGGTACACGGAATGATTCCATTTGGTAACGCATTACCATTTGGAACCGTAGACACGTCAAGGTAAATTGACTCATTTGCCTTAGAGATTTGTGTATTTTGACCATAGTTTATCACTCATCCCAGAAATCCCCAGGTAGCGTAACGGGTCTCACAATGAGATTTATACGAATACGCTTGCCTTAGCCCTCAGGCCTTTTTGCCAGAAAATCCAGAATACAGGTGTCTATGTGTCACACAAATTTCCTTGGTTTATAAAATCAAAACCTTGATGGGATTTGTATAGATTAGACATACGTCTAAAGATCCAAATCATAAGTATAAGTATACGATTCCACGTGTCGTCGGGAATAAGATTGAGTGGTTTTATGTTCGGGGAGAGTCAAGGAGTCAAAGATAAGTTTAGGGAGATATGTAACAATGTTTAGGCAATCCTATGCTAAGGCATCAAATTGCACATAAGAAGGCATAGCATTATGTAGCATGCAAACCATGTAATTTACAAGATAAAAGTATAATACTATAAGGTGCATGCATAAGCTATAGTCTAGGTCACCATTTCTAATAACCTAAATCCCTATAGTTATGGGCTCTGATACCAATCTGTCACACCCCAACCTTAACGGCGGAATCGTCAAAGTGTGAGACTTATGATTGTTCACAGCCACATAATGCTATTGCCTGAAACATGTTAAAAATAAAAGGTCAACATAAAAATGTTGGTGAGCATTCTATAGTTTCGTATACATAAGTATATAAAATATGGCAATTCATGTTGTAAATTAGAGAACAAAGTAACTAGGGATGTAAGACAGAATGCACAATCAAACCTTGACAAAGTTTTACAAGTTTCAAACGTGTACTTGGATCAACCAAGTTATAAGTATATACGATTAGCTAAGTGTACTTGGATCAACCAAGCAGGCTTGTCAGGCCCATAGATCTATGACGTCGCCAGGCTAGCAATAGTTAATGATTGTACATGTATTCGACATTACATGGTAGCTACAAGATTCAACTAATCACAACACACAAGTAAATTGCCATAAGTTTACAAGAATCAAACGTGTTTACAAGTGCTACGTTTATAATGTAACATGTTTCACCCAAAAGTGTGAAAGTAATAAAATGGGTATAGAAATACTCACTTGGCGATTAAGTATATATTGGATGATTAATAAGAAATAATAACAAGCGTCGTTTCAACGAATTCCTTTACAAGGTACCTAAAACGTATTTATTACAAGATTAATAGTAAGCTTAACAATTAAACGTGAACTAGGGATTTAGATGGAATTTGAGGTTTTGACAAGTAATGAAATTACTGGTATTTCGATTTATTCGATAATAATTTGTTAATCTAAAATAATTGTTAAAGTATATTTTATAAGAAATTAGTTTGTAAATAATCGTAAAATTATAAGATTTATAATTTCTACAATTTACAGGATTATTTCATAATTAAACATGATATAGTGTCATTTTTATAAAAATAATTATTTATAATATTTATAAATAATATTTTATAAATATTATTAAGGTTTTTAACTAAAATAAATTTACAGAAATTATTTATGTAACATTTTAAATAAGAAAAGTTTATAAGATTTATTTTTATAATTTTTAAGAATTTTTCTGAAATTTTTAGAGGCTTAAAAGCATTAAAAAATTAGTTGAGGGTGCCCGGGTTCGAACCCGGGACCTCAAGGTCTTGCATGCATGTAACTATCCAGTGAACCAAAGGCCTTAGCCGCGACCAAGTTCTGTTTTTAATTTATATAAACACAAGTTCCAGTTACCCCCAAATCAATATAAACCCTAATTCGATTTCCCTCCAATTGAACCCCAATTCGAAATTGATAATCAAATTAAGGTTAGGGCTTTTAATCCCTATGTAAAAATGAGTAGATTGATGCTTTTAATTTACCTGATTGGGTACCTAATTTGACAGGAACAGATGAAGAACAGGTCGCAGTTGTTTTGAAACCAAATGATGATCAGACCTCGATGAAAATCAAATTGACTACGTGGTTAGCTACGAACAAGGGTCTTGATGAAAAGCCCTTTGTCAATTTGGTTTAATAGTGCTTAGAACAGTGATCTCGATTAAGTTGCAGGTCCGATGAAGACGATGAATGGTTTCTGTTCGTTTGTGTGTGTTCGATTGGAATTGCAGGTTGCATTCCATTTATAGTGCGATAAAGTTCGGTCTGATTGAATCAATTTGATTAAAGTGGTGTTTGAGTGGGTTAATTTGTCGTTGAACGGTCGGGAATAAAGTTGGATCCGAAGTTGTGAGCTTTGGATGCGAATAATTCCCTGATTAAACGCGTTGTGAGGTGCATTGGATTCGAGTCTTGTCCACGAACGCATTGGAACCGGTTTCGGGGTTAAAAATCAAATAATTTGGGCGTTTTGGCCTCGCCGGAGTGTCGCCGGAGACTCGCCGGTGAACGGCCGGATAATCGGGGGTGGGGGGTGGATTTAAAAAAATTACACAAATGGTCCCTCGACTTTAGATTGTTATTATTTTATGTGAAAACTTCTTTTGAAGTTTCAGAAATGACAAATTGGCCCCTGAACTTTATTATTATTATTATTATTATTATTATTATTATTATTATTATTATTATTAGTAGTAGTAGTAGTAGTAGTAGTAATGTAGTATTAATATTATTATTATTATTATTATTATTATTATAAAGGTTAAACGCCGAAATACGAGATGTTACAAAAACTACCATTGATAATAAACTATAACACTAGAACAAACATATTACTAGTAAACCAAAGTTCATGTAACATATTGGATGGGTTAGGTTAAACCAAAGTGCATGTACAAGATGATACCATCCTCATGTACAAATCAAGCAACATCAAATCAATATAAGCCTAAGGTTAATTGGATGGGTTAGGTTAATCTATATACTTCAAGACCAAGACTTCGATGTTGAATTGGTAATCAATCATTTCTTGTTGTGTTGATATGTTTTGACAACAAGTTTATGGGTTTGAGCTTGAGTTTAAAGAACAAACAAAAGAACAAAACTAGTAAACCAAAAAAAAACACAATGTTTAACTATTCAAATCATATTACTATATGCAGGCCAAAAACACAATGTTTAACTATTCAAATCATATTACTAGTAAACCATATTATTCAAATAAAAAAATGCAGGCCACAAAAAATGCAGGCCACAAAATTTAACAAATCATATTATAAACTCGAATATCATAAACTCATATACAGAACACCATGCTTCATAAACAGAACACATAAAACAATACTTCATAAACAGAACACCATCTTCATAAACAAATCATACTATAGTTTATACCCCTATGGACACCCATAAGTAATCAATCTTGAAACCATGTCAAAACACATATATCATAAACTCAAATAAAACACCATGCTTCATAAACAGAACACCATCTACTAAGCATAAAACAATACTGCATCACTAAACCCTAATCATTTCATTCTTTCAAGTTTCAACCAATATTAAATCAAAACAACCAGCTAAGTTACAATCGAAGGTGAATCAAAACAAGGCGGGCGGGCGGCGGGCGGAGGAATTGTCGTGCGGCGGGCGGCGGCGGAGGTGAATCGGGAGGTGAATCGGGGATGGCGACGGTGCTGGGTGCCTGTGATCAGAAGGTCGTCGGGGGAGGGGATGAGGGTATCGGGGGTTCTGTGGTCGGGGGTTCGTGAGGGTATCGGAGGGGTTCTGTGGTCGGGGGTTGGCGAGGGTTCTACGGGGCTCACGACCGGCGACCGGAGGTGTGCTGGTGCGAAGGGGGCAGTGGGTCGAAGGTCGAAGGGTATGGGGGAGTGAAGACGGGAGATGGAATGGGGTTGGGTTTTGTGACTTGTGAGGGTATTTGTGTCCCAAACTCCATTCAGCAACATCTCATATCTGAACCATTCAGCACTAAATGGTTCAGTTAAGAGGCTCCTTTTTTTAAACAAACACATAAGCCTCTTAACGGTTCAGAGGCAGCCTCTTAATGAAACCATTAAGAGGCTATCAAACAGCCCCTAAGTCAAGGGATCCGAGTGGGTATTGAACATTTAAATGAAAGCTGGATCCATACACCTATGATTTTGAAGTTTTCAGCATTGACATCTCTAAACTATCGTTTACAATACGTAACTACAGTTTACTCTATAAATGACAATTTTGTATTTACTTTTATTTAAAAATTGACATTTTTTCCTTGTTTGGACACATCTTTGCAAACTAACAAAGTAAATTGCAGTTTACAAATGTAAATTGTCATTTTGACCGATCAAGCCGGTGTATGAAACCTATCTCCCTATTAAAATTAGTAAGAGCATTCACACAAGATTTCTTATATTTATCCTTATAATTACACTAAAAATCACTAATTTTTTATCTCTTCTTTTCAATTAAATAATATTTTTTATATCTTTATCATTATTGTTTCTCTTCTTTACTCACAATCGCTTTTGAAAATTTATAAAATATTTATGAGTGTTGAACAATGTTTTATTAAATTTACAGATTAACAGTAATATTTCTGCCTCTTTTACTTACAACCACTAATAACCATTCCATATAGTTTAAGGATTTCACTCATAAAACTTTAAGGAACCTACCGTGAATGCTCTGAGGTGGGTTGCATATTGTTGATACAATAAGATATAACTCAGATATTCATAATATGTTCAACGTAACTAAATATAATTTATAATTTTACTAAAATCACCATCTAATAAGTTTATATCAGATTATTTATAAAATCTTTGACGTATAAGAGCATTCACAACCCGTTTCTTAAAAATATGTGAGTAGAGTTCTTATATTATATGGAGTGTTTTTGAGTGATTATGAGTAAAGGAGACAAAAAATATTATTATCAAATTTAAGGATTGACTGTTCAATTCTTTTAATATTTTTTAAAGTGTTTGTAAGTAGAGGAGAGAAAAAATATAATAATAAATGTATAAAAATATTATTAAATTGAAATGAGAGAGAAAATTAGTTATTTTTATTGTAATTATAAGTATAAAAATAAAAAATAAGATGTGAAAGAACTGAGTTCCTATCTCTTTCTTTGTATTACTCAAAAACATTAATTTTATTATCTTTTCTCTTTTATTACGTTCTTTAATTTAAAATATTAAACACTCATCATAAAAAGAGGTAATTGTTTATTTTTAATACAAAAACAAAATATTAATTTATGTTTAAGTATTGTTGTTAAAATTTCATTCACGTATTACTGTTCTATTTACGAAAGCTACCTTGAACTCTATGAACCATTCATTTTTTCATATTCAAACCTTTCATTTTTTTTATCTCTGAACATTTCATCATCGGTTAAATCATAAGATTGTCAGTTTCATCTATGTTGAGGAGGATGGAATTGGTTTCTATTAGCAGCCAAAACCCGTTACAAATGGGTTGTATAGGGTAGGCCATCAACTCTCGGTCGCCTGCTCGCCTATATCGTTATTTAAAATCAGAACCTCGCCAATAATCTCTAATTGCAAAGTGACAAATTGAGATGACAAACACAATGAACCACATGAGCGTATCTATGGTTGGTGAAACTTTGATGATTGTTTCGCTCTCTTTTTTGTCAAGTGTGGTGAAGGACATAAGCAGAACCTTTTATTCATTTCCATTCGATTAAAGTTAGTTATTTGGTAACCTTTCGTAATTAAAAGAACTTTGTCAAGTTACATTTAATATATTTTATTTTAATTAACAAAGCTAATGTTTTTAAATAAAAATAATAACTTTCAAAACTTTACATCTATACTATATACAAACCATATATGAGTTTATTTTAAGATACCATAAAATTACAAACAATTATTATATTTAATGTATAAGATATAACCACTTTTGAGGGTAAAATAATATTTTTC
Organism: Flaveria linearis; assembly: GCA_024085815.1. Classification (NCBI taxonomy): domain Eukaryota; kingdom Viridiplantae; phylum Streptophyta; class Magnoliopsida; order Asterales; family Asteraceae; genus Flaveria; species Flaveria linearis. The sequence continues at coordinate 58,336,396 of CM044002.1, forward strand.
ACATTATTTACAGATTAACATTTACAATTAGTTATATAATAACCTTACACTTATTAACACTTACATAAAATTTTACATTATCTACCCATAAACCAAAAAACTTAATTTGTTTTAAGATTTTAGCTATTTTTTTAATCTATCATGCTTAAAAACTGTTTGAGACTACAATTGTAATCTGTATTTTTTTAAACGTTTTGATGTAACTTTTTTCTGAACCGATCTGTATTTCGTAAGATACAATAACTTAATGCGTAAATGTACAAGTCGTTACGCGTAACTCATTTATTTGATGTTTTTAATTTTAGCTTAGGAAAAACATAATTTAACTTTTATAAAAAGAGAAAATGTCACAGAATAGTAACCAAGTTTCAGAAGTGTTTAATTTAGTCACTAATGCATATTTTCTCAAATTGGACCATCAAATGATCAAATCGAGTCATCATTAAATTTTCTTATGTCAAGTAAGTAACGGTGGAGAAGACGTGGTGGTCAGAATTTGCAATATATAAAATTATATTAAATAATAAAGAAAACATGTTAATTATAAAAAAATAAAAAAAGTACCTAAAATATATGTCAACGTTCTATATCATCATCGAAAGATTGAAAAAAATATTTTCTAATTAAAACCAAAAGTATAACATGCTAAAAAACATGTTAAGCTTTTAATTTATATAAAATATAAAAACTGAGTGACCTAACTAGAACACTTTTAAAACTTGAGTTACCTAATTGGAACACTTTTGAAAGTTTGATTACTATTTTACAAAATTACCCCTTTATAAAAATACTATAAGAATAATAAAAGTTTGATTACGAACTACGCGTGCACCCTTGTATAGAAAATAAAAAGAAAAACCTTGCATAAACAATTCACTCGCCTCAAGTTTCAGTATATTTTCAGAATATTCCAAATGCTTATCAACAGCACATGAAACAAATCATCATTTTTGTGGTGCACACATTCATCAAACCCAAAGCTTTTTTTTGTTTTATTATTAAAATCTAAATGAAACCCCCGATCTTATCCCCCACCACCATAAATAAGTAAATAACCTCATCAGCGTTCAACTCACCAGAATCAATCAGTCACAGGTATGGGCGTAATAATCATCGACGGTTCGACCGTACGAGCGTTCGTGAACGACGAGCCTCACTTCAACACCAGCGTCGACGCCCAATTCGCCGCTCTCGACGCCAACAACGACGGCGTTTTATCCCGATCCGAGATGCGTAAGGCCTTCCAGTCCATGCGCTTGCTGGAGGCTCACTTCGGCGTCGACACCGCAACGCCGCCGGAGGAGCTCACAAGCCTCTACGACTCTGTGTTCCGGAGCTTCGACGGAGACCACAACGGCACCGTCGATCCCCATGAGTTTAGGGCGGAGATGAAGAAGATCATGCTCGCCGTGGCCGACGGGCTGGGCTCCTCGCCGATTCGGATGGCCGTGGAGGATGATGACCAAAGCTTTTGAAGAAGGCGGCGGAGCTTGAGGCGGAGAAGATCGCCGGTGGCTCTTGATCCCACGGTGACGGTGGCGGTGGCGGTGGCGGTGGCTACGATGTTGCTAAATAGCGATTAATACTACTTGACCGATTGACCACTTCCGTAAGATGTGTTGTAATATAGAGTATTATGGTGTATAATAATTGTGTTTTTGTTTATTTATTGGGAGTTAAGAGCTATAATATATTAACTAGGAAATGAACCCGCGCGTTGTCGCGGTGTTTTTTTTGAATGTCTAACAGACGCAAGTGTTAAGTAATATTATAAATTGACACAATAAAATTATTAGTATTAAAGTTACATTTAGTTTCAAATTTTTATTTACCAGAAGTCATGAAAGATCAACGGTTAATGGTGAAAAAGAATTACCTCGCTCTTTGTATATAGTCTAGTCATTTTTATCCCCATTGTCAAGAAGATCAATAAATCTAATGTATCCACCTGAGATCACACTTGATAATAGCAGAAATTAGTAAAGATTCTCACTTGATAATAATAGAAATTAGCAAAGAGTTTAACTGTTTAAAATACAAATCAAACAGGTTGAGTGTCAGAATAGACCCCAAAGAATATTCATGTGCTTGCAAACCTTTTAAATTGCTTTAATACCACAAAGTTTATCACAGTTGTAATATTTATTTCTATTTTAATGTATGCCTCGAAATTACACAATACAAAGCCACTAATTATCAAACTGTTGGTTCAAAATTTATGTAACATTTGATCAAAGAACTGTGCAAAGTCATTAGTTGTTTGAGAATTTCTTTGAACCATTTAATTGACCAGACTGTGTGTAATAAAACACAATAATTTCAACATGACATTAGTAAAATGAAGTGTCCAAACACAAACATGCATCATTTTATAAACATAAATAAACATTTATCTTTTTATGTCACCTAAAAGATAGAATCAATTTCTACCAGGTAGTTATTAATTAACTAATTTATTTACAATGATTTCATGATACTCTAAGTTTTTGATAAATCAATTTGTGAAAATATATCAGAGGAGCCCTGCAAATGTACATGTCATTTGTAGATTATTCAGTTCACAAACAGATATTATTTTTTGATGATTGGTAGTAGTAAATAGTTAAAGGCATACTATTTAGTGCATTTTTCATGAACATATGTAAGCTTGGAGAAGTTAGCCGCATTTACGACCACTTGCTTCCCATGGGCATATGACACAAATGCTCCATTTTCCTAAGAAAATCATAAAACAAACAATATCAAGTTTATACATTCTCCTTTTTCCATACATTTTCCACTTAATCGTAGGAACTAAGCGTAATGACAATTAGCATATCATATAAATGATGTGAAATAACATAAAAACAAATTAAACCTTTAACCATAAATCATAATCCAAAGTTGTACTACTAATAGTCTAAAGTAATCATGAGTTAATATGATCAAGTGTTTATCTTTATTTCCTTAAAGGATACCTCATGAAAGTTATCTTGATTATATAAAGATTAGCAAAATTTTTCTTTACTAAATCAAGTTCTTTATGTTTCAAGTTTTTTTTCTCTTTTTCTTGTGGTCTTACTATAACAAAAGTTAGTCTAACATACCTGGGAAATTTTCTTAAATGAGTCAACCGGTCATAGCAAATAACCTGGTAATTTCATAACCATGCTCGAATCAGAGAACATTTGTGATTGTGTATTTTGAGCTGGACCCTTGGAAACATGAAGTAAATCATTTTCCTTCAAAGCAAAGACCAGTGTCATGTCATTATCATAAAAAGGTCATACACACTAATCTTTTGCAAATCAAAGTTACACTTTATCATTGAATAGGTTGAAATGATGCAACAATTATCAATCTTCTTCTAGCCATTCCATTCTTCGTATGCAACAAAAACAAAAGAACACAAGTCTAAAAATTATAGGTGGGCATATTAATACCTCGATTTCACAATCTAGACCAAAAAATGTGCAAGCCTCATGGAACTGCATATAAAAGACTTTGGGGATGAAAATGGTACATTATGAAGTGCAAAACCAACAATTTAATAGAAAATATAAGATAGACAGATACGTACCAGGGAATAATTTGAAAGATTGAAGGTATCAAACATGAACTGTAAAACTAAAAAGTAAAGTTTTTAGCACTCATAGCATCATCTAAGGAAACAACCTAAGGAGAAGCAATCGACAATAGTCAGTCTGTTGAATAACGAAGTCGGAAAGCAAGAAAAAATATCGAACAACAACTTACCGGAATCACAAAGCCTAGGGAACAAATCGATTGTTTCACCTAAAGGATCCACCCTCCGTCACACCAACTCAACTGAACAACCTTCACTCTCTTCCATCTCCCCAAGACTCCAATGCCGGCTTCGTCAAGATCTTCAAGAATCAGGTGAGAGAAAAAGAGGAGATAGAGATAACGGTGTGTGGGTTTGTGATTTGATGAGAGAGAACAGATAGAGGTGAGGAAGACGCGTGCATAGTAAGCTCAGGGCCAATATTGTAATTTCAAAGTGAAAGTCGGTGGTTACTGTAGCCACCGACATAAGGTTTTAATATATATTATAATATATGATATTATATATATAGTTATATATATATAGGTGACGACTATAATTGCGGGATCCGGGTCACTCTCAGCCGCCTTTTGATTGAAACCTATTGCAATCTCCTGCCATAAAGCAATCTCGATCATTTTGCCTCTGTTCAAACACACATTTCTGATTTGCCTCTAATAATATAAGTGTTTTAATTGTTTGGAGCGTGGGTGGTACCTTTCATCTTGTAGTTTAACATGTAACAAACCCTTTCCCGTACAGTTGGGTATTTCTTTTGCGTCAATATAGCGGCCTATGAAATCTGCAATAACATTATGATGTTTACCTGTTTTTTAACTATAATAGTTATGTATGACAAATACGAACCTGTAAGCTGAGTACAGAGTAAAGAAAAAGTAGTACATTGGTATCGTGTTGTTTTCTATGGGGATCACTGTTGTAGATCTCCCGAACAGAATCATTACATCATGATCGACAACTTTACTGGATGATCTTCCTTCTATGCAAACAAAACCCGTAATTCTGTAGCAAGTCTTAGGCCTGATGAGTTCATTAAAGTGTGTGCTACTGTGTACATCTATAGTTGCCTCTATTGCGCCACCCTGGAACATGAGTTTATGTTAGAGTGACGAAAAGAAACAACAAACAAACATGAAAATATAATCCAACAAACCTGAACTGCAGCAAAAAACCTATGTTGAAGTTTTAAGAACCTGCAAAATAACGCCTTGAATATTAAAAACCAATTGCAATGCAAAGTAACTAACTGATGGATGTGTGCATCATTGTTGATTCCTAAAAGAAATTTATGATGTAAACGGTTCGAATTCATTAATGCAACTTTTGAAAGATAGCACATGTCTATACACGTAAGGTGACAATAAAGAAACAAATATTTATAAAATTGGTATGCTGTATACATATACCCATGAATCCATACTCCCAAACATCAAAGAAAGATCAAATACCTTGGCAGATTCGCTAGCAAAATCAAGCCCAACAGTCCCACAACCTAGACAAATAAGTAACTTTATTAGGTAAAAACAAACATTTGGTTTACTATGTGATTTATTAAAAGATAAGAAAAACAAAATGCAGCCTCATGATTTTCTAAACTACAAAAAGAATCAGCAACAAATATATATATTTGTTCAACAACTTTCATCAAGATCATTTGAAGATGTTGGAATTAAACTTTAAATCAAGTGGAAGATTGAAGTATTGTTCTTCGCAACCTTATTGATTGAAATACTATGTGTTTCTTGATTCAGTTTAATTCCAGGATGACGGGATTTAAGTTCAAATCATGTAGGTGTGTTTTTGTTTTTTGCTGTTCATTGTCTGCTGATCATTGCAGTTGCTAAAGTTACTCATCCTTTTGAAAGTAAACCAATAGTTTAAATGTTTGTGTTGTAAGTTATTGACTTTATGTTTTGGTTACAGTGATGCTTGAATTGTTATCCACTCTTAATTTTCACTTATCTGAACTTTAATTTTTGGGATTTGGGCACCATAGATGGTGGAAAATTTATTTGGGTTATCTTTTAACAAATGGAACACAAAAAATGATCATTAAAATATACTATGAATGATAAAATCAATGTTTTATATTGATGTAAAAGTAAGCATGACCATTGAAAACAACCAAATTGAACAAAAAAGTAGTGTGGACTTTAGCCAATTAGGGTGTTTGGGTGTTTTTTTGACATGTTGATCCAAACAGGCAAATTAGGCATGACCATTTTGAGCAAATATCACATTCATCATAACCAATACCATCCATAGTATTTTAATTCATGCAGATGGTCAAAGTTGCAACCATATTTTAAGTGATGTACTATGTGCAGGTTATGCACTTATAGTTCAACCATCAAAGTTGCAGCCATGTCTAATTCATTATGTGCAGGTTATGCACATGGTCATGGTTATGTGCAGGTTAATTCAAGTTTGATTCATTATGTGCAGCCATGTTTAAATCATGCAAAAGGTCATGGTCATGTGCAGGTTTGCACACCAAATAAATGAATGGTTCAAGTGATGAAAGTTAACAACAGAAAAAACTTTTCAAATCATCAATTAGCAGAACACAAATAAGACATATTTTGCCAAATAAACCATTGCAAGATGGATGATAACGGTAATGGGTCAAAACGGGTGATAACGATTATGGGTCAAAATATGTGATATTGGTAACGGTAAAAACGATTGATATAGTTTATGGGTCAACTTGGGCAATTTTGGTTATGGATCAACATGGTTAATATGGCTTATGTTTCAAATTGTTATTCATGGTTTCACTGTAAAATAGAATAAACTTTGACTATGTGCATAGATATGTTAGCAATATTAATTGCCTTTCACATTTTAATAATTGCTGGGTTTTCTTCAGTTTTGATTGTATTATATAGGGTAATTAGTTAACATGACTTCTAACCATAGGATGAAGTCAGCAGTTGTATTCTTGATCAAACTAACAGTTAGTTTCTAGTGGTGTTAGTGGTGCTAGTTACTACATAGGCACCTTCAATACTATGATATCATTTCAATGTTGATATCATTGCCTCATAATGTTTTCTTTCTCTTTACATCTATTTATTGATCTTTCTAATATAGAACAATAACCTAAACAACAAAACAAATTAACACAAGATGAAGCAAACATACATTAAGAGTTTCTGCCACACATTTCATCAAATAACTTGTATGCATAAAGACAATTTTAAAAAAGATATGTTCTGGGCCAACTTTTATATCCAAATGATGTATCTTTTCTAAAAAACATGTAATAACACACTGAAATTCCCAAATCGACCTCAAAATCAAAAGAAAACCACATATACAACTGAAGATACGAGCAAGAAAAAAGAAACCAAAAGCGGAACAAAGATCGTTAGTAGATCAGATGTGAGAAGAAGCTGACCTAAAACGGAACAGAGTTCGTTAAACCACAGCATCTGCAGAAGTAGGCCACAGAAGTCCTTTATATATACGATTGGAATATGTTGAACAAAATTATGAAACGTGGGCAACGGAAGTCATCGAAATCTGATGCTGATGGTTATGGTTATGGTCCTAGTGGAAATCAGAACTCTGAATCTGTTTCCACTTCGAATGTTGTTGTTAATCAAGCTTCTCGTGGTGGTGGTGCTGTTAGCCCTAATAATTTGGGGCCACAGCAGCAGCAGTCGGTGTCCGGTGGAGCTGCAGGGGCTGTTGAAGCTCTGCCGATGTTTAGAGATGTTCCGGTGTCGGAACAACAGCATTTGTTTCTTAAGAAGTGTCAGGTTTGCTGTTTTCAGTTTGATTTTTCGGATACGTTAAAGATGGTTAGGGAGAAGGAGATTAAAAGGCTGAATCTAGTTGAGCTTGTGGATTATGTGCAATCGGGGTCTGGGAAGATTACTGAGAGTAATCAGGAGGAGTTGGTTCGGATGATTTCGGTTAATGTTTTCAGGTGTTTGCCACCTAGCTCTCATGAACACACTGGGTCGGAAAACGTTGAAGCAGATGAGGAGAAGCCTTATCTTGATCCATCATGGCCGCATTTACAGCAGTCGGTGGTTACTGTAGCCACCGACATAAGGTTTTAATATATATTATAATATCATCGTCTTTAAAATTTATAATTTTTTTAACAAGCTGATGGTACATTTTATTTGATTTTAAATTAGAATTTAACCGTTTGGTTTTCTTTTTGCCTCACGTAACAAGAAATCCTGATTAACCACCAAAAGTTGTTTAAAAGAATTTCTTTGTTAGAATTTGTGTTTCATTTGCTATATATTTCTCTTTTTTCTATGATAGCATTTTGTTATTTTGGTTTTTGACAATAACACTAATTGATTCATGTTATTATAATTTATGATTTGTTTGTTATCGTTTTCGAGTCAGTGGTCTTTTTGAAAACGATCTTTCTATCTCTCAAGATAGAGGAAAGACTCATCATCACCTACCCCTCCTATACCTTGCTTTTTAATGGGATATACTGAGTATGTTTGTTTGTTTGTTTATTCATGTGACACTGGCTTTAATAAAATAAAGATGTGTCAAACCGTTTTGTCGCTCATCAACTTCACCTACCTCCTCTCCGTCAAAAAACCTATCCGCCTTTGATTTCTTGTACATCTTATATTTTGTCGACTACAAGAACACCATTACCTACTATGTTTGATATCACAGTCTCATGGATGATGGTTGATTTTTGTTATCTCAATCAGTCAACACCTACAACTACTTGTTTCGTAAATCAATTAACCCCTTATGAATCGATCAACATCTTATCGCCTTTCCTCCTCTGCTCTCACAACTCCCACAACTTTTGGTCATTTTTGTGGCTTTTGTTGAAAGAAATGGTCTTTTTGATGGATTATTGCCTGTAGTTACAAATATGCATGTTTTGGTTAATTGTGGATTTGTGGGAGTAAGTTTGCTTCAAACTCTTCACTTTGTATAGTGTTTTTTCATAGGGCTCTTGTTAGATGTATTAACCTTTTTTGTTAAGTAATTAGTATGATTTTGGCATATTTGTTTTCGATAATATCGTGTTTTGACCCCGTGGTTTTTCACTTAAAACTTCACGAGTTTGATTGGACTTTTAGTGGAGTTTGATTGGACTTTTAGTGGAAATAACACAAGGAGATAATGCATAGGGAAATGAGATGATGCTATAAAAAGAGGTGTTCGTCATAGAATATTCTTGAGCAACAATTGAATTCACAATTAGAGTTATTTTTAGGAGTTTAGAAGAGCTTAAAACAATAATTAGCAAATACAAAACGGAGGACGTTGCTAATTTAATACAAAACTTATAACAAGGGTGTAAAAGTAAAGCTCAAGCTTAAGTTGTAAACAAACAGTGACGCAATAATATCTTTACATTTATTAAAACAAGCTGTGTATAAGCTCAACCCGATTTAAACTTTTAACGATTTAATCTTCAATAGCCGAGCAGTGATGCAATAACATCCCTAAGTATATCAACCGAAGTATTCTTGTGTCACTTCTTACCTAATTCTATCATTGAAATATTATCTACCATAAAAACTAATGTAAAAAAATATTATTTCAGTGAGATGAAACATTTGATCATTGCAAATAAACAACAAATACGTCGCCTGAGAGATTCGAACTCTCGCGGGGAAACCCCATGTACTTAGCAGGCACACGCCTTAACCACTCGGCCAAAGCGACATGTTACTTTTAGCAATTTATCATATATATTTATAACTATTATACTTGATAAACTCACCCTATGCATTAAATTGAAGAAATCATTCTCTGTGTTGTTTGCAATGATCATTAATGCATCAGGTCTTTCAGGTTTGAGATAGATGAGGATAAAGGAGAAGCATGCACAGGGCATCGGTATCTTTTTTATTTTGTTCAGTAAATTGTGGAAGCTAGACGATTGAAAGAGTGTAAAGGATAGAAAGATGCTGCAGACGAATCCAAGAGATTTGGATTTAGAAAATTAATAACAGAAAGAACGGTTGACAGTTTTTAATTGTAACTGACAACTTGGTTATTGTTCTATTGGATGGTAAAACTGATCTATACACACCCTAGCCAGTGAGAGAGCAAGTGATTGTTTTGTTGTTATTTCTCATGAATGAAACTGTTTATACGTCTCATTCGAATGAAGAATAATGAGAGTTGGCAAATCAACTTGTTGCTAAAATGAATTGAATCTCAGTTGTGTTATATCTCAAAGGGTCGATCCAATGTGTAAAAATTTAAAGTCATTTTATTAAAATATACGAGAGGAAAGTTGTTGATAGACCCAATTAGACTCAATTAGTCATTTTAAAAGTTACCAGTTTTGAACTATCACTTAATTTCCCGTCAATTCTACGGAAAAACATGATCTCTTGATATGATCTAAATTTTATTGATTGGTGTTTAGATTGCAATTTAGATTTAATCTTACCTTTGCATTTCTTTGACGGAAACTATTCTTGATAAGACTATGTGTAGTGGTTTGTTGGTTTAAATATTATTTAAATGTCACATATATAAAAATCATTTCACTAAAGACTCTTTTAAATCAAACATAGTGGTTAACTAATATTTGAAACCCCCACTTGATAAATTAATATAGGAAATTTTGGGTTTGAAATTCTTTTTAACTATCTTGTAATGGTGTTTGGAGGCTTCATTTCTGTTCATGTTATCATTTTAGAGCCCCACCATGCCTATAATATGATTCTAATAACAATAATGATAGTTATAATAAAATGATAACTATAATAATAAAATACTTATGGTTTTAGTTGTAGTAGGAACGTCAATGGCAATGGTTGGAACAATAACAATTTATTATTCTCATAATAATACTTTAATATTTAATAATAATACATACATACAATAAACAGGCCTCCACGAATCTCACGAGAAAATGAGCCTTTTGTTCGTCAATTTAAAATACAAGGAGAATGACCAACTCTTACCAGAATGATAAATATTTAAAACGAAAATAATACAAGTAAAATACAAAACCATCTCTAAACTTGTGATTTAATAAGCAGGATAAAGTGAAACACGTTTTGAAAGTTACCATCAGTGTCACGAATATCAAATTACGGTTAAAAAATTTATGTCAAATCAACTTTTACGTAAAAAAATATTAAAATGAAAGAAGTTCAATATAGGATTTAAAAGATTTATGATCTTATATGTTAGTAGCATTGCTGATTATCCGTCATATTAATGACATGCATGATGCATCTAACTTTTTGTAAGTATAATATCATGTATCATTCACGAGTAGAAGAATTAACATGTAAATTACATATTTTAATTAAATCAAACATCACATTCGTATAATTGTACCATAATCAAATTTCTAACAACTATATAAATCTATCTTTGACTTTTGACTTTTCCAAGGATGCATGCCATAGTGCCATGTCACTAGGACCAACCTATGTAGATCAGGTTGTACACAATATTTTTATAAATTTGTTTGGTGCATTTTAGTCATGTGGTCAATTTCATATAATTTCCTTTCCATTTACCTTCATATGTCCCCATCTATTCTAGAAAGTATCAATTATCATAAGTAGAGGCCAATTCTATAACTTTTAGATATTTAACATGTCAACTAACACAAGTGATATTTAAATATTTTTAAAAGCTATAAAAAACGTTTAGTTGCAACTTATATTTGTTCAATTTGCAGGAAAGATAGAAGAAGATTCAATAACTAAATATATTAGACAACATTGCGTAGATTGCTATTATAATATATAACATTTTTTTAAAATGTTACATGTATCTAATGTAACACTTTAAAATGCAACGCTGTTTACATTTACACCCACAATACATGGTCGAATATGATAAACATAACACGTCATAAATGACAAAGCTGACATTCTAACAAGCTTGCTAAATTTAAGATGAGTTTCGTCCTTTTTTTAAGGACATTCTTGAACAAACTTTGATTGGCCACACAATTTCTGTCAAAAAGTAATATCCCATTTAACATTATTATGTGCAACTCTCAACATTGATAGAGTAATTTAAAATCAATTACATAGCCTTTCTAACAACAACTTAACAATACCTACGAATAATGATATAAAATTATACTCTTACAACTCAAAATAATTACAATCCTAAAATTGATAACTAAAAAAGAGAGGAAAAATTTGTCATCATTCAATTCCTCACGGACCCTGTTTCAGTAGGATATACTGGTGGTTATGTTGTTATTTACAAATCAAAATAACAACCATAAATTATAGATATGGTCAAGTCAATCAATTACAATCCTATAATTGATAACTACAAAGGATAGGTTTAGCCATCACCATCACCGGTAAACCAACTTTGAAATACGAATCTTTACAACAAGTGGTCTTACATTCTTTTACCTGATCAATTTTCAGATACTCGTAATAATTATAGTCAAGCTACGTATATTACATATAAAAACCAGCAGACAATTGCATATTTTTTGTCAAAAAACATGAATTGAACTGAATTAACAGATAAAAGCAATACTAATGCAAACAACTTACAGACTCAATAGCGAATCTGTGATTATTCATACACTAGATCTACAACACTGTAAACAGATTACAAGAATACAGAGAATTTCTGAGTCAAACAAGACCAAACCCTAAAACAAACTAACTACTCAAAATACAAGAGTGACAATGTTATAAGGCTGAAACCCTAGAGTTGGAGAAGATGAAGAAGGGCCAAGTTGAAATTGAGATGAAGACCCATCAGATCAAGACCTTCAGATACAAATGGTGATCGGGTTTTTTTAGGAATGAGTATCTCATCTCCTTTATAACACATTACACAACTTCTCTTTATAACCCTCGATGATTTCCATTAGCTATACTCAGCTTCCTAAGCTTTCTCCTTTGTCCGCAACAGTCCCCCATCTTTACTTTCTCATTCAAAGACACTACCAAATAAAACGAACTAATCAAGAACAATCAACGCATATTTAGGAATTGAATTGATAAAAAATACACATATTTTTAACAGCCTCCCACAATTCAATTGCTAAATACATCATTCACTCTTACTTGTTCATATTTATAAAACAAACTATTCTTTGCGAATAAAAAAAAATCAAATCTAGTTGTATCAACACCATTGCATAAAGCTTATTCTTATGAAGCACGAGAAATTAAAAATAAAGAGAGAACTTTAGTTAACTGTCAAAAAGTATACTTCCCTCAACAAGGCCTCCATTTGAGCATTAAGGCCGGAAATAAAACATCATGACCTTTACGATTACCATACAAAGCAGCCTCAAGTTTTTTAAGTTCAGCAGCAACAATTTAGAAGAGTGGTTCCTGCTACACACAGCTCAACATATGCAGTATTTCCAAAAATAATTCATATCAATTTGAAACATTCCATTATAATTCGTGTTGAAACAACATTTAAACCTAAGCAAAAATTATAGAACACTTAAGAACCCATTTCTCAGCAAAAATCTTTAGGTGTTAACAATGTATATTAGAACCGTAAAACTAAATCAAAAAAATATACTTGAGGTTTCTTCAATAAACTTGGAATACGCTTGCACAAACATAAATGAGTAAACCCTTGTGAAAGCATAATGATATAAAATGAAACTGTTTTCTAAGCATACCAACACATCCTAACATGAGTAGCTGTTTATTTACTAAAAAAATTGTTTAGTTTATGATTTAAAAAACCATATAATAATAATCAGCCATGGTTGCTTTTAAACGAAGACCATACTAAACAGCATGTGACATCAACCACAATAGACTTAAAACAACAGAATTTTTTTCCATCCAAATAGACTATGAACTTTCAATCCACAGCCATAGAAGAATCATCTATTAAACAAATTGATAAGCATTTATCAATTAATTTTTTTTCAAAAACTTCTTAATCAACCAAGAACCTTTAGATTCCTTGTTAAAAAAATAAAATCATATGCCACAAGACATATAAACCACTTTCTGAAAATACCAGAGAGAAAAGCATCAGAAAACATATTCTGACTAACCAATGACTCACAAGGTCAAAACAACACCAGAGGTATTTCTGGTGAGACAACAGAAAGTCGTGTGACTTTAAGATAGCAACAGATTTTAAATCCATTACCAATATACAGAACAAGCCACAAGACATTAAGTTTCTGTAACACCACAGAAAGGAAAAAAACCAGAAGAACACATTCTGATCAAGAAAGAAGGAATCATATAATTCACTAAGACTATCAGAAACATATCTGATAAGAAAGAAAAAAGCCACTCGACTTTTAAGAACTCAGAACAATATCTGAAGACAAGAATTGTGAAGAACATAAAGACTAATTTGACTTGATCAAAACTTTTACAACCTTACAAGAAACACATAAAGAGAGAATTTGTAAAGAACATAAAGACTAATTGATACAAGCAAAAACTTTTACAACTTCACAAATAATACTGAATCACAAGATTCAAGAGACAAACCTGATAATACTAGAACAACATGAATTATATCAGGTTATAAAGACACAGCCAAACAAGAATTCTGATTGAACAAAATTTAAAAAATTTAGAACCAGAAAAAGATATATTCCTCATAAGAGAGAACATACAAGGCTGTCAGAGAAGAATAATATTGACAATGCAAGTGGTTAAGAATACATGCACCACACAACAAGATTGATAGACATGAAATATGGATCAAACAGACTACCATGAAACCAACCACATGGTTATTAACGGTACATTTTTAAAACGTAAGAACCTAATAAAACTTGTTCATAACCGAAAGACAATTTTATTCATGTTCAAAGAAAACACAAAACACTTTAAAAATGATTGAACTAATGATAACACAAACCACAATTTTAGACTGAAACACATAGACTAGTAATAAACATGTTGTCTAGCACAAGTCAAGACACATAGAACATGTCACAGACACCAACTAATAATGACATAAAGCACATTATAAGGCTCGGCAAAAATTGCAGACCAGATTGAAGAATAAGCACTCCTACAACCAAGACCACAAGCATTATGACCAACAAGACAAGCGTGCATAATAGAATGTATTAGATTACAAACTAAAACATTTTTATCACACGCTTTAAACTGTTTGAAACCTCATTTAAAAAACTCAATAGATGAAAACACCTCTTAAGTTAGACAATTACAAAAAAAGATTGTCAAATTCACAGGCCGTTTTAAAAATACTAGACATGTGAAGCTAGCTTAAGTTTTAATTAAAGACCTGATTTACCAAACAACTTGATCAAAGAGTAATAACAAGTTTTTGAAATAACCCTTTAAATTTTGACAAAATATGTACATGAGTATTTTTGCCTAAAATGTAAACATGCTTTAAATTTTGTTATTCAAAAAACCTTGATTTGAAAAGAAACCCATTTTAGATTAATAACACGAAACTTCATGTTTCTACTTTGTATATGCAAACACATTAAAACAAACACCCAGTAGATGATAAAATTCCATTAAGATCAATGGTCCCATCAAGCTAAATTCACTTTATAAACCTATCATTAAATGATGGAAAAATAGCCACAAAGAATACAGCAAGCCATTAGAAAACAAATGTTTGTCCAGCAAATGGCCAACACGATTCCTACGCTACAACGTTTCACACCCAACGAAACTACAACTTCATGTGTAATATAATTTCAGTTTCAGAAAACTAGAAAAGTAATCTGTCGATTAAGAGTAATATAAACAATCATGGAACAGTAGAAACAAGGATCCAAAAAAAATGAAATGGTAAATAAAATGATCACATAATCATATAAAAAAAACCATGACCATTATAAGCCATCATACAAAAGTGACACCTAAACTTGTAGAAACATGAAATCTAGGTAACAATACACCAAGAGAATAAGAATCAGTGAACCCATGAACATCATCTTTTCCAAGTGGTAGGACAGACAAAAAATTAACAGAAAATAGAAGTAGACAATGTTGATCATGATGGTGATTTATCATGCCATTGAATCTCTCTCACAAATTAATACCTATGTTTAGAATTTTTTTTATTAATCATACCAAACTATTACCCAAAGCCATTGAATATCAGTGTACAATGAACTATGTGCAAGATTTAAAACCTTCAAAAACAACTCAATTTTAACAGAGAATCAAGTAATGAAGTCATCCAATTATGAACAAAGCATATATGTCAAACAAGAACAATGACTTAAAAAGAAACCCCTAAACAAACAAACAAACAGAAATTCTCAACAACTTGATGAGAACCAACAAAACATACAAAGCCTCTAAACATTTGGACTCTCTGTACCATTCTTCACAACGATTATCCTGAACACAGAGAAAAGACGATACAAAGAGTAGATTATTCAGATGCTAAAATAAAGAAACAATCAAGTAATATGCAACACATAAAACGAAGTCTTCTATTGCCCACATTATCCCTATCGTATACAGTCATACAAGCGTGAACAAGAATATGAAGTTGAATGAGAACAGAAGACTTACAGTACTCCAACAGCAGGGAGTTTAGAATGACTTACAATGCTTATGATGAACAAGAGAGCACTAGTACAATGTTAGGACTGGGAACCTTTAATCTCGAGCCCCAAGCGCCACATAACTTTAATAACTCATGTCCTTCATTTAGGGATATGAGGTCTCCAACACCATTTATGCATCCTCCATACATACTCTTGAATATTTTTGAACGAAATCCAAAACCTTCAACAAGAACCGGTCGACGAACCTAGCCTTAGACGTGAACAAATCAATGTTCTACTTGACCCTAGGTTGATGTGAACCTTCGACTTTACTCGCAAGTCACAACAATGAATTTTTAATACATAGAAAACCTTGACTTTCTTTGATCGAACATAGAAGAACCCAAGAGACGACGCATAATAAGATAACCCTAAGCTCGTACCAGACTACAAGATCACAATCGAGATCCCCAAATTTTAGGGTTTGTAGACAAGAAAACTAGTGAGAACTTAAACTTAAGACCCCATATGTATCATTTCACAAACAAGAAAGCCCTGATTGAGTGAATCAAAAAACTCAACAATTATTGACAGCGGAAGAGTATATTTCATCCAAGAACCGAACTAAATCAAATGAACTAATCCAGAATCAAGAAGAATGACGATGAACTCGATATCAAGAGCCTGAGGCTCTGATACCATGTCAAAAAACATGAATTGAACTGAATTAACAGATAAAAGCAATACTAATGCAAACAACTTACAGACTCAATAGCGAATCTGTGATTATTCATACACTAGATCTACAACACTGTAAACAGATTACAAGAATACAGAGAATTTCTGAGTCAAACAAGACCAAACCCTAAAACAAACTAACTACTCAAAATACAAGAGTGACAATGTTATAAGGCTGAAACCCTAGAGTTGGAGAAGATGAAGAAGGGCCAAGTTGAAATTGAGATGAAGACCCATCAGATCAAGACCTTCAGATACAAATGGTGATCGGGTTTTTTTAGGAATGAGTATCTCATCTCCTTTATAACACATTACACAACTTCTCTTTATAACCCTCGATGATTTCCATTAGCTATACTCAGCTTCCTAAGCTTTCTCCTTTGTCCGCAACAGTCCCCCATCTTTACTTTCTCATTCAAAGACACTACCAAATAAAACGAACTAATCAAGAACAATCAACGCATATTTAGGAATTGAATTGATAAAAAATACACATATTTTTAATATTTTTCCCTCTAAACTTGTAAAATTATATATTTTCTCAAATCATGTTTAAAAACATTTACTATGACAATGACTCCTAAATCAACTGGTTTTGGAGGAGACACCCTATGATTTTTTAAAGTGAATGTCATGGGTTGGAGTCTTACTAGGTGCAATATGCTTCAAGTGAGCCAAGGGTTTTACCACAGTGAACCTTTGGGTGGTGGGTTTCCCTTGGAATGGTCGGCGAGCTGGGTCATCAGCGTTGTTTGTATTCGCGGGCGTGGGTGGCCTTTCGCCAATGGGTTTATTCGGGTGACCGGGCTTAAAAATTATTCGTTGGCCGTTAAAAAACATTTACTTTATGCATTGAAACTTGTGTTTTGAAGAAATATATAACTTTTTGATAAATAGTGGAGATATATGTAATGCATTTTAACCTTTGAAGCAATTGTATATTTCCCTCTCTTAATGTGTAAATTTATATATCATCTCAAGTATGTAATTTTACATATTTAAAGGGAAAATATGCAATTACCCCTAAATATCAAGTCTAGGCTATAAACATAAGTTGCTAAATCAGGCGGTGTCATTGTTTGAACGCAAAAATCTAAAAAAAAACACGACAATTTATTTAATTCTTTTTTGTTTAATTTTTTTCTTTACATCATCATCACCACTTTGTTCGTTTGTTTTTAAATAATGACCATAATTTTGTTGATCTAAGACGACCTTTGCTTCGTTCTTTATCATTTGTGGAGTGAAGGAAACGAAAAGTCTTTATTTGATTATATCATTTTCCATAATATCCAAGTGGCATAATTTTCTCATGGATCACACGATTGTTTAATGTCGCAACGTTGTCAAGTTCAAGAAGGCAAGTCAAAGTAGATGGCTTTTGTATTCCACAAGCATGAATATAAATTATGGTATCCTTTTATGGTTTTTTATGATATTCTTATGTAAATTATCAAGCTTTCTGTTAGTTTTTAAATATTATTTTCTCACCGTTCATAAAAAAATGATATCCCTTCTGTTTCGTTTATTAAAATTTTGATATGTAATTATGATTGTGTGATCAAAATGTATTTTTTAGCAGCGGACAAATATTTAAATCAAACCGAAGCTTAAACCATACAAGAAGCAAAATATTTAATATTTTAATTTGTATTTTTTTCTCATAGAAAAATCTACACCTATTAGTATCGAGTTAACATCATCAAATTGTGATATAACAATTAAGGTAAGAAAAATATATGGATAAATAAGTTTTAAATTATGTTATTTTATGTAAAATATAAATGCAAATTTAGTCATGAAAACTTGAAAATTAAAGGATGTTATCATTAATTAATTAAGCTACTGAAATAAGAGTCCAGATAGCACGATGCTATTAAACACATACAAAGAACCAGACCTGTTATTTATTTATATAACTATCTTATATCTTATATGTCACATATATGTTCCAGTTAAAATAAGATATATCATTTACTTGAACTTGATTATGCACATAAGATATATCATTTACTTCATATACAATTTCTATGATGTATAAGTTTGTACTAATATGATCATCTTTAACGTATTTGTTGATAATATTTTATATAATGATCGAAATTGAGTCAAATAATCACTTATACAAATATTTGAAGGAACTTTGAGATCAAGTCATCAAAACCTTCCTATATAAGCATCCCCTTTGCAACCCCTTTCAATCTAGTTTTCCATTTCAATTACAACTTTCTAACACACACACAATACACATTTCTCTCTTTAATAACCTTATATTATTTTCCGGCAACATGACAATGGAGGATATCATCTCCGGCGACACGCTTCTCAAGATCGGTTTGTTCATCCTTGTTCAAGCTCTAGTTTACCTTATTCTATCAAGTTCTTCCAACATCTTCTCCAACACCGCCCCGAGTCTTCGGGCAACAAGCTTTAGAAGGGTCCGGTCCGTTAGTATTCGCAAGATGATGGCCGCGCTATCCGACTTGCCCGCTGGTGGTGAGACCTCTCCCACCATGAACGGCTCAAGATCTTTCAAAAGACAAGACTCCATTACCACCCATGATCATTCTTCGTAGATTTTGATTATAAGTTTGATATGGGATTTGTTTGTTTGTGTATATTAGATGTGGGTTGGTGATTTGTTTGTATGTATTTTTTTGTTATTGGTTGATTTCATTTGGCGATTCAATATTGTTTATTTTGATAAGATATGAACATATAGTGTTTGACTATTTATTTGATTTAATATATCTTTTAATGTTAGTTTAATGTTTTGAAAATTGTGATAAAGTGAAGTGCCTAACATGCATCGTTTAATTAGTATTCATAATGTTTATGAATCACTTGGTCAATGCCTTATAAGTCAACGACTAGGTTTCTATACTTTTTGTTTCTTGCTAGTTTTGGACCATTTCATGATTTGTGCGTGTTATCTAGATGTGACCATCTCGACATCAACCTTATCCAATTTTAACCTAGTTACTTCATACCGGTCTCCTTACTACACCTTAGACATAAATTATAAATTATTAATCATAAATTATAAATTAGAATTATACTATTTATAAACAACGAAAATTGTTGAAAATATTGGATCAATTGGCTAGGTAATTTTAATTTTGCTTCTCGTTTTGATAGATTGTTCCTTCTGAAACGAGATAAATTGTGTTTTATGAAAGATAGAAGGGATGTTATGGGTTTGAGATGGGATTGGAGAAGAAAGCCAAGAGATGGTATTAAAGCTTCCCAATTAGAGATGATGGTATTAATCAATGACTTGTCTTTTCCGAAAGGGAATGATTATTGGATTTGATGTCTAGATACACGTGACGATTTTTCGGTTAATGATATTAGAATTTCTATTGATCAAGACTCTCTTTCGATTGGAACTCAGGCTACTCGATGGAATAAGTATGTTCCAAAGAAAAGTTAACATTATGACTTGGCGTGTGCTTTTGGACCGTCTTCCTATTAGAATAAACTTTTGCCGAAAAGGTCTTGATATTCCTTCAATTTTATGTCCTTTATTTCCTCTCAAGTGGAAACTAATGATCTTATTTTTGGAGATAGTAAGATTACTATGTCGATCTGGTGTTCTGTTAATTCTTGGTTAGAGATTGATTTTTTGCTTTCCAACTGCCAAAGATGTTGATCGAGCTTTTAGATTCTTAAACTATTTCAAAGAACAAGAAGGATTTGATGGAGGCTATTTGTATGATAACATGGTCGGCCATTTGGAGTTTTTAAAATAAGGTTATCTTTCATTCTCAGATAGTAAGGAATTGTGAACTATTTGAATTAATTGTTAGTTAATCATTTCTTTGGTACGGTAATCGGACCCGTAAAGTAACTTTGGATTGGGTTGAGTGGCTCAAAACCCTCTTCTCGTGATGTAATTGTTTGTCATTCTGACTAATTTTAGCCAGTATCTATATTTATATATAATCTCATCCGTCATTCAAAAAAAAAGAAACTACACCTCAACTTCGCTCCATCTCAAATCTCAACATTATTAATTATAGTATTTGTAAATTCATACATTCATATAAGATTTTTTGTTAATACATCTCAAGTCTCAGCATCGTTAATTAGACTATATCCCGGTTAAAGTAAATCATCCTCGTTTGGGTTAGTTTGTATTTATTTTTACTCGTTCCTCTTAAATTCTTAACTTTGTTATATATGAAAAATGATATCTTGATCAAAATATATAGTTCTAGTGAAAATAGTGGAATACACGAGTTTACTAAATGTAGTTAATAATATTCTTATAGAGCCTCATTAGTCCAGTCAAATTTAATGTGTAAAGATCATGATTAAATTTATTTAATTAAATAAATTTTAATAAACGATTGACCTCATTTAAATTATGTCTCATTAAAGCTTTTAGTAAGCCGATCTTAATACAAACGAACATACTACGCCTCGGTTATTAATAGCTTGATATTATCCGTCTCGATCTGATTCGGTCTTAACGGGTCCTGCTCCACCCGGGTTTCGACCCATCACCCGCCCAAATGAAACCAACACAAACGTCATATGGAGACAACAGAGGGACAAAGATAGGGGAAGAATGGCGATCGTTTCTCTCAGCTATTGTGCACTCCCAGCTCATGCTCATTTTAGCAAACTAGGGTTTCATCAAACTCCCATTCGTCGACCTCATGCATCATCTATCAATCTTCATCGTTCTTCACTCAGTCACTCATCTTCGTTTTTCAGGTTTCAATCGGTCTTTCACCGTTTTCAATATCATAATATCATGGATGTTGCTTTGGTTATAACCTCATTCGAAAATTAGTATGGGTTTAAGTGTCGTAACAGCTAATTGTGTTTCAATTTGTTTCTGTGCATCTGTAATGCTGACTGTTCACATGATTCTTCATATGTTATTAGTGTTTGTTAGGTCAAAAGCTTAAATTCTTTATATCGTTTGGAAGTTTGAACTATTTGGGTGTAATATCTTGTTTCAATTCAGTTCAAACTTCAATTTTATGCTTTTAAAAGGTATCTAGTGAAAAATTGTATGATGTTTTCTTGATTAGAGTTGGTGTGTCTTTTGTTAATCACTTACCAAGCCTAGATTTTAGTACTGTGTTGTATTACAGGACGTTTAAGTTTAACTTTGTGAGTGTCAAAGGCACAAAGCAGTGCATTCTTGATGTCAAAACATATTTGAGTTCAATTCACTCTCGTAGGAGCTCGATTTAATAGTATTGGTGGTCAGTTTTCATTTTTGTGGTTATTGTCTGAGGATCTGATTCTTGTCGGATCTATACCAATAGGATATTCTTTTCTTTCAAAAACTTTAGGAGTATATCATTGCAGTCGTAAGTATTGTGGTTTCGGGTTACTAAAAGGGGATTTTGATTGTGAGACGGAGGAAAATATCTGTAAATCTTGAGATATAAACATCTAAATTTTGTTCTTTATAGCTGAATCAACCTTTTATAGACTGGGATACGATATGGTGTAATATTTACTTGATCAATATTATATCTGTTGACGGCATTAAATCATTGCAGGTAAGAATGATTTTGAATCGAAAATGTATAAATTGTTTTTAATTTGGAGATATGCTAAATGTCATGCAGCTTTTATAATCTGCTTCTGAATTTAGGACATGTTAGTATTTTTTGGTGGCCGTGAGAGCCCGTTACTAGTAACTCATGGGACCCCTTGAATAAGCTGCTAACCATTGGTAATTGATAATACATAGCTTGCACCGGATATGTGATCTTTAAGGGGTGTAAAATCATATTTGTGTATAGTTGTATAAATCCATCCTTTTAGTTTTTACCAAGATTTTCAGGACATCTGACCCTTTCATTTTAGCTTTTATTTCTTGGAACGGCCCTTCATTATTTTAAATTTTGTCCCTTTGTCTGTTTGAGATAAAATATAGGCCCGTTCGACTATTTGACCCACTTTGAGGTAAATGTGTTGAAACTAGCCCTTCTACATTCTACTTGCTTCCGGTTTTATGTTAGATTTTCAAAAGATTCTTATTACTTGACCATTTGATGTCTTTCATCCACTCGACCAGGTTCAAGAATGCTCCTGGGCTGTTGATAGGCAAAAGGTTGCCTTCGCTGCACGCATTAAACAAGCCTTCAGGAGAACCCAATGGGAGCTCGGAAGCAATCACTAATAACGATACAAGTACTGTCCAAGGACCCCCTTTTCTTACCATTTTAGCTGGCATTGTTGTTTTTGCGCTCATACTATGGGTAGTTGGATCCATCGTGTCGTGGCTAATTGGTCTTTTGAGTTTGATTTTCTCTAAGTAGGCGGTTTTGATTTAGCTGTTTTTGTTTGGAGCATATGGATCTGAACATTATCATCAGTATTTGTAATTAAACTCAAGTTTGTAACTTGACCTATTGTGCAAGTTGTTATTGACGCAATCAGATATGGTAAAATGAGCGGGTTAGAGTGGTAGTATTCTTTGAATGTCGGGTTAATACTTTAATATTTTAATGTCTATATGGTTCTGTAGAGAGCTAACAGAATAAATAAGATAGGAAATCGTTAACCAAAGATTATTTTTCTTGTTCTTTTTTTAGATTCACATTTTTACTGTAATAGTAAACTAATAAAGTATGATAACATGTTACAGTATTATAAAAGAATAACGAATCATCTAATTATAAAGGGATATTATATATATTAATCACAGAAAACTACGATGTCAATTTCTGTAAGTTTCTCTACGTTTCTTAAGCAAACCTTTAAAACTGATTGAGCTAATCGGATTAAATCAAGTTAACCGGGTTGAGGTTCAAAAGGGGTTTGGTTGTCATGGTTTGATGGATCAAGCTGTTTTAAAAATTTAAAGCGGCGGTGTAAACCGAACCGGCCGTTAAATCTTTATCACCCACAGATAAATATTATTTGTATTTTGTAGAATGTGTTTGTTATGTAAATGCATTACAATAGTGGATGATTATTATTTTGAAAATTTTAACACAAACTACATATTTAAAAAATACCGGTTGAAACTATCAATCCATGTGTTGTGTTTAGGCTTTTGATTTTGTGACTTGTGTCCTTGGTTTGCTGCTTCCTATTTAAAAGGTTATGCATTTGCTTTTTTTTCTTTGGTTTCTGTCTGAAATCGAAAACGTTGCTCCGGAATTGAGCTTTTCCTCTGCTGGTTGTTGGTGATGTTTGCTTTTTGAATCTGAGCTCAGGTTTGCTTTTCTTATTTGCTGATTTCGGTTGCTTTCGTTGGTCTTCTTGAATTGTGATTCTGCTGCATGTGTTTGGGTTGTTTTTTGCATTCAATTTTAATGGGTTTTTAAGGTTTTACGATTTCTGTTCTCTTTGATAATACGACTTTTGGTTTCTGCCAGTTGATTGTGTTTGCATGGAGTGGTTTTATGTTTTTGTGGTTTTGGGTTATTTTGTTTTTAAAAGGTTCTGATTTTGCCTACCATTATACATGTTGGCCTTTAATTTCTTGACCTGCACACAAGTTGTTCGACAAAATGTCAAATGCAGCTTCCATCTTTTTTCGTATGCATTTCGCCATTTTGATTCTCCAGTTTGATGTTCAGTTTTGCGAGCTTCAAGTGTTTTAGAGATTTGGTATGCAACAACTACAAAAACATTCACAAAGAAGTGTTTAAATTTTAGTTTGTAGTTGATAAAAAGGAATGCCCGCCATGTGTTGGTGTTGAAGTTTGTACATGATTGTTGATGCTATCTAACCACAAGGTTATATGAACTTCATACAAGGAATTCCAAATATTCAATTGGATCTGTTTTTTGCAATTTCATGGGTTTGTTAGAAGGTGACATGTATGTTATTGGATGTATAGTGTACTTCCAATCAGGTGGTTTAATCTAGCCATCTAAGTTGAGTTTCTTTTCTTTCTTTTTTTTATGTCTGTTTTTGTTGAATTATTGATGTTATTTGAACTCTTGGATGTTAATTATTTTATTGAAAATAATCATCTTTCAAACCCAGATCTAATAACAACCCCAAATCCAACAACACCTAACACACCCAAAAAAATAAATAACTACAGGCAAGAGACTTAACTTTGACTTGCTAAGTGAATACTTTAACCATATTAAATTAATATGATAGATATTTTATAAGTCCTTAAACACTATAACAGTATATATTACAAAAACACAGATATCGGATCCAGTGACTCAAAAAGGTTGTACAGTAAAAGATGAAGCAAGAAGCAGAAGTCCGTAACAACGGAAACCTTTTGGGAGCATGAATTAACTTAAACTCAAGCAAGTAACCTTTTGTATGTCACAAGTTACTACCTGTATAAAATGCCAAGATCTCTTTTGCAACTTAGGGAGGACATAAAAACTATCTCTAGCAGCATCTACAATAGTGATGTCTATTTTGTAATTGATAAGCATTCTAACAACAGTTACGATGACACTGTCACTTTTGTAAATAATACCAGCAATAGTAGCCAACATGCATTCTAGAACAAAATTCCTTTTGTATAATGCAAACCTTTAAAGTCGAACCAGCAACACATGCAAACACGATAATTGAGCTCGCGTATCGCGCGACAGAGCTTTTCGAGTTAAAAAAGAAAGTGAGGAATGGAAAGGACACGCCTTTTTGGATGGATCCTTGAATGGGGATATTCCTCTAAGTGTTAGATTTCCTAGACTTTTTTTTGTTAGAGTCTAATAGGGGATGCTCTATTAGTTCTCGTCGAAATGATGATGGATGGTCGTGGTCATGGAGGCGTAGTGTTAGAAGTGGTATTGAGATGGATCAATTCAATCAATTTCTTGCATCTGTAATTGGGTTGGCGAATCTTTTTGAATTGTCTCCCTATTAGACCTAATCTGGTTGATCGTGGGATGGATATTCCTAGTGCCTATGTTCGGTTTGAGATGATGCAATGGAGACATTGGATCATTTGTTTGATGAGTGTGATGTTGCCAAGCGATCTTGGATTGCTATTTTTAAATGGTTAGATATTCGCGCCCATCTTGTTACAATCCTATGGAGTTGATTACTTGTGTTTAATTCTTTATCGAATTGTAAGCGCCAAAAGAAGTTATTCATGAGATCATTTTGACATCATGGTAGGTTATGTGGAGGTCTCGTAACGACACGGTTTTTGCTCACGATGATCGGCGAGAAAGATACATATTTGATTTTATTCTTACTCTATTTATTAGCCATAGATTTCTAATAATTTCTCATAAAACTAATGTTAAAGATATCTTAACATAAGATATTATAGGTTTCAATATTATCCTTAAATACGTACCAAACCGAAGTGCAAACCTTGTGTGAAGAAATCATCTGAAGAAAAGAATGTCAATGGGGGATGAAATCAAGCCTTCATCATCGCTACCAGACACTCAGCTCTTCGGTCTCCTCTCAAATCTCCTCCAACAGGTTACGGAACGTTTGAAATCGATCAATTTACTGTATTTTGATGATTTCATTGATTTGGGTGTTTGACGATACGATTTGGGTTTTGTTTCGTTTGATTTGATCCATTGAGGGGCTGTTTGGGATTGCTTATTTAGAACAACTTTTGACTTTTGGAGGGGTGAAAAGACCAAAATGCCCCTCCAAAAGTCACCAGAAGTTAAAATTTTTAACTTCTGGTGACTTTTGGAGGGGCATTTTGGTCTTTTCACCCCTCCAAAAGTCAAAAGTTGTTCTAAATAAGCAATCCCAAACAGCCTCTGATATGCTTATATCTGGATTCCTGTGTCTTTTGATTCCTTACTATATGTCTGCAATCAAAAATTCAGAATAGAAAATTCGTTTAATTCAAAACAGAATCTGATTATCTCTCATTATGTTTGCGGACCATGAAATTAAAGTTTGAAGGTACCATCGTTAATTGATGATGAAATTTGAGTTGTTTCTAAATTTCGTACATCAATTCAGATTGAAACAATTCTTGCTGTTTACTCGAAATGGATAAAATTCCGAATAAATCTTCAAGAACAAAGTATGGTGATCTGTGAATCTGTGATGATTTCGTGAACTAGTAACCTCTGACCAAAATTCTTTTTCGTATTCAAAGATTGGGGGAGGGGCCAGAAACAGAAACTGCTATCAAGCACTTATTTTTATGTTCAAATTTACACAAATATTGCGGCAATTTCGACATTAATTTTTTGAGCAAATTTCCGGACAATAAAATCATAATAACTTGTTTGATGTACATTATGATTCACTTTGGTTGACAAAGTCAATCTAATTACACTAAAATAGCCAACATGGTTTGCTTTCTCACTTCAACGAGTTGGCTTGTTTGTGAATCGCATGGTTTGAAATTTCAATCTGTATGTATATGCACTTTGTTTCTTAAAGCAAGCAACTGATTGCATTATAGCCAACAATATCTGTGAGTCCTTGATTTGTAAGTTCTTTTATGCAATAAAGGTTCATCATTATCTGCGTTGCATCATGTAGCTCCTCTTAGTTAAGTTCCTTGAACATATGTTCTAGTTAAAGCTGACCCTAATGCTCAAAGTGATAATGTTAATGTTGAGATTGTAAACACTTGAGTATGCCTTGTGTAGTGTAGTTTTTGATGATTTGACACTGATTAACCATCCCCCCTTGGTGACTTTTCTACTTTGATGGAAATTCTCCTCCAACCTCCTTTATTCCACACATCGATCACGTCCCACCCACACCTCTTATCTCTTTTTCTTCCTCTAAACCTTTGCCCTTTCTATTTTTTTGCTGGTTGTTGCAGGTATAAGGGTTTTGAATGTTGTTGTGTGTTTATGGTTTTAGGAGATGAACGGTGTTTGTTTTCACATAAATGGGTTGAAATTGTCTCATTTAGGGAATGGTAAATGTGCTGATTCATAGTTTCATACGAAGCGAAAATTTCTGTAAAAAAACTCATCGTCTTCCGCAGTGTAAAAGAGTAACTCTGATGGTGGTTTTTAGGGTAAAAGATTAAAGAAAATGTTATCTTAGTGCATCCTAGGAAGAGTTTGTTATGGGTGTATACAATGAATGGAAATCCTTGATCCCCCACTTTTTGGGTTTTGTAAATCTTTAATTGGAAACGCTGTTTACTTATCCGGGGATGTTTGTTCTTTATTTGTTTAGGTGGAATCATTGACTAACGAAGAAGAAGTCGAATTGCGTGCAAAGATTGAAGCACTTGGGTTAGAAGTTACCAAGGTTCCTTCAAAGTCTACACGAAATCTTGACGAGGTACATAAACTCTTATCTTTTTTCATTCTTTTTAAAAGCATGAAATAATCTTACACCCTTGTTTCTAAATGGGTTATACGGCACCAAAATGTATTGTACTTGATATAAATTGTAATTTTGTATAGCAAACTTCAAAACTACAATAGTACTATATTCACTTTCTTTCATTGTCTAAGGCTACAAGTGTTGTAAGTTGTAATACGCTAACACCACAACTATTTGACTACCGCCTCTCCACTTGACCACCACCATCTCTTCTTGACCATTGTCACCCCTTCTCCTTCTTCCCTTTCCACACACGGTACACCCTCACACCACTGGTCAAACCCTCCTAGTCACCCCTTAACATCCCCATATTGAACCTCAAATAGAAACCTTTGTTAGAGATTCAACAAACATAGTAAATCACGCTAGAGCAAAGGTTAACCATCAAAGCCAACTCTTGTTGTGGTAAGTTAAATACCTGCTTACCTTCCTGGTCCCTATGTTCAGGATTATGTGTTGTTTGATTCATTGAATGTGTTGATTTGAGGCTGTTTGTCACACATTGTGTACTATTAATGTAAAAAACCTCCTAAATCATTTTTTAAAACAGTTGGATTATTATTAAGCTAATGAATTTTGTAAACCATATTTAACACACTAATTATTACTAAACAACTGAGTTTTAGACAAAACATGTTTCAGGTCAACACGACCTAACACCTGTTCTCCTCACCACCCGAGCTTTCCAACCTGCCCATTTTACCACCCCTACTCACGTCTAAAACATCATCTTTCATTTTGCTAAATTCTCAGTTGGAGATAGCTGCTGAGCTGGACAAACTATCTGCAAAGCTGGCAGATGTGGATGAGATGATATCTTCAGCCGATGTGGAGGTGAAGTCCCTCTTGAGTGATACAGCTGATGTTTGGATGCCAGTTATCACTGCCAATTCCGAAGAAAGACGTAATTTTACACCATCGCTTGACGACGAGTCTCCAAAGAAAACTTGATAATTCCAAACACCATCTAAGTATGCTAAACAAGTAAACATAACCGAGTGTTGATTTTTCCCGAGTGGGCTGCAATTACTCCTGATCAACATTGTAAGATGAAGCCTATCGACATGATATTATGCTTCAGGTAAGAAACTTTTCACACATGCATTGCTTGTTATATTCCGAGCAGACCAAATTTGTTCCTGAGACATTTCATAGTATTCTTGAACAAATAAATAAATTTCTTCGTTCTTATAACCATGAGAACCTGTTACCCCTCTCCTTATAACCTTATCCAACAAACGCCTCTGGTTCTTTCGTTTACAACTTGTGTAATAAAACCTGCTTGAGTTTTTGTTTTGGTTGGCTCGTTTGTGATTTCGATCTCCATGTTCATTGTGCTTATGGTGAATTAAACTTTAACCTGACGCGAGCCCTCCGCCAAACGATCATATTCAACTCAAAGCTCACCCGAATGCGACCCGGATGGTGAATAGTACAATTGCAATATTTGCAGTCACGATGCAATTGAGTGTGTTAATTTGCCAGAAATGGTCCAACGGAAAGATTATGAACACAAACTTACATTTCTTCTTTCCTTTCATGATCAATTAGAGGTATATCCACCAATCATATTATGTCATGTCACACCATATCACACCATTCAAGTGCACTCATGCCACTCCATGCTCTCTCTCTCTCTCTCTCTCTCTCTCTCTCTCTCTCTCTCTCTAACTGTGCGTATTAAGTGGACAACTATGCGTATTTAGTATTTATCAGACAATGATTTTGTTTATAAATATAACTGAATATAACTTCCTTTTTAAACACAAAGACTAATTACAAATATACTCTTTCATTTAATATATATATAAATCCACTTGTCACTATAACAATCATTCCTATATTTTTTAAGCAAATTTGTCTTTTTAGTAGAACTCATATCTATATATATCTATATATCTATCTATCTATCTATCTATCTATCTATCTATCTATCTATATATATATATATATATATATATATATATATATATTCCTAGATTTTTTAAGCAAATTTGTCTTTTTAGTAGAACTCAGCTTCCTGTATAGTTTAATATTAAATCTTCCTATGATTTTATATTCTATGATTCCTGTATATTATAAATCAGATATAATATTAAAGAAGGAAGAGACATAACTAAAAGTTTAAATCATCCTATGATTTTACACCTTGAAAAGATAGGATTAATAGGAGAAGATATAACAAAATCAAAAGTGCAATATGTTTGTAAATTTAAATTAAAAAACCCAGATATTACCATAAGAACAAGTAATATAGAATACAGCCCATTAGACAAAGGAGAATTTAGAAAGCAAATCCCTGAGATGATATCACAAGGATTAATTAGAAAATCAGAAAGTCCTCATAGAACAGCAGCTTTTATAGTAAGAAATCACAGTGAAATAAAAAGAGGAAAAGCTAGGATAGTTTATAATTACAAAAGATTAAATGATAATACAATAGACGATGGGTATAATATTCCCAACAAAGACAGCTTATTAAGTCTAATACAACAAAGGAAAGTATTCTCAAAATTTAATTTAAAATCAGGATACAATCAATTAAAACTTGAAGAAAGCTTTAAACCATGAACAACTTTTACATGTTCAGAAGGGCAATACGAATGGAATGTACTAAGTTTCGGATTAAAAAATGCACCTTCTATTTTTCAAAGATTTATGGACAGTATATTTTTAAAATATGATTTTTGTCTAGGATATATTGATGATATATTGGTAGCCAGTAACACTGTGCAGGAACATGACAACATTTACAAGAAGTATTCAATGAAATCAAAAGAAACGGTATAGTGGTTTCTAAAAAGAAAATGGAGTTATTTAAAAGAAAAATCTCTTTTCTTGGGTTAGAATTGGGAAATGGCAAAATAGAATTACAGCCACATATATCTACAAAAATTTTGAGTTTTCCTGAAAAATTTGAAAACCTTAAACAAATACAGGCTTTTTTGGGATTGGTAAATTATGCTAGAAAATTTATTCCCAATCTATCAAAATTAGTAGGACCATTATACAGTAAAACGAGAAAAAATGGACAAAGGTATTTTAACAGTGAAGATATAAAGATAGTAAAAGAAATAAAAAATATGGTTAAAAATATTAAACCATTAGAATTACAATTAGTAACAGACTATATAATAATAGAAACAGATGGGTGCAAAGAAGGATGGGGAGCAGTCCTTCTATGTAAACCAAATAAATACAGTCCAAAAAATGAAGAAAAAATATGTGCTTATACAAGCGGAAATTTTCAAAATAAAAATAATTGGACAAATATAGATTTTGAAATACAAGCATTAATTTATTCCCTCGAAAAATTTAAAATATTTTTACATAAAGAATTCACAGTTCGAACGGATTGTGAAGCAATAGTTAAATTTATTAAAAATGATCAAAGTAAAAAGATGAACAGGACACGATGGGTAAATCTACAAAACATAATACAAGGAAATGGATATTTTATAAATTTTGAACATATTAAAGGAAAACAATGGGATAGCAGATATGTTATCTAGAAATATAAATAAGTGGTTCATTGCAGATGGAAAGGAAGAACGCTAAAGGCAAAGGAATCCTTATACAGCCTATACAGAATAAAAAATCTTCAATGACTTCTAATGAAGAAACAGAGAAGATTCAACAGTTATATACGGAATCGATCAAAAGTTACAGACAACTTCCAGCATCGATTACAGGTATTGGGGAAGTATCACGATACTACAACCCAATAGAAACTCGTCCAAAAAATATACAGAATACACAAAGGACGTTTACTATAACACAGAATACACAGAATTTAAACATTGTATTTGGAGGAATATACTCTCTCCAAAAATGTATTGACGCCAATAAAAAGTTTAGACCTATAGGAGGAATAACATTAACAGAAAAACAACAGTGTTTACTTGATAATCTTTGGCATATTCAAACCATGCCACAAGCCTCAAATTTTAAAACACAAGTTTTGAATGCTCTTAGTATGTATTTCTCTGAACAGAGCATGACAACACCTGAAAAAAGACATAAACCAAAGTTTACACATTATGTCATTTTTCGAGGTACAAAAATCGGTATTTTCAATAAATGGGAAACTGTTGCAAAATATATACAATGCCCCAATCCAATTTATAAAGGTTTTGAGAGCTTTCAACAAGCTATCGAAACTGCAAGGGAAACATTTTGGGGTTAAAGGTTTCTACATTGAACCCGAAGAGGTCAAAACATTTGCTGAAATAGCAAATACAAACCCAGAACAGTTAATCAAAGCTCAAGAGCAATTGATTACTGATCTACAAGAACAGCTTATAAAGAAGGGAAAAGATACACAGTTTATACACATAAAATTAGAGAATGAAATTCTCAAACAAAAAATTGCATTACTCGAGGCAAAAAATACACAGTTATTACAAAGACTCGAGAAGAAAAAAGAAAATACAGAGATATACAGGACTTTTGAATCCTTCAGAACAAGGATTCTTGACACTCCTTGGCATCGACAATTGAAGCCGGTGACAGATAGATTTCCAGAATTCGAGCGGATTGTTTCACAAAAAGTCTGTGAACAATTCCCTTTGATTCTTTACAATCTCCAACACCAATTACTGGATCTTGCATTTCACATGGATAGTGAAAATAAAGGATTCAGTATAGTAGAAAGAACAGATGAAGACGGCAACGGTACAGGACTCCTTTTACTGCAAGTCTTTCAGCCTACACAGTTAACTGACGAACAGATAATCCAATTCTACCATCACGGTATGATTGATTACCTGGAAGTCAAGCTCAACAAAAGAACAGAAGATCTCCTTAATCAACTTGGAGAGAAAATAATTTTAACAGCAGGGAATATAGCGGTACGAGCTGTGTTGCCAACCATTGGATGCAAGATTATTGCATCATTCCCTTTTACAGATTCTTACACTTACAGACCCGCCAGAAAAAGGATCTTCATTGATCATAATATTACAACAAACTATCTACGAACATGTATGACAAAGACAGACATTGATTTTGCCGCCCTAAAATGGCTTAATCAACAACCAAAACAGCCTACCAGTGATCTACAACAATTTATTAAAACTCATCAGGAAACACCAGAAATTCCTGATTTCTTCCCATGGCAACAATACAATTTAATTGGGGAAGGACACTATATATAGGTTTATGCAAAAACCAGCTGGCGCATGCTATTGCCTTTTGCAGGGAAAGGCGATACACTCCAGCTTAGACACATAATCAACCTAGAAGACTACGAAGCAGAGCAAGGTGACTGCTCAAGCCCACAGTCAATTGACAGCACTCACAGGGACTTCTAGACAGGATAAACAGCTAGAGGTTAAAACAAAAACGAGTTCTCTATTCAAATGACGCATGCCATGACGTTAATTACAAAGTTTCTAGAAGATGACGCAGGCAGTGACGAAGGATGAAAATAATTGAGAGACTCGATGATTTTTGTAATTATCTGTAATTATTAATCCGCTTTTGTACGACTCATTTTGAGCCGTTCCTTTTCTTTTTCTTTTCATTAAATTATTGTAAATTTGTTTGAGACTTCGCCTATATAAGGCTGAAGCATTCATTTGTAAATACACACCAAAAAGAACATAAGAGATTTCAAATAAAATCTTCAAGTTCTCATACTCTCATGGCACACTAAACCCCTTCTCAAACTCCTTAGCCTAAATCCTTATACAAGCTTCATATCCCCGTACTTCATATTATATCCTTAGTTAAAAATCCAAAAAATCAAAAAACCAAAAACCCGAAAATAATCATATCATCCGCTGTGCATATACTCTACCATCCGCTCATCCGCTGTGCATAACTACTAAGATCTGCTGTATCATACTGTAAGTATTATGTGTTTATGTTTTCAATGTTTTTAATTTATATGTTGGTGTATATTCTCTATTGTTGACACCAAACCTTCTTACCCCCCTCTGATGCATTGGTATCAGAGCAAGGCTTTCTTAAAATCTAAAAGACTAATACAAGCTCCATATTTATGGCGTGTGATGCCTCTTTTCTTTGGAGAACTCTCTTAGGTGAAGATTATGGGAAAACTAAGCTCCGATTATTAAAGTATCAAAAGGGTTAAAATGGTTTGATATACATATTCTGTTCTGTTAATATATATATTAGGTTGATTTCGTTAATATATTAAAAATTCTAAGGATATGAGAAAATCTTTTAAGGGGAAGCTTAGGAAGGATTAAAACTAAGGAGTTTGATTTCATTCAAATATTGAGAACAATTATAATTTTTCCAGCAAAAAACTTGAATTTCTAAATTTAGAGTTCATCGATAAACCTGCTTTTAGACCAATTAGTACAGAAAATTATAGTTTAAATTGTTGCATTAAAGAAACCTGCAAACATAGTCTACATACTGAAAATCCACATTTAAACACCTTAACAGATTTAGTTATAAATTTAGGTAAAAACTTGCAAATAGAGTTACACAATAATAGACAGTTAGTAGAAAAGCTTATTGAAGAAGTTAAAAAATACAATACTAATTTAGACTATATTAAAGAACAAAACGAAAGATTACTAAAAAAGTATAATACTTTTGATAAACAAATACCAAGTAATACATTTAGTGAAGAAATAGACAGAAAAACACAAGCAGTTAAAAAATTAAACATAGACGATATAAACTCTAAAACAAAAACTATTAATAAACCTATACCATATAAACATTGGCAAATAAGAAAATGAGTGAAAGAAGTTTTCTAGGACGCAGTAGAACTATACAGGAAGCTAGAAACTCGACAAGCAATATAAATGATATAATAACATCTGATAGTTTTTTAAATAGAATAATTAGACGAGGATCAGACTCAAATAGTAATAGACAGTTGCTACAAATAGAAGATGAAATTGAGGTAGACAGAAATATAGATTTATACAATCAACATCAGTTAGATATTTTAAATCCACGAACATTATATCAAACAGGAAGATTTAATATTAACACAACATTAATACGAAGTAGTAGGGAAGAAAGTCTACGAGTAATAGATAGGACAGTAGAAATAGATTTATTGTCACCAGAAACTATACAAAAAATTAAACAGTCTGGTAAACATTTTATACATACAGGTTTAATAATAATAGGAGTAAAGGCTTTAGGAAGAAAAAATTTAGGAACAAAGCTATTAGCCTTAATATTAGACAAAAGTTGGAAAAATGAAATGAAAAAAGCAATTATATCAGGTATGGAAGTAGATTTAAGTCAAAATACAGCGCTATTCTATTGCACACCAGGAATACTTAAAGATATTAAAGATATAAATAATATAAAAATAGCACTACAAACAAAAGGTTATGAAAACTATGAAGGCAATAACTTAGTAATAAGCGTAGGAGTACTAGGAAAAGCTAGTAATAGCTCTGGTATGAAGTACAAAGTACATGAATCATGGAAACAAACATATGGAAATACACAAAATCTAGGAATAGGACCTAGGATAACCTATACATTTGGTATACTAGAAGAAAAATGTAAAGAAGTAACATTACAGGAACAATTAAAAAGAAATTCGTATGCATTTTGTAAAACAGCTATATACACACCACAAGCCTATGGTTTTTATGAGAAAAAGAAAACATTAGGAAAAGTACAACATACAATAAAAACTACAAATCTAATTATAATAAAAATAAATATGTTAAAAAACCTCAAACTAGAAAATGTAGATGTTTTATATGCGGTGATGAAAAACACTTAGCAAATAAATGTCCAAATAAAAATAAAAATATAGAAAGAACTAACCTAATAGAACAGTTAAATGATTATGAAATAGAGGCTATACAAACAGATGATTCAGATAATGAGTCAATTTACAGTATATTTAGTGAAGATGAAAAACCAATAGCAAAAGTAACATATACATACATGAATACAGAAGAAGTATGTGAACATCAATGGATACATAATAGAGGAAATAATTATATAAAATGCTATAATTGTGGATTATTCCCTAGTATAGAAAAAAGTTATCAATGTAATAAGTGTTTTAAAGAAATATGTTACATTTATATTAAAAAATTATACAATATAGAAATAAATACATCAACAGGCAATAGGAAAATAGAAGATTTAAAGGTAACTATAGAAAAACTAGAAAAATTAGAAATAATAGTAGAATTACATACACTAAAAATTAAAGAGTTAGAAAGTAAATTAGAAAATTTAATAAAAGAAGAAACAACTCAAGAAATTAGTAAAATGTCAGTAGAGAATAGTGAGTCTACATATATACAAACTCAAGGTTCTATGAACATGATAAAAATACAGTGTAGAATATGGCTAGATCAAAACAAGTTTATAGATGTAACAGGATTAGTAGATACAGGAGCAACTACGAGTGTAATATCATATAATTTAGCGCCAAAAGAATATCATGAAAAATTACCATATAAAATAGAAAGTAGAACAATAGAAGACAGGTTAATATCAGTAACACATTGTTTACGACCAATTGCAATACAGTTTTTAGACTTTTCAAAAAATTATAGTATAAAATACCCTATGCCACAAATAAACATAAACCCTGAATATATAAAATCAAAAGACTTTGTTCTTAGATTAAATTTCTTATTTAATAACCATGGAGCACTTACATTAACAAGACATTTTATTACTTTTAGTAAAAACATTTACACTATTCCAACATTACGATATAATTATACATCAGAGATTATGCAGAAGCGTGGTGGACAAGGTAATTTAGATTTTTAAAAAAAACACATATACTTAGAACATAATTCATAGAAAATGAAAGTATGAAATTGTTAACAGAATTTTTAATGGTAATTGTAATGGTAATTCTAATGGTTTAATATTTTTAACCATATTTTTTATTTCTTTTACTATCTTTATATCTTCACTGTTAAAATACCTTTGTCCATTTTTTATCGTTTTACTGTATAATGGTCCTACTAATTTTGATAGATTGGGAATAAATTTTCTAGCATAATTTACCAATCCCAAAAAAGCCTGTATTTGTTTAAGGTTTTCAAATTTTTCAGGAAAACTCAAAATTTTTGTAGATATATGTGGCTGTAATTCTATTTTTCCATTTCCCAATTCTAACCCAAGAAAAGAGATTTTTCTTCTAAATAACTCCATTTTCTTTTTAGAAACCACTATACCGTTTCTTTTGATTTCATTGAATACTTCTTGTAAATGCTGTTCATGTTCCTGCACAGTGTTACTGGCTACCAATATATCATCAATATATACTAGACAAAAATCATATTTTAAAAATATACTGTCCATAAATCTTTGAAAAATAGAAGGTGCATTTTTTAATCCGAAACTTAGTACATTCCATTCGTATTGCCCTTCTGAACATGTAAAAGCTGTCCATGGTTTAAAGCTTTCTTCAAGTTTTAATTGATTGTATCCTGATTTTAAATCAAATTTTGAGAATACTTTCCTTTGTTGTATTAGACTTAATAAGCTGTCTTTGTTGGGAATATTATACCCATCGTCTATTGTATTATCATTTAATCTTTTGTAATTATAAACTATCCTAGCTTTTCCTCTTTTTATTTCACTGTGATTTCTTACTATAAAAGCTGCTGTTCTATGAGGACTTTCTGATTTTCTAATTAATCCTTGTGATATCATCTCAGGGATTTGCTTTCTAAATTCTCCTTTGTTTAATGGGCTGTATTCTATATTACTTGTTCTTATGGTAATATCTGGGTTTTTTAATTTAAATTTACAAACATATTGCACTTTTGATTTTGTTATATCTTCTCCTATTAATCCTATCTTTTCAAGGTGTAAAATCATAGGATGATTTAAACTTTTAGTTATGTCTCTTCCTTTTTCTAACTCGTGATTTAAAAATTATGTTAACAATTTCATACTTTCATTTTCTATGAATTCTGTTCTAAGTATATGTGTTTTTTTTAAAAAATCTAAATTACCTTGTCCACCACGCTTCTGCGCAATCTCTGATGTATAATTATATCGTAATGTTGGAAGTGTAAATGTTTTTACTAAAAGTAATAAAATGTCTTGTTAATGTAAGTGCTCCATGGTTATTAAATAAGAAATTTAATCCAAGAACAAAGTCTTTTGATTTTATATATTCAGGGTTTATGTTTATTTGTGGCATAGGGTATTTTATACTATAATTTTTTGAAAAGTCTAAAAACTGTATTGCAATTGGTCGTAAACAATGTGTTACTGATATTAACCTGTCTTCTATTGTTCTACTTTATATTTTATATGGTAATTTTTCATGATATTCTTTTGGCGCTAAATTATATGATATTACACTCGTAGTTGCTCCTGTATCTACTAATCCTGTTACATCTATAAACTTGTTTTGATCTAACCATATTCTACACTGTATTTTTATCATGTTCATAGAACCTTGAGTTTGTATATATGTAGACTCACTATTCTCTACTGACATTTTACTAATTTCTTAAGTTGTTTCTTCTTTTATTAAATTTTCTAATTTACTTTCTAACTCTTTAATTTTTAGTGTATGTAATTCTACTATTATTTCTATTTTTCTAGTTTTCTATAGTTACCTTTAAATCTTCTATTTTCCTATTGCCTGTTGATGTATTTATTTCTATATTGTATAATTTTTTAATACAAATGTAACATATTTCTTTAAAACACTTATTACATTGATACCTTTTTCTATACTAGGGAATAATCCACAATTATAGCATTTTATATAATTATTTCCTCTATTATGTATCCATTGATGTTCACATACTTCTTCTGTATTCATGTATATATATGTTACTTTTGCTATTGGTTTTTCATCTTCACTAAATATACTGTAAATTGACTCATTATCTGAATCATCTGTTTGTATAGCCTCTATTTCATAATCATTTAACTGTTCTACTAGGTTAGTTCTTTCTATATTTTTATTTTTATTTGTACATTTATTTGCAAAGTGTTTTTCATCACCGCATATAAAACATCTACATTTTCTAGTTTGAGGTTTTTTAACATATTTATTTTTATTATAATTAGATTTGTAGTTTTTATTGTATGTTGTACTTTTCCTAATGTTTTTCTTTTTCTCATAAAAACCATAGGCTTGTGGTGTGTATATAGCTGTTTTACAAAATGCATACGAATTTCTTTTTAATTGTTCCTGTAATGCTACTTCTTTACATTTTTCTTCTAGTATACCAAATGTATAGGTTATCCTAGGTCCTATTCCTAGATTTTGTGTATTTCCATATGTGTGTTTCCATGATTCATGTATGCTTTTTCCTAAATCTCCTGGCAGTTTTATGAAGTATTTATCACACAAATTATCATCTATTGCTTTACCTGTTTGTGATAATAACCTTGCAAAGTCTAATGTAAATTCATTTATGTATTTCATGTCTGCTATACTTAACTGTTCTAAATTTCTAATAGCTGTATCCTGTATAAGAGTATTATTCTTTGCTGGGTCAACTCCTAGAATAAGAGTTCTTATTTGTGATGTGAAATTGTAAGGATTATCTCCTAGAGTTTTTAGGGTATTTACTGCTGATGAATCTTGAGCTTTTTTACTTTGCCAAATTCCTAATGCTATAGGGCCTAATGTAGTTTCTAAGTATGAAAACATATCCATGCTATCCTTTTTATTAGTTTCCCACATTCTTACTACTATTTGTTCCCATGTGAGTATTTCATCTCCCCATAATTGTGGTTTTTGCTGTTCTAATAATAACATATTTCCACTGTATAGTTGGCCTATCGGTAATCTTTTACCTGTTCCTTTATATGTAGACTGTTGTTGATAATTAACGGAAGGACTTGTCCAAGGTTCTCTTCCATATATTTCATTTGTTTCACTTGTTTCTCCGTATATAAAATTTCATGGTCGTTTTTTACTTTCCTCTTCATCTGCCATAAATATATTTTCTTTTTTATAAAATTCTGATATCATTGTTTTTCCTTGCATAATACTTTCTACTAAGGGCAGATTATAGTATTCTTGTAAGGTTTTATAACTTTCCTCGTAAGTCATACCTAACTCTGTCATACAGTCTATTATCATGTCGTCTACTTCTTCTTGTATGTTTAATTCTGCAAAATTTTTTATCTATTATTTGTTCTATTGTTTTAGTAACATTTTCGCTTTTAAAACCTGTATCTATTTCTTCCTCTTCTTCTATCAAAGTATAATCCATATGTTCCTGTTCAAATTTTAACCACTCTGTATTTATTTCTTCTATATCCTCTGTTTCTGTATCGTATATTGGTTCATCTTCTATAATATTCATGTAGCTAAATTCTTTATTATCTTCATCATTTTCCTTTATATTATCGTTTTCCTTAAAGTCTACAAATCTTATACTTTGTTGACCATCTATTTTTTCATGTATGACACTTTTCTTAGGTACTAATACTGTATTGTCATTTTCCTGTAGAGTATCTAAATTCCATTCTAATCCAGCTAATTGTTCTGGATCTATCTTAATTGGATCTATCATTTTTATTGATTTTGAAGCCATTGTTTGTACTATACCTTCTATGTTTACTTTGTACTTCATACCAGAGCTATTACTAGCTTTTCCTAGTACTCCTACGCTTATTACTAAGTTATTGCCTTCATAGTTTTCATAACCTTTTGTTTGTAGTGCTATTTTTATATTATTTATATCTTTAATATCTTTAAGTATTCGTGGTGTGCAATAGAATAGCGCTGTATTTTGACTTAAATCTACTTCCATACATGATATAATTGCTTTTTTCATTTCATTTTTCCAACTTTTGTCTAATATTAAGGCTAATAGCTTTGTTCCTAAATTTTTTCTTCCTAAAGCCTTTACTCCTATTATTATTAAACCTGTATGTATAAAATGTTTACCAGACTGTTTAATTTTTTGTATAGTTTCTGGTGACAATAAATCTATTTCTACTGTCCTATCTATTACTCGTAGACTTTCTTCCCTACTACTTCGTATTAATGTTGTGTTAATATTAAATCTTCCTGTTTGATATAATGTTCGTGGATTTAAAATATCTAACTGATGTTGATTGTATAAATCTATATTTCTGTCTACATCAATTTCATCTTCTATTTGTAGCAACTGTCTATTACTATTTGAGCCTGATCCTCGTCTAATTATTCTATTTAAAAAACTATCAGGTGTTATTATATCATTTATATTGCTTGTCGAGTTTCTAGCTTCCTGTATAGTTCTACTGCGTCCTAGAAAACTTCTTTCACTCATTTTCTTATTTGCCAATGTTTATATGGTATAGGTTTATTAATAGTTTTTTTGTTTTAGAGTTTATATCGTCTATGTTTAATTTTTTAACTGCTTGTGTTATTCTGTCTATTTCTTCACTAAATGTATTACTTGGTATTTGTTTATCAAAAGTATTATACTTTTTTAGTAATCTTTCGTTTTGTTCTTTAATATAGTCTAAATTAGTATTGTATTTTTTAACTTCTTCAATAAGCTTTTCTACTAACTGTCTATTATTGTGTAACTCTATTTGCAAGTTTTTACCTAAATTTGTAACTAAATCTGTTAAGGTGTTTAAATGTGGATTTTCAGTATGTAGACTATGTTTGCAGGTTTCTTTAATGCAACAATTTAAACTATAATTTTCTGTACTAATTGGTCTAAAAGCAGGTTTAACGATGAACTCTAAATTTAGAAATTCAAGTTTTTTGCTGGAAAAATTATAATTGTTCTCAATATTTGAATGAAATCAAACTCCTTAGTTTTAATCCTTCCTAAGCTTCCCCTTAAAAGATTTTCTCATATCCTTAGAATTTTAATATATTAACGAAATCAACCTAATATATATATTAACAGAACAGAATATGTATATCAAACCATTTTAACCCTTTTGATACTTTAATAATCGGAGCTTAGTTTTCCCATAATCTTCACCTAAGAGAGTTCTCCAAAGAAAAGAGGCAT
This sequence comes from Flaveria linearis, assembly GCA_024085815.1. Taxonomy (NCBI): domain Eukaryota; kingdom Viridiplantae; phylum Streptophyta; class Magnoliopsida; order Asterales; family Asteraceae; genus Flaveria; species Flaveria linearis. The sequence goes on from CM044002.1 coordinate 58,378,296, forward strand.
CACACGCCATAAATATGGAGCTTGTCTTAGTCTTTTAGATTTTAAGAAAGCCTTGCTCTGATACCAATGCATCAGAGGGGGGTAAGAAGGTTTGGTGTCAACAATAGAGAATATACACCAACATATAAATTAAAAACATTGAAAACATAAACACATAATACTTACAGTATGATACAGCAGATCTTAGTAGTTATGCAAAGCGGATGAGCGGATGGTAGAGTATATGCACAGCGGATGATATGATTATTTTCGGGTTTTTTGGTTTTTTGATTTTTTGGATTTTTAACTAAGGATATAATATGAAGTACGGGGATATGAAGCTTGTATAAGGATTTAGGCTAAGGAGTTTGAGAAGGGGTTTAGTGTGCCATGAGAGTATGAGAACTTGAAGATTTTATTTGAAATCTCTTATGTTCTTTTTGGTGTGTATTTACAAATGAATGCTTCAGCCTTATATAGGCGAAGTCTCAAACAAATTTACAATAATTTAATGAAAAGAAAAAGAAAAGGAACGGCTCAAAATGAGTCGTACAAAAGCGGATTAATAATTACAGATAATTACAAAAATCATCGAGTCTCTCAATTATTTTCATCCTTCGTCACTGCCTGCGTCATCTTCTAGAAACTTTGTAATTAACGTCATGGCATGCGTCATTTGAATAGAGAACTCGTTTTTATTTTAACCTCTAGCTGTTTATCCTGTCTAGAAGTCCCTGTGAGTGCTGTCAATTGACTGTGGGCTTGAGCAGTCACCTTGCTCTGCTTCGTAGTCTTCTAGGTTGATTATGTGTCTAAGCTGGAGTGTATCGCCTTCCCCTGCAAAAGGCAATAGCATGCGCCAGCTGGTTTTTGCATAAACCTATATATAGTGTCCTTCCCCAATTAAATTGTATTGTTGCCATGGGAAGAAATCAGGAATTTCTGGTGTTTCCTGATGAGTTTTAATAAATTGCTGTAGATCACTGGTAGGCTGTTCTGGTTGTTGATTAAGCCATTTTAGGGTGGCAAAATCAATGTCTGTCTTTGTCATACATGTTCGTAGATAGTTTGTTGTAATATTATGATCAATGAAGATCCTTTTTCTGGCGGGTCTGTAAGTGTAAGAATCTGTAAAAGGGAATGATGCAATAATCTTGCATCCAATGGTTGGCAACACAGCTCGTACCGCTATATTCCCTGCTGTTAAATTATTTTCTCTCCAAGTTGATTAAGGAGATCTTCTGTTCTTTTGTTGAGCTTGACTTCCAGGTAATCAATCATACCGTGATGGTAGAATTGGATTATCTGTTCGTCAGTTAACTGTGTAGGCTGAAAGACTTGCAGTAAAAGGAGTCCTGTACCGTTGCCGTCTTCATCTGTTCTTTCTACTATACTGAATCCTTTATTTTCACTATCCATGTGAAATGCAAGATCCAGTAATTGGTGTTGGAGATTGTAAAGAATCAAAGGGAATTGTTCACAGACTTTTTGTGAAACAATCCGCTCGAATTCTGGAAATCTATCTGTCACCGGCTTCAATTGTCGATGCCAAGGAGTGTCAAGAATCCTTGTTCTGAAGGATTCAAAAGTCCTGTATATCTCTGTATTTTCTTTTTCTTCTCGAGTCTTTGTAATAACTGTGTATTTTTTGCCTCGAGTAATGCAATTTTTGTTTGAGAATTTCATTCTCTAATTTTATGTGTATAACTGTGTATCTTTTCCCTTCTTTATAAGCTGTTCTTGTAGATCAGTAATCAATTGCTCTTGAGCTTTGATTAACTGTTCTGGGTTTGTATTTGCTATTTCAGTAAATGTTTTGACCTCTTCGGGTTCAATGTAGAAACCTTTAACCCCAAAATGTTCCCTTGCAGTTTCGATAGCTTGTTGAAAGCTCTCAAAACCTTTATAAATTGGATTGGGGCATTGTATATATTTTGCAACAGTTTCCCATTTATTGAAAATACCGATTTTTGTACCTCGAAAAATGACATAATGTGTAAACTTTGGTTTATGTCTTTTTTCAGGTGTTGTCATGCTCTGTTCAGAGAAATACATACTAAGAGCATTCAAAAACTTGTATTTTAAAATTTGAGGCTTGTGGCATGGTTTGAATATGCCAAAGATTATCAAGTAAACACTGTTGTTTTTCTGTTAATGTTATTCCTCCTATAGTGTCACACCCTCAAAATCCGCTAACGGGATTTTACCGTCAGGCTTGTGACACACCCAGGATCTTAGATAGCATTAGTTACACCAAACACAGTAATTACAAAACATAACATTAAGTAATTAGTTGTTAAATCAAACATGAGTGTTTCAGACTTGCGGAAGCGTTTCAAATATAGAAATCAACAGTGATCGTTTCAACATGCGTTTCAACCATAGCGTTTCAACAAAATAAAACAGTTGGGTAGTGATGTATGCCATGCATGCATCCTAGCTGAGTTCTTAATCTCGTGCGTTTCTGTGCCCTGAGAAAACATGCTAAAATGTGTCAACATAAAGTTGGTGAGTCCACAGGTTTTAATCAACAAGAAATGTACCGGAAAGCGTTTCATATGTTTCATCAACCAGAACTGTGTCCAAAAGCGTTTCACATGGTTTAGTATATAAAGCATATCGATAGGTCGCGAGCCTATAAACAAGTTAGTTAGTGTTTCAAACCGAAGCTGACTGTGTGTGTTTAGTGCCTTTCCACCACGTCTTAACCGACCGTGGCAATCGTTACAGGTCAATTTAGCACCCGTTCGACCTCCAATCAAGCTAGCGCGACTAGCCCGGGCGGGGTTTGTCAGACCCAGTAGTACTACTCAAAATTACCTCGCTAATCGTGTTACTAACGGTTTGATACTGTAAGGACTTTCAAATGCGTTTCGCACTAACATAACAAGCGATATCAATAATACTGGCAACCATGACAAAAATAGTGTTTGCATGTTTTCTCCCCCAAAAAGAAAAGAAAGTAAAAGGGGCCGTGGAACTCACCTCGAGCGTAGAGCAACAAGTAATTGTAATCACAAAGATCGGATTTCCAATTAACCTGTGTTTCATTCAGTATATATATATATATAATTATATCAATTATGAGTATAATAACTGTACGGTTACAAATCGGTTCGGTGTCGATTATATATATATGTTACAAACTTAAGTTTAATATTACGATTTACGTTAAATCGAGGTTTAGTGTTTCATTTGATATTGGAGGTTTTAATATCTAAAAAAATGATATAAACGGTTATGTTGTGATCCCATGAAAATGGACTATACTATTTGACCATTTTAATTTAGAGAAAGAAATATTAAAGTTTAAAGACAGGTTTAAATAACCTTTATATATATATATTATATATATATATATATATATATATATATATATATATACATATAATATTTCTGCTTTAAACAATGATATATAGATAATGGTTTACCCTAAATAATAATTTAGTGATTCAACCTCTTATTTAAAGTCTATTTTTATAAAAATAATTATGTATAAAATTTGTAAATAATATTTTATAAAAATTATTAAGGTTTTTAAATGAAATAAATTTACAGAAAATAATTATGAAGCATTTAAAATAAGGGAAGTTTGTAAAACTTATTTTTACGATTTTTAGAAATTTTATGTATTTTTTTAAAGCTTAAAAGGCTTCAAAAAATAAAAGAGGTTGCCCGGTTCGAACCCGGGACCTCAAGGATGGCAAGGGAACCATGGACCGGTGAACCAATGCCGCAGCCGCGGCAACCATGGTTCCAATTGGTTTTAAACATTAACAGAAAGAACCCCCAAATTGCCATGAACCCTAATTTGTACAGATCCAAAATTGATCCCCAATTCGATCCTGTTAATGATTTTAAACTTAGGGCTTTCATTGCCCATATGAAATCGAGTGTGAAGATGTGTTTTAATTACCCAAAAATGGTCGAATTCGATGAACACAGGTGATGAGCAAGTCGCGATGGAGTTTGAATCCATTCGTGTGCAAACCTCAATGAAAATCAAATTAACTTCGTGTGTAGCTTCGTGTGATGTTGTAGTTGCAAAGCCCTATGTCAATTTCGTACAAGAAAACTCGGAGGTTCGATTTCAATTGAGTTGCAGGTCCTCGGCCATGGAGAGGATCGAAGGTGGTGTTATGGTTTGTTGTAGGTGCGATTGGAAGTGTAGGCAGATTAGGACTATATATAGGATCGATTTGGTCGCATTAACTTGATTATTATTATCGTTTAAGTGGATTGTAGTAGGTATGTTAAAGTGGGTTCGGTTTAGTGGTCCATTACCTGAATTGTGATTACTTTTTCCCCAATTAATCGCTGTATTTGTTGGAAATTCAACCACGATCGTAGTGGCGCTTTGTGGGTTCAAATGGACCGGTTTTTAGGTCGTTTGGGGCCTCGCCGGAGCCGCGGCCGGCGGCCGGATTCCGGTGGCCGGAAATGCGGGGGGTCGAGGGTTGGGTTAAACAATTTACAGAATGGTCCCTGTGGTTTGAAATGTTTATATTTTATGCTTTAAGTGTTTAAAACCAAGTTTTAAAATTTACAGAAATCCCCCCTGGACTTATAAATCCAATTTTTAATAAATTCTTATAAATAATAATATTTTCATTATTATTATTTTTATCATTATTAACATTATTTTTAATAATAATATTATTATTATTATCATTGTTTTTATTATTATTAATATTATTCAATAATAATAAAAATATGAATACTAATTTGTAAATTCACCTAACTATTATATAAAAAAAAAAATTCCGGGTTGTCACATCATCCCCCTGTTAGAGGAATTTTCGTCCCGAAAATTAAGATGTACTGACCGCATCCTTGAACAGGTTAGGATACTTGCGCATCATTTCATCCTCTCGTTCCCAAGTGTACTCAGGACCACGCCGGGAGTTCCACCGAACTTTGACAATAGGGATACGACTGTGTTTGAGTGTCTTGACCTCTCGGTCAATAATTTCCGTAATTTTACTGTTCTTACTTTCTAGCTATAGCCATTTCCTAATTTTGATTGCTTCTAACTTGTCCTTGGGTCCTAATCGACCTAGGGCACACTTATGGTAATGGTCAACCTCCTTAATGTCCATGTTTAATGCATGTTAGCTAAATCGTATTAACCAACATATCTAGGTTTACAACATTAGCATTCTTGTCTTCCTTACCGCTAGATTGCTTGTTCCACCCTCCAACTTCTTTCTACTACTTACTAGATTTTCCCAGTGTCCTTCTTAATTCTAATTGGTCTAATGTCATAAGGTATGACATCAGCTTTGTCAATTCATGGAGTTTGTCGGTATAAAGAGCACGACTAACCCTACTATTGCATGATTTTAGAATTACAATCTAACTTTCTCATTCCTTAAGTAATAGTACTCAATCACCAAGGCTTTGAACTCACCTCAATAACCCTATATATAGGCATCACCGTATACTAAGAATGTGCTTAAACCGGTTACACGACATCCTAATTTTCCTTAGCATTATCCCCAAAGAATATGTACAATAAGTTCATCACTCTTCTATATTTCCTGTAGTTCACTTCCATTCTAAGTATTCAATCAGTTCCTCAGTTACCGAAATACTAAGTGGAGGTATGTATCTTAAAATGATTGGAAATACCATGAAGGCTCTAAGTAGGACAGACTTAAGTAATAGCAAGGGTTAGTAATGTTTTGTTACCCTTAACAAGGTCTTACTAGAGTTACGATCCTAGCACCCTAGGGTATAGAGTAGAAACTTGTAATACTTATGATCGTTATCTCATGGTAAGATTAACCAGACTTCTTATGACAGAAAATTTCGGCTTGGTTTTTAGACAACCAATCCATGCCACAACTACATCAAAACTACCAAGTATGACAGGCATCAGATCTATTCCTAACTCATGTCCAGGTAATCCTAGTTTACCTCCCTTAATGATGTGAGTTGCCTCAATTAGTTTCCTATCAGTTAATTCTACAGTGTAACTAGGTTTCATTTCAACTAAGGTTACGTCTAGGATGTTAACAAACTCTTATCAGCACCGGTATCAAACAGTATAGAAGTAAAACCACTATTCAGAGGAGACGTACCAGTAACCACATCCTAATCATCCCTTGCCTCACCAGAGCCAATCACAAAAACTCGACCTTTGGCACCATTTCCATGGTTGTTGTTTCCATCATTGCCCCTGTTGCCATTCTTCAGTTGTAGGCAATCCTTCTTGTAGTGGCCCTCCTTACCACACTCATAACATCCCCTGGTCGCTCCGCCCTGGCGTTGTTGAGGTTGTTGCCTAGCCATTAGATCACCCCTGCAATCCCTAGCAATATGACCCGTCTTGCCACATCTTTGGCAACGAAAACGATCACACTGACCATAATGATGGAAGTTGCACTTGTTACACTTTGGGTTTTTGCCAACGTAGTTGTTCGATCCCTGACCGTTGTTGTTGTTATGATTGTTGTTTGTGAAGCTTCTAGATGGATCAAACTTTCTGATTGGTTGTTGATCGGAGCTTGAAGACTTACTATTGTTACCATCCCATTTCCTTTTGTGTTCGAATGGTCCAGAGGTGGCGCCACGTTTAGGTAGGATACATGTGCCACTGCCTGATCAGTGAGCTTGTGAGCCAGTCGAATAGCCTGCTGAATTGTGGCAGGATCAGCAGCTATAACACTAGCTTGGATTTGAGGAGCTAGGCCATCAATGTACTTTTCAATCCGTTTGTAGGCCGGGTTCACCATTTGGGGACATAGAGTAGCCAACTCGTGTGAACGAGTAGTGTACTCCTCAATTTCAGAGCCAGTCATTTTGAGATTCCAAAACTCTGTTTCCAGCTTCTGGACCTCGTTTCTGGGGCAATATTCTTCTTTCATCAGTGTTTTGAAATCATCCCAAGGCATACCGTTAGCAGCATCAAGTCCTAAAGTCTGAACCTGTGAATTCCACCATGTCAAAGCTGGTCCTTCCAGTGTGCCAGAGGCGTACTTGACACGACTTCCAGCAGGACAGTTGCACATGGCGAACACTGATTCGAGCTTCTCTAGCCAGCGAAGTAGTGTGACAGCACCTTCAGAACCGCTGAAAGAGTGAGGCTTACAGTCCATAAACATCTTGTAGGTACAGGCTGTTGGGCCTCCTTGATTCAGATTCTGGTTGTTCTGGTTCTGGTTGCGGATCTGTTCATAGGCTGTGAGCGCATTAGTAACACGCTCATTAATGATGGCATCCAACTCAGCTTGAGTCAGGTTGATGTTTCCGTGTCCCCTCGGGCGTCCAGGTCTCCTTCCAGACATGATTCTTCAATTCACAATGTACGACAGTCACTATCGAATGATAACTATTAATATCATTAATTTGTTTCATACTAGTAAGAATAGAGGATTTGTTTGCATATCGATAGTGAGGCTTCATGAGAACCGAGACAAGTACGATAGAGTTAAGGAAGTAATGTGTGTTGTTCTCCTTGTTTTTCATCGTGTGTGTTTGAAAAGAGTTTCGCGTTCCCAAGTGGTATTGGTGGATTCGGTTGTCGTTGCTTCAACTCCGAGAGTGAAGAATCATGTGTAGATGTTGGAAGTGAGCGAGCGGAACTCCCTACCCCTTTATTAGTCGAGGATGATACATGTGACCTAGATATTTGTGTATATTGACCATAGTTTATCACTCATCCAGAAATCCCCAGGTAAGCATACCAGGTCTCGCAATGAGATATATGCGATATGCTTGCCTTAGCCCGAGGGCCTTTTGCCAGGAAATCCAGAATACAGGTGTCTATGTGTCACACAAATTTCTTTGGTTCATGGAATAAAACTTTAGAGAGAAATTAAAGGCACGAGTTATCAGTTTCTTTTCCTCAGGTATCTATGTGTCACAGAAATATGTTAAAGCAACAGTTCTCAAGCATCTAAAGTTAATAAGTACTGCTTAGTAATCTATGTGTGTGTAACTAATGCAAATCCAGCTATAGTCTAAAATGCAATGCAAATGAGATGCAAAGTCCATTTAGTTCGCTATAACTAATGCTCTGATACCAATCTGTCACACCCTCAAAATCCGCTATCGGGATTTTACCGTCAGGCGTGTGACACACAGGATCTTAGATAGCATTAGTTACACCAAACACAGTAATTACAAAACATAACATAAGTAATTAGTTGTTTAAATCAAACATGAGTGTTTCAGACTGCGGAAGCGTTTCAATATAGAAATCAACAGTGAATCGTTTCAACATGCGTTTCAACCATAGCGTTTCAACAAATAAAAACAGTTGGTAGTGATGTATGCCATGCATGCATCCTAGCTGAGTTCTTAATCTCGTGCGTTTCTGTGCCTGAGGAAACATGCTAAAATGTGTCAACATAAAGTTGGTGAGTCCACAGGTTTAATCAACAAGAAATGTACCGGAAAGCGTTTCATATGTTTCATCAACCAGAACTGTGTCCAAAAAAGCGTTTCACATGGTTAGTATATAAAGCATATCGATAGGTCGCGAGCCTATAAACAAGTTAGTTAGTGTTTCAAACCGAAGCTGACTGTGTGTGTTTAGTGCCTTTCCACCACGTCTTAACCGACGTGGCAATCGTTACAGGTCAATTAGCAACCGTTCGACCTCCAATCAAGCTAGCGCGACTAGCCGGGCGGGGTTTGTCAGACCCAGTAGTATACTCAAATTACCTCGCTAATCGTGTTACTAACGGGTTGATACTGTAAGGACTTTCAAATGCGTTTCGCACTAACATAACAAGCGATATCAATAATACTGGCAACATGACAAAAATAGTGTTTGCATGTTTCTCCCCCAAAAAGAAAAGAAAGTAAAAGGGGCCGTGGAACTCACCTCGAGCGTAGAGCAACAAAGTAATTGTAAATCAAAAAGAGGATTCCAATTAACCTGTGTTTCATTCAGTATATATATATATATATATTAATATCATTATGAGTATAATAACTGTACGGTTACAATCGGTTCGGTGTCGATTATATTATATGTTACAACACTTAAGTTAATATTACGATTTCGTTAAATCGAGGTTTAGTTTTCATTTGATATTTGGAGGTTTTTAATATCTAAAAAATGATATAAACGGTTATGTTGTGATCCCATGAAAATGGACTATACTATTTGACCATTTTAATTTAGAGAAAGAAATATTAAGTTTAAAGACAGGTTTAAATAACCTTTATATATATATATATATATATATATATATATATATAATATATATATATACATATAATATTTCTGCTTTAAACAATGATATATAGATAATGGTTTACCCTAAATAATAATTTAGTGATTCAACCCCTTATTTAAAGTCTATTTTTATAAAAATAATTATGTATAAATTTGTAAATAATTTTATAAAAATTATTAAGGTTTTTAAATGAAATAAATTTACAGAAAATAATTATGAAGCATTTAAAATAAGGGAAGTTTGTAAAACTTATTTTTACGATTTTTAGAAAATTTATGTATTTTTTTAAAGCTTAAAAAGGCTTCAAAAAATAAAAGAGGTTGCCCGGGTTCGAACCCGGGACCTCAAGGATGGCAAGGGAACATGGACCGGTGAACCAAGGCCGCAGCCGCGGCAAACCATGGTTCCAATTGGTTTTAAACATTAACAGAAAGAACCCCCAAATTGCCATGAACCCTAATTTGTACAGATCCAAAATTGATCCCCAATTCGATCCTGTTAATGATTTTAAACTTAGGGCTTTCATTGCCCATATAAATCGAGTGTGAAGATGTGTTTAATTACCCAAAAATGGTCGAATTCGATGAACACAGGTGATGAGCAAGTCGCGATGGAGTTTGAATCCAATTCGTGTGCAACCTCAATGAAAATCAAATTAACTTCGTGTGTAGCTTCGTGTGATGTTGTAGTTGCAAAGCCCTATGTCAATTTCGTACAAGAAAACTCGGAGGTTCGATTTCAATTGAGTTGCAGGTCCTCGGCCATGGAGAGGATCGAAGGTGGTGTTATGGTTTGTTGTAGGTGCGATTGGAAGTGTAGGCAGATTAGGACTATATATAGGATCGATTTGGTCGCATAACTTGATTATTATTATCGTTTAAGTGGATTGTAGTATGTATGTTAAAGTGGGTTCGGTTTAGTGGTCCATTACCTGAATTGTGATTACTTTTTCCCCAATTAATCGCTGTATTATTGTTGGAAATTCAACCACGATCGTAGTGGCGCTTTGTGGTTCAAATGGACCGTTTTTTAGGTCGTTTGGGGCCTCGCCGGAGCCGCGGCCGGCGGCCGGATTCCGGTGGCCGGAAATGCGGGGGGGTCGAGGGTTGGGTTAAACAATTTACAGAATGGTCCCTGTGGTTTGAAATGTTTATATTTTATGCTTTAAGTGTTTTAAAACCAAGTTTTAAAATTTACAGAAATCCCCCCTGGACTTATAATCCAATTTTAATAAATTCTATAAATAATAATATTTTCATTATTATTATTTTTATCATTATTAACATTTTTTTAATAATAATAATATTATTATTATATCATTGTTTTATTATTATTAATATTATTCAATAATAATAAAAAAAAATGAATACTAATTTGTAAATTCACCTAACTATTATATAAAAAAAAAAAATTCCGGGTTGTCACATATAGGTCTAAACTTTTTATTGTGTCAATACATTTTGGAGAGAGTATATTCCTCCAAATACAATGTTTAAATTCTGTGTATTCTGTGTTATAGTAAACGTCCTTTGTGTATTCTGTATATTTTTTTGGACGAGTTTCTATTGGGTTGTAGTATCGTGATACTCCCCAATACCTGTAATCGATGCTGGAAGTTGTCTGTAACTTTTGATCGATTCCGTATATAACTGTTGAATCTTCTCTGTTTCTTCTTCATTAGAAGTCATTGAAGATTTTTTATTCTGTATAGGCTGTATAAGGATTCCTTTGCCTTTAGCGTTCTTCCTTTCCATCTGCAATGAACCACTTATTTATATTTCTAGATAACATATCTGCTATCCCATGTTTTTTCCCTTTAATGTTCAAAATTTATAAAATATCCATTTCCTTGTATTATGTTTTGTAGATTTACCCATCGTGTCCTGTTCATCTTTTTACTTTGATCATTTTTAATAAATTTAACTATTGCTTCACAATCCGTTCGAACTGTGAATTCTTTATGTAAAAATATTTTAAATTTTTCGAGGGAATAAATTAATGCTTGTATTTCAAACTATATTTGTCCAATTATTTTTATTTTGAAAATTTCCGCTTGTATAAGCATATATTTTTTCTTCATTTTTTGGACTGTATTTATTTGGTTTACATAGAAGGACTGCTCCCCATCCTTCTTTGCACCCATCTGTTTCTATTATTATATAGTCTGTTACTAATGGTAATTCTAATGGTTTAATATTTTTAACCATATTTTATTTTCTTTTACTATCTTTATATCTTCACTGTTAAATACATTTGTCCATTTTTTGTCGTTTTTACTGTATAATGGTCCTACTAATTTTGATAGATTGGGAATAAATTTTCTAGCATAATTTACCAATCCCAAAAAAGCCTGTATTTGTTTAAGGTTTTCAAATTTTCAGGAAAACTCAAAATTTTTGTAGATATATGTGGCTGTAATTCTATTTGGCATTTCCAATTCTAACCCAAGAAAAGAGATTTTCTTTTAAATAACTCCTTTTCTTTTTAGAAACCACTATACCGTTTCTTTTGATTTCATTGAATATTTCTTGTAAATGCTGTTCATGTTCCTGCACAGTGTTACTGGCTACCAATATATCATCAATACATACTAGACAAAAATCATATTTTAAAAATATACTGTCCATAAATCTTTGAAAAATAGAAGGTGCATTTTTTAATCCGAAACTTAGTACATTCCATTCGTATTGCCCTTCTGAACATGTATTAGCTGTCCATGGTTTAAAGCTTTCTTCAAGTTTTAATTGATTGTATCCTGATTTAAAATCAAATTTTGAGAATACTTTCCTTTGTTGTATAGACTTAATAAGATGTCTTTGTTGGAAATATTATACCCATCGTCTATTGTATTATCATTTAATCTTTTGTAATTATAAACTATCCTAGCTTTTTCTCTTTTTATTTCACTGTGATTTCTTACTATAAAAGCTGCTGTTCTATGAGGACTTTCTGATTTTCTAATTAATCCTTGTGATATCATCTCAGGGATTTGCTTTCTAAATCTCCTTTGTCTAATGGGCTGTATTCTATATTACTTGTTCTTATGGTAATATCTGGGTTTTTTAATTTAAATTTACAAACATATTGCACTTTTGATTTTGTTATATCTCTCCTATTAATCCTATCTTTTCAAGGTGTAAAATCATAGGATGATTTAAACTTTTAGTTATGTCTCTTCCTTTTTCTAACTCGTGATTTAAAAATTCTGTTAACAATTTCATACTTTCATTTTCTATGAATTCTGTTCTAAGTATATGTTTTTTTTTTAAAAAATCTAAATTACCTTGTCCACCACGCTTCTGCGCAATCTCTGATGTATATTATATCGTAATGTTGGAATAGTGTAAATGTTTTACTAAAAGTAATAAAATGTCTTGTTAATGTAAGTGCGCCATGGTTATTAAATAAGAAATTTAATCCAGAACAAAGTCTTTGATTTTATATATTCAGGGTTTATGTTTATTTGTGGCATAGGGTATTTTATACTATTTTTTTGAAAAGTCTAAAACTGTATTGCAATTGGTCGTAAACAATGTGTTACTGATATTAACCTGTCTTCTATTGTTCTACTTTCTATTTTATATGGTAATTTTTCATGATATTCTTTTGGCGCTAAATTATATGATATTACACTCGTAGTGGCTCCTGTATCTACTAATCCTGTTACATCTATAAACTTGTTTTGATCTAACCATATTCTACACTGTATTTTATCATGTTCATAGAACCTTGAGTTTGTATATATGTAGACTCACTATTCTCTACTGACATTTTACTAATTCTTGAGTTGTTTCTTCTTTTATTAATTTTCTAATTTACTTTCTAACTCTTAATTTTTAGTGTATGTAATTCTAATATTATTTCTAATTTTTCTAGTTTTTCTATAGTTACCTTTAAATCTTCTATTTTTCCTATTGCCTGTTGATGTATTTATTCTATATTGTATAAATTTTTAATACAAATGTAACATATTTCTTTAAAACACTTATTACATTGATACTTTTTTCTATACTAGGGAATAATCCACAATTATAGCATTTTATATAATTATTTCCTCTATTATGTATCCATTGATGTTCACATACTTCTTCTGTATTCATGTATGTATATGTTACTTTTGCTATTGGTTTTTCATCTTCACTAAATATACTGTAAATTGACTCATTATCTGAATCATCTGTTTGTATAGCCTCTATTTCATAATCATTTAACTGTTCTATAGGTTAGTTCTTTCTATATTTTTATTTTTATTTGGACATTTATTTGCTAAGTGTTTTTCATCACCGCATATAAAACATCTACATTTTTTTAGTTTGAGGTTTTTTAACATATTTATTTTTTATTATATTTGATTTGTAGTTTTATTGTATGTTGTACTTTTCCTAGTGTTTTTCTTTTTTCTCATAAAACCATAGGCTTGTGGTGTGTATATAGCTGTTTTACAAAATGCATACGAATTTCTTTTTAATTGTTCCTGTATGCTACTTCTTTACATTTTTCTTCTAGTATACCAAATGTATAGGTTATCCTAGGTCCTATTCCTAGATTTTGTGTATTTCCATATGTTTGTTTCCATGATTCATGTATGCTTTTTCCTAAATCTCCTGGCAGTTTTATGAAGTATTTATCACACAAATTATCATCTATTGCTTTACCTGTTTGTGATAATAACCTTGCAAAGTCTAATGTAAATTCATTTATGTATTTCATGTCTGCTATACTTAACTATTCTAAATTTCTAATAGCTGTATCCTGTATAAGAGTATTATTCTTTGCTGGGTCAACTCCTAGAATAAGAGTTCTTATTTGTGATGTGAATTTGTAAGGATTATCTCCTAGAGCTTTTAGGGTATTTACTGCTGATGAATCTTGAGCTTTTTACTTTGCCAAATCCTATGCTATAGGGCCTAATGTAGTTTCTAAGTATGAAACATATCCATGCTATCCTTTTTATTAGTTTCCCACATTCTTACTACTATTTGTTCCCATGTGAGTATTTCATCTCCCCATAATGTGGTTTTTGCTGTTCTAATAATACATATTTCCACTGTATAGTTGGCCTATCGGTAATCTTTTACCTGTTCCTTTATATGTAGACTGTTGTTGATAATTAACGGAAGGACTTGTCCAAGTTCTCTTCCATATATTTCATTTGTTTCACTTGTTTCTCCGTATATAAAATTTCGTGGTCGTTTTTTACTTTCCTCTTCATCTGCCATAAATATATTTCTTTTTTATAAAATCTGATATCATTGTTTTCCTTGCATAATACTTTCTACTAAGGGCAGATTATAGTATTCTTGTAAGGTTTTATAACTTTCCTCGTAAGTCATACCTAACTCTGTCATACAGTCTATTATCATGTCGTCTACTTCTTTTTGTATGTTTAATTCTGCAAATTTTTTATCTATTATTTGTTCTATTGTTTTAGTAACATTTTCGCTTTTAAAAACCTGTATCTATTTCTTCCTCTTCTTCTATCAAAGTATAATCCATATGTTCCTGTTCAAATTTTAACCACTCTGTATTTATTTCTTCTATATCCTCTGTTTCTGTATCGTATATGGGTTCATCTTCTATAATATTCATGTAGCTAAATTCTTTATTATCTTCATCATTTTCCTTATATTATCGTTTTCCTTAAAGTCTACAAATCTTATACTTTGTTGACCATCTATTTTTTCATATATGACACTTTTCTTAGGTACTAATACTGTATTGTCATTTTCCTGTAGAGTATCTAAATTCCATTCTAATCCAGCTAATTGTTCTGGATCTATCTTAATGGATCTATCATTTTTATTGATTTTGAAGCCATTGTTTGTACTATACCTTCTATGTTTACTTTGTACTTCATACCAGAGCTATTACTAGCTTTTCCTAGTACTCCTACGCTTATTACTAAGTTATTGCCTTCATAGTTTTCATAACCTTTTGTTTGTAGTGCTATTTATATTATTTATATCTTTAATATCTTTAAGTATTCCTGGTGTGCAATAGAATAGCGCTGTATTTTGACTTAAATCTACTTCCATACCTGATATAATTGTTTTTTCATTTCATTTTTTCCAACTTTTGTCTAATATTAAGGCTAATAGCTTTGTTCCTAAATTTTTTCTTCCTAAAGCCTTTACTCCTATTATTATAAACCTGTATGTATAAAATGTTTACCAGACTGTTTAATTTTTGTATAGTTTCTGTGACAATAAATCTATTTCTACTGTCCTATCTATACTCTTAGACTTTCTTCCCTACTACTTCGTATTAATGTTGTGTTAATATTAAATCTTCCTGTTTGATATAATGTTCGTGGATTTAAAATATCTAACTGATGTTGATTGTATAAATCTATATTTCTGTCTACATCAATTCATCTTCTATTTGTAGCAACTGTCTATACTATTTGAGCCTGATCCTCGTCTAATTATTCTATTTTAAAAACTATAAGATGTTATTATATCATTTATATTGCTTGTCGAGTTTCTAGCTTCCTGTATAGTTCTACTGCGTCCAGAAACTTCTTTCACTCATTTCTTATTTGCCAATGTTTTATTGGTATAGGTTTATTAATAGTTTTTGTTTTAGAGTTTATATCGTCTATGTTTAATTTTTTAACTGCTTGTGTTATTCTGTCTATTTCTTCACTAAATGTATTACTTGGTATTTATTGTTTCAAAAGTATTATACTTTTTTAGTAATCTTTCGTTTTGTTCTTTAATATAGTCTAAATTAGTATTGTATTTTTTAACTTCTTCAATAAGCTTTTCTACTAACTGTTCTATTATTTGTAACTCTATTTGCAAGTTTTACCTAAATTTATAACTAAATCTGTTAAGGTGTTTAAATGTGGATTTCAGTATGTAGACTATGTTTGCAGGTTTCTTTAATGCAACAATTTAAACTATAATTTTCTGTACTAATTGGTCTAAAAGCAGGTTATCGATGAACTCTAATTTAGAAATTCAAGTTTTTTTGCTGGAAAAATATAATTGTTCTCAATATTGAATGAAATCAAACTCCTTAGTTTTAATCCTTCCTAAGCTTCCCCTTAAAAGATTTTCTCATATCCTTAGAATTTTTATATATTAACGAAATCAACCTAATATATATATTAACAGAACATAATATGTATATCAAACCATTTTAACCCTTTTGATACTTTAATAATCGGAGCTTAATTTTCCCATAATCTTCACCTAAGAGAGTTCTCCAAAGAAAAGAGGCATCACACGCCATAAATATGGAGCTTGTCTTAGTCTTTTAGATTTTAAAGATATATTTTACTAAAATATACACCACCATTAATATTTTGTTCTTAGCCTTCTTAAATCATAGGGTAAAATGAATAAAGAGAAAGAAAAAAAATCTCAAAATGAATAAAGAGGAAAAAGGGAAGTCAACCCCAAAGTTGAGGGACCAAAGGTGTAAATGAATAAAAATCTCAAAAGTTGGTGAAAAGGTGGCATGGCTGCCCATTTTCACTCTGCACAAATCTTTGCATTCGGTTTTAGAGAGAGAAACAGCAGGGACTTTTCGATTCTTAGAGAGAGAAAGAAGAAGAAATCGGATTCAAGGTAAGAATTGATGTTTTAAGTTGTGTTTTGGCTAAGAATCCAAGAATGCATGTTCTTATGTGTGTGTGTTTGTGTTCGGGTTGCACTGTGTGTGTGTTTTAGGTGTAGAAACGACTGGGAAGTTAAGAAAGGGCATCCAAAACCCGAAGACAAACTAAGGTGAGTTTCTAGACCCCTTTTTACCTGTTTTTAATGCTTTGGGGCTGGAAAATGCATGTAAGTATGTTTGTATAAACTTGGATTTATACCCGTATGATTGAATGTATGATGTATGTGTTTATGTTAAGTTTTGCCTAGAATCATGTGAGCATGTTTAGAACTAGGCATTATGATGTTTAGGATTTGGAATATGAATTAGATACATGACCAGGTGATTTTTTTAAGTGTTGAAGAGTCCAATAGGACTCATACGACCAACAGTGTGGTCGTATGACCAGGTGATATTTTTCTAAGTGTGTTGAAGAGTCCAATAGGACTCATACGACCAACAGTGTGGTCGTATGACCAGGTGATATTTTTCTAAGTGTGTTGAAGAGTCCAATAGGACTCATACGACCAACAGTGTGGTCGTATGACCAGGTGATATTTTTCTAAGTGTGTTGAAGAGTCCAATAGGACTCATACGACCACAGGGTGGTCGTATGACCAGCTGATATTTCTAAGTATAGGATGAAAAGTCCAATAGGGCTCATACGACCAGCAGTGCTCTTACGCCTAACAGGGCTCATACGCCCAAGGGGCTTATACGCCCAACAGGGCTCAAACGTCCAGAACACTTAGAATTTTTACAGAATTTCCTACAAATCCGAAGTTCGAGGTTTTGACCAGGTTGACTAGGGTTAATAAATGATGATGTTTTATGCATGTAATGATGATTATGATTAACCCTTATTATTACTGATATTATTATCATGTATTATTATTGTTAACAATATTAT
Source organism: Flaveria linearis (assembly GCA_024085815.1). Taxonomy (NCBI): domain Eukaryota; kingdom Viridiplantae; phylum Streptophyta; class Magnoliopsida; order Asterales; family Asteraceae; genus Flaveria; species Flaveria linearis. Next base: position 58,395,978 of record CM044002.1, read on the forward strand.
TAATAAAATATTATTAAGTATGGTATGATGCTATGTATGATGATGAATGTATGATGATGAATGTATGATGATGAATGTATGATGAGTGTGTATGTTCCTTGTAATTGTGTATGCTCATCTTTCTGAAACTTTACGAATAACGAGAATGAACCAATGAAGTATTATGTATCGTAAAGTGAAAGATAATAAAAGAGGAACATGATGATGAATGCATGTATTAACGAATGAACGAAAGAGAAGAATGATGATGAACACATGCATTAATGAATGAACGAATGAACGTATGAAAGGCTTGCAAGCAAATGAATGGAGGTGCACACCCCTGGCAGGTGTTAGCTCAACTGTGATGCGGGTTAGCTACCCCGAAGGATGCACACAGGGTCAATCTTTAAGATTGATAATGAGGTGAGCAACTTTGTGTTGCACAGACTCGGTAGCAGGCAATCCGTGGGTTTGCCACTGAGGTGAGCAACTATGTGTTGCAACAGACTTGGCTAACATATTGATAATGAGGTGAGCAACTACGTGTTGCAACACCTCGGTTAGCAGGCAATCGTGAGATTGCCACTGAGGTGAGCAGCCGTGTGCTGCAACAGACTGGCTAAACATATGATAGAATGAGAAACGTAATGTGAATGTATGAATGAAATGAATGAACGTACGAAGGAATGTAATGAACATATGAATGAAAGAAATGATCGTACGTATGAAATGAAATGTAGAATGTATGTAATGTATGAATGAATGAAAGTAAGATACATACGAATGGTAGAACTAATATGAAAGAAAAATACGAATGTAACGATGAACGCACACTAACGAGGTTTAATGAATGAACGACAAAGATAATAATAATATTATCTGTGTACGTACTTGTGTGACCGCATATAAGTAAAGAAAGGTTTTCCTTGAGACGAAAAGCAAAGTATTTTAAATTATAAAACTAGAACTCACTCAGCAACGCTGACTTTTATGTATTTTCCAGTTGGCAGGTAACAGGTTGCTAAGGATGCACACGTGATGGCTACTTGGCGGGCAAGACTGACACCCATTTATGTTTTGACAACACTGTTGTTTTGTAATTCATGCAACTAATTATTTGTGAATTCCTAAACTAGAATGTATGCTTAGCAACAGTGTTTAAAATGAATGATGGATTTTTATTAAATTATTCCGCTGCTTTAATTTATAATATACGAGTTGTTTTATGCTGTGAATGACCAACTGTGAGGTGCCCGGGAAGGGGCCTACAAGTTGGTATCAGAGCTAAAGTTTAAGTGAACGGGTAAATTTCAAAAATAAACCTTAACTTAAACTGAGAATGGACGGAAAGAGGGATGTCAGCCCGTAGCCATGTGCCATCAGGTATTGCTTTCTTAAAAATCTACCAGACTTATGTGTGTGTGCTATATGATTATGTTTCTTAGTAGATTCAGGTACTGATGTAGTCAGGATAGGGAATGCTTGGGGTTGAAAGTAAGTAAGTGGCTAATCACAACTGGCCACTGTAATTAGGGACTTACTATACTTGACATAAATGAGTTGTTCCTTGAATGACTGTTTTAGTGTTTGAATCTTATAGTGCATAGGAAAATGGCTGGGAAGAAACCTTCTAAGCTGCTAGAGGTAGAGGTCGTCCGCGTACGACTAGGAACAATACTAAGCAGCTCCTAAGACGGCTCCTGTTAACCCCGAGGTTCCTGACCGAATGAAGAAACAGAGAATGCTAGTCTGAATGCCTCAGCTAGGGAGGCGATTGCTGATGAGTACACCAGGTCCTACAGGCAGTTATGCCATCTGTAGTGACTGATGTTATTCGAGCTATAAGGAACGAGGAAAGGAAGGAAAAGGAGGACAGGAGAGGGTCGACTGAAAAGGAGAGCAAGGAAGAAGAGGAACGACCGATCCTGAGATAGTATATCTGATGAGGAAAGATGATGTAGTAGGGGTGACGACCAAGGGGTGCAGTTATGGGGCATTTCAGAGGTGCAAGCCCCGACTTTCGATGGCATGGCACTGCTGCACCCGCTCAACGATGGGTAAAAGAGATGGAAGCGGTACTCGAGATCAGCGAGTGCCGTGAGGATCAGAAGGTGAAGTTTGCCACCCCTCCTTTACTGACTCAGCACTATACTGGTGGACAATATGTCCAAGCTGAGGGTTCCAGGGCCATCGGGAAAATGAAGTGGTCCGAGTTGAAGAAGCTAGTAATTGAGGAATTCTGTCCTCACAGAGAACTTGATAAGGTCGAGAGGGATTTCCTGCAACTCGAGGCAGGAACCATGACACACCAGCAATAACACTACCAAATTCAATGAGATGGCGAGGCTGGTGCCGGATCAGGTGACACTGGTATCTCGAAGATTAACCGGTACATTCAGGACTGCCAGCTGACATCCGTAGGCACTTGATTACTGCCCGACCGAGCACCTTAGGTCGGCAGTAGACTTAGCTGGGAGGCTCTATGACGAAGGGAAGTGATGGTGGTGGAGGCAAAGAAAGCCGGTGGTGCTAACCGGAACTGGAATGGAAACGGTTCGGGCATGGTGGCTTTACCCCGAATAACAGAAGCTAGAAGGGATGACCGTAGGGTGGGGTCACCAAGCTCGGGACCCAAAAGGTGTGACAGTGTGGTAAGGAGCACGGTGGTGAGTGTAGATAGGGGTTAAACGTCTGTTTCAGGTGTGGGAAATCCGGTCATATGGCTAGAGACTGTAAGGCTACGAGGGTTTCAACTGCGGTGAAGTGGGGCATATGAGTAAGGATTGCAAGAAGTCGAGGGCCGAGAGTTCGGGGGAAAGAAGATGGCAGGAACTGAGGGGCAGAAGACGAGTGCCAGAGCTTTCACTATGACCAGGGAGGAGGCTAGGAACGGACCCCGATTTGTGTCAGGTACGTTTCTAGTAAATCAAACTCTGCTTCTGTGTTATTTGATTCTGGTGCTAGTAAGAGTTTCATTTCGCTACTTTCTTCTTTGCTAAAGTGCCTGTTAGTAGTAAATGCATTGATGACCCTTTGAAGTAGAAACAGCTATTGGTAATTCCACTAGAGTTACTGATGTGATAGAGGACTGTGCCATAGAGTTAGAAGGTCATAGGTTTGCTGCTAGATTACATGTGATGCCCCTAGGTGGATTTGATGTAGTACTAGGGATGGACTGTTGGCAACCTATGAAGCGAATATCGTATGTCAAAAAGAAATGATTAGACTGACGGCATCTGACGGGAGTCTGGTAACGATATACGGTGATCGAGTCACGATGATTCGAAGGTGATTCGATGGCGGTGGCAGGCAAGAGCATGAGGCGTGGTGCAGCGCCTACTTATGTTACGTAAAGGATGTGGAAGCGCCACACCACAACTTCCGATTTCCGGTTGTGCGTGAGTTTCCAGATTGTGTTCCCGGAAGACTTATCGGGATTGCCACCTGACCGTGAAATTGAGTTCAAATCGATCTGATACCCGTGCCCAACCCGTTGCTAAAGCACCGTATCGATTGGCTCCGACTGAGATGAAGGAGTTGATGGAGCAACTGCAAGAGTTGCTTGACAAGGGCTTTATTAGACCGAGTATCTCTCCCTGGGGTGCTCCGGTCTTGTTTGTGAGAAAAAGGACGGTAGCATGAGAATGTGTATCGACTACCGTGAATTGAACAAATTGACAATAAAGAATCGGTATCCGTTCCGAGAATCGATGACTTGTTCGACCAGCTCCAGGGTGCCAGTTGGTTCTCGAGGATAGATCTTCGATCTGGCTATCACCAGTTGAAGGTGAAGGAGCAGGACATTCCTAAAACAGCTTTCCGTACGCGTTATGGACACTATGAGTTTCTCGTTATGTCATTTGGTCTAACTAACGCGCCAGCTCTTTTTGGATTTGATGAACCGAGGTGTCGGCCAATGTTAGATAAATCAGTATTGTGTTCATCGATGATATTCTGATTTATTCGAGGAGCGAAGAAGAGCAACCGGTCACATTCGGGAAGTGTTGGAGACTTTGAGGAGGGAGAAGCTGTATGCTAAGTTCTCCAATGTGCGTTCTGGCTATGCGAGGTACAATTTCTTGGTCACGTGTAAATGCAGAAGGAATAATGGTGGATCCAGCAAGGTTGAGGCTGTGATGCATGGAATCACCAAAGACCCATCCGAGATTCGTAGCTTCTTAGGATTGGCAGCTACTATAGGAGATTTATTCAAGACTTCTCCAAGATAGCCTCCCCTTTGACAAAATTGACCCTAAGGACGTGAAATTCGTGTGGGGTCAAGAGCAGGAGAATGCCTTTGAGGAGTTGAAGACAAGACTAACACAAGCTCCTGTTTTGACTTTGCCCGAGGGGAATGAAGACTTAGTGGTCTATTCAGATGCATCTTATTCTGGGCTAGTTGCGTGTTGATGCAACGTGGAAGGGTAATAGCCTATGCATCTCGACAACTGAAAACTCACGAAGTCAACTATCCCACGCATGATCTTGAACTAGCTGCGGTGGTTTTTCCGCGTTGAAGATTTGGCGGCACTATCTATACGGGACGAGTGCACCAATCTTCACCGACCACAAAGCTTGAAGTACTTCTTCGAGCAGAAAGATCTTAACATGAGTAGAGGCGATGGGTGGAACTAATAAGGATTATGATTGCGAAATCCATTACCATCCGGGCAAGGCCAACGTGGAGGCCGATGCTCTTAGTCAAAAAGAACGACCTGAGCCGATTCGGGTGAAGGCTTATCAGCTGATCATGACCCCCGATGTGATGACACGTTTAAGGAGTTTCCAAGACGAGGCTTTGAAAGAAGATCGTCTTAACTCTGAAAGGATTGAAGGCCTAGTTACGGAATTGGGTGAGAACACTCTTGTGTTAAGATCCGATTTGGGCGAATGTGGATTCCTCGATACGGGGATCTACGTGAAAAGATCATGGATAGGCCCATAAGACTCGATACTCCATTCACCCCGTGCTACCAAAATGTACCACGATATGAAGAGGATTACTGGTGGCCGGGTATGAAACTGCGACGTAGTGGAGTACGTGAGTAAATGCCTAACTTGCTTACAAGTAAAGGCAGAACACCAGAAGCCTTACGGGAAGATCCAACCGTTGGATATACCCGAGTGGAAGTGGGAGCACATCACCATGGACTTCATTACGAATTACCACGTACCCCAAAAGGGTACGATGCCATATGGGTGATAGTTGACCGACTAACAAGAGTGCCCACTTCCTACCGATCCGCGAAACGTACTCATCTGAAAGATTGGCGGATCTGTTCATCAAAGAAATTGTAGCTCGTCATGGTGTGCCGGTGTCTATTGTGTCTGATCGTGACACCCGGTTTACCTCTAAGTTTTGGAAGAGATTTCACGATGCAATGGGGACGAGACTACATTAGTACAACATATCACCCTCAGACAGACGGTCAGTCTGAGAGGACGATCCAAACACTCGAGGACATGCTTCGGGCGTGCGTGATCGATTTTGGAGGAAGTTGGGACGACCACCTGCCGTTAGCAGAATTCTCGTACAACAACAGTTATCATGCCAGCATTGGCATGCCACCTTACGAGATGCTATACGGTAGGAGATGTAGGACGCCCGTGTGGATGCTGGGGAACATTGGGCAGAAAGAGTTAGGAGGTGTTGAGGTGGTCGAAGCTACGACTGAAAAGTTGGAAAAGATCAAGGCCTTCATGAAGGCGGCGAAAGATAGACAAAAGTCGTATGCTGACAAGAGGCGAAGACCGATAGAGTTCAAGGTTGGTGACCGAGTCATGTTGAAGGTCTCGCCCTGGAAGGGAATCATTAGATTCAGGAAACGAGGTAAGCTAAGCCCGAGATACATAGGACCTTTCCGAATTATCGCACGAGTAGGAGAGGTGGCCTATCGACTTGAGTTGCCAGATGAGTTAAGTGGAATTCATCCCACATTCCATGTATCTCATCTGAGGAAGTGCTTAGCTGATGAAGATATGATTGTCCCACTGAGGATATTGAAGTAGACGAACGGCTCAATTACGTAGAGCAACCTGTGGCGATCATTGATCGTAAGGAGAAGAGGTTAAGGAATAAAGTGGTTCCTCTTGTGCGTGTACAGTGGAAGCACAGGAAGGGATCCGAGTCTACGTGGGAGACTGAAGAAGAAATGAGACAACACTACCCACATCTGTTTGAGGAATAACAGGTTTCGGGGACGAACCTATATAAGGGGGTGGACTTGTAACACCGTAATTCTTATTAAAAAGAGATAACAAATAAAGAGAAAGAAAAAAAAAGAGGAAAAAAGGGAAGTCAACCCAAAGTGAGGGACCAAAGGTGTAAATGAATAAAAATCTCAAAAGTTGGTGAAAAGGTGGCATGCTGCCCATTTTCACTCTGCACAATCTTTGCATTCGGTTTTTAGAGAGAGAAACAGCAGGGACTTCGATTCTTAGAGAGAAAGAAGAAGAAAATCGGATTCAAGGTAAGAATTGATGTTTTTAAGTTGTGTTTTGGCTAAGAAACCGAGAATGCATGTTCTTAGTGTGTGTGTTTGTGTTCGGGTTGCACTGTGTGTGTGTTTTAGGTGTAGAAACGACTGGGAAGTTAAGAAATGGCATCCAAACCCGAAGACAAACTAAGGTGAGTTCGAGACCTTTTTACCCGTTTTTAAATGCTTTGGGGCTGGAAAATGCATGTAAGTATGTTTGTATAAAACTTGGATTTTATACCCGTATGATTGAATGTATGAATGTATGTGTTTATGTTAAGTTTTGCCTAGAATCATGTGAGCATGTTTAGAACTAGGCATTATGATGTTTGGGATTGGAATATGAATTAGATACATGACCAGGTGATTTTTTTAAAGTGTTGAAGAGTCCAATAGGCTCATACGACCAACAGTGTGGTCGTATGACCAGGTGATATTTTTCTAAGTGTGTTGAAGAGTCCAATAGGACTCATACGACCAACAGTGTGGTCGTATGACCAGGTGATATTTTTCTAAGTGTGTTGAAGAGTCCAATAGGACTCATACGACCAACAGTGTGGTCGTATGACCAGGTGATATTTTTCTAAGTGTGTTGAAGAGTCCAATAGGACTCATACGACCAACAGGGTGGTCGTATGACCAGCTGATATTTCTAAGTATAGGATGAAAAGTCCAATAGGGCTCATACGACCAGCAGTGCTCTTACGCCTAACAGGGCTCATACGCCCAAGGGCTTATACGCCCAACAGGGCTCAAACGTCCAGAACACTTAGAATTTTTACAGAAATTTCCTACAAATCCGAAGTTCGAGGTTTTGACCAGGGTTGACTAGGGTTAATAAATGATGATGTTTTATGCATGTAATGATGATTATGATTAACCTTATTATTACTGATATTATATCAGTGTATTATATTGTTAACAATATTATTAATAAAATATTTTAAGTATGGTATGATGCTATGTATGATGATGAATGTATGATGATGAATGTATGATGATAATGTATGATGAGTGTGTATGTTCCTTGTAATTGTGTATGCTCATCTTTCTGAAATTTACGAATAACGAGAATGAACCAATGAGTATTATGTATCGTAAAGTGAAAGATAATGAAAGAGGAACATGATGATGAATGCATGTATTACGAATGAATGAAAAGAAGAATGATGATGAACACATGCATTAATGAATGAACGAATGAACGTATGAAAGGCTTGCAAGCAATGAATGGAGGTGCACACCCCTGGCAGGTGTTAGCTCAACTGTGATGCGGGTTAGCTACCCCGAAGGATGCACACAGGGTCAATCTTTAAGATTGATAATGAGGTGAGCAACTTTGTGTTGCAACAGACTCGGTTAGCAGGCAATCCGTGGGGTTGCCACTGAGGTGAGCAACTATGTGTTGCAACAGACTTGGCTAACATATTGATAATGAGGTGAGCAACTACGTGTTGCAACAGACTCGGTTAGCAGGCAATCGTGAGATTGCCACTGAGGTGAGCAGCCGTGTGCTGCAACAGACTTGGCTAACATATGATAGAATGAAAGAAGTAATGTGAATGTATGAATGAAATGAATGAACGTACGAAGGAATGTAATGAACATATGAATGAAAGAAATGATCGTACGTATGAAATGAATGTATGAATGTATGTAATGTATGAATGAATGAAAGTAAGATACATACGAATGGTAGAACTAATATAAAGAAAGAATACGAATGTAAACGATGAACGGCACACTAACGAAGTTAATGAATGAACGACGAAGATATAATAATATTATCTGTGTACGTACTTGTGTGACCGCATATAAGTAAAGAAAGGTTTTTCCTTGAGACGAAAAGCAAAGTATTTTAAATTATAAAACTAGAACTCACTCAGCAACGCTGACTTTTATGTATTTTCCAGTTGGCAGGTAACAGGTTGCGAGGATGGCACACGTGATGGCTACTTGGCGGGCAAGACTGACACCCATTTATGTTTTGACAACACTGTTGTTTGTAATTCATGCAACTAATTATTTTGTGAATTCCTAAACTAGAATGTATTGCTTAGCAACAGTGTTTAAATGAATGATGGATTTTTATTAAAATTAATTCCGCTGCTTTAATTTATAATATACGGAATTTTTATGCTGTGAATGACCAACTGTGAGGTGCCCGGGAAGGGGCCTTACAATATATTAACAGAACAGAATATGTATATCAAACCGTTTTACCCTTTTGATACTTTAATAATCGAGCTTAGTTTTCCCATAATCTTCACCTAAGAGAGTTCTCCAAAGAAAGAGGCATCACACGCCATAAATATGGAGCTTGTCTTAGTCTTTTAGATTTTAAAGATATATTTTACTAAAAATATACACCAACATTAATATTTTGTTCTTAGCCTTCTTAAATCATAGGATGATTTTTATTTTGCTTGTCGAGTTTCTAGCTTCCTGTATAAAACAGCACAGGGTTGTGCTGTATAGTTTCTAGATGTTAATATTATATCAGTTGGTGTATTTATATATATGGGATGTTCCACTAAAAATATATTTACTTAAGAAGCTAAGAAGAAATGAGGTGCTGACATGTGGCAAAACTATAAAATAGGATTAAAGGGTATTTTGGTATATTAACAATTTTGTGCTGTTTTATGAAATCTAGCACAACCCTGTGCTGTTTTATGAAATCCAACTCAACCCTGTGCTGTTTTATGAAATCCTGCACAACTCTGTGCTGTTTTATGAAATCCAGCACAACCCTATGCTGTTTTATGAAATCCAGCACAACCCTGTGCTGTTTTATGAAATACAGCACAACCCTGTGTTGTTTTATGAAATCCAGCACAACCCTGTGCTGTTTTATGAAATACAGCACAACCCTGTGTTGTTTTATGAAATACAGCACAACCCTGTCCTGTTTTATGAAATACAGCACAACCCTGTGCTGTTTTATGAAATACAACACAACCCTGTGCTGTTTTAATCCAGCACAACCCTGTGCTGTTTTATGAAATACAGCACAACCCTGTGTTGTTTTATGAAATACAGCACAACCCTGTGCTGTTTTATGAAATACAGCACAACCCTGTGCTGTTTTAAAAATACAGCACAAAAACGTTAAATGCAGCACAATTTCACCTAATTTGTTTTTTTTATAAAAAAATATAGCAATACTATACTCAATTTAAAGAGAAAAAAATGCTTGATTTTATGGTGTAATTTTTTTTAAAAAATAATCTAGCATGAAAAAGTTATAAACGTTTAAAAAATTAGGGGAAACTCAAAAAAGTCAACAAAAGTGGTTACATACAAAAAATACCCTTCCAGTTTTTTATTTGCAACTTTATTATCTTAAACATTGATTAAGAAATGGAAGGCTAAGATCATATTTTACATTTTTTAGGCAAAAATTTTTCTTAATAGAACCTCCCCCTATATATATATATATATATATATATATATATATATATATATATATATATATATTATTTTTTGTAAACTAATTGATAAATAAAATAAATTACAAACTAAAATAAAAAACCCATAAATACTCAAACATTTAAGCGCTTTAGAATAAAATATAATTAGCAATCTAAATTCCAAAGTTGCTACTGGATGATGGCAAACATGGTATGTTGACGAAGGAGATCTGCGTCGTGGGGGACTGACCAAAGTGTTGACGCGCGGCGCCACCTCTTGTCGTGGGGTCATGGTGGTTGGCGACCCCCCCCGGCCCGAACATCCTGAATGAGTCCGAGCCCGGCTTTTAATAGCTAATCAAACCATGAACCACTGAATTTAACCAAAAACCGATATAGCCAAACAATCTTGTTAAGGTTTGTGATTAACCGATAAATCGGTTATTGTTATGGTTCAGTGTGTTTCATAACTGAACTTTAACAGAAACCGAACCAATTAAAATTATAAAAAGCTCAATTTAAATTTTTATCATTTCTAAATATATAAGTATATGTGCAATCTATCAGCATTAGTTATAGCGAACTAAAATGGACTTGCATCTCATTTGCATTGCATTTTAGACTATAGCTGGATTGGCATTAGTTACACACACATAGATTTCTAAGCTATGGATGCTTGAAAACTTTTACTTTAACATACGGGAAGGTTGAGTGCCTAATTCAAGTGATTTCAAACTCCAAAACCTCGATTGTTATTAATGGATTCCAAAATCTCGTCAAAGTCTATGTCCCACCACTGAATACTTGCAATGCTGGAAGAGTAAGATGCCTGTATCTCGGGGTGTTCTGTCTAGGCAAGGTATTCGCATATATCCAAATCAACCGATGGACCTGTTTACCTTACCTGGGAACCCTTGGGATGAGTATCTGCTTATAGGTACGTATGTTTCAACAAAGTTGTGGTTGACTAAATACTTTGATTAGTCAACGTACTCGCTTTGATTCACGAATCAAACGAATACACTCGGAACATCTCATTGTCATGTTGAATAATTCTTGTCCTTGATTTCGTTTCCCGAAATAAACTATTCAAGATTTGAACACCACAGCAAATTCTATCGTACTCATCATCTTCGCTAGTGTTAATAGATAGCACTCAGTACTTGACAAGGTATGTTATCACGAATGGGAGAAGCCATGAATGACCATGCAAAGCAGATTAGAATCACGGGTGCACACGTAATTGTAATTTGTCGTGCATGAGAATTCTGGTAACTCTATTAGGTGATAACAGTCATAGTCAGTACAAAATTTTCGTTTCTATACTTGGAGACATAAAGTCTCGGTTCTCATGAAACCTCACTATAGATATGCAAACAAATCTTTCATTTCTACTAGTATGAAACAGATTATTGTTATCAATAGTTATTAATCGATAGTGACTGTCATGTATTGTGAATACGTAGAATCATGTCTGGACGAAGAATTGGACGCCCACCTAGACAAGAAAACATTAATCTCACACAAGCTGAACTCGATGCCATCATAAATGAGCGTGTTGCTGAAGCGCTCGAGGCGTTCGAACAGACCAGGAACCAAATCAAAACAACAATATCAACCAGAACCAAACCAAGGAGGTAAACCTCTGTCAAATAGATCTTTTGGATCAAATCCTTGATACTCTACGTAACAATCCTTAAATCATTAATGTATCCACTCATTCCAGGTCAAGCAGTCTGCACTTTCAAGATGTTCATGGACTGCAAACCTCATTCCTTCAAAGGCTCCGAAGGTGTTGTTACCCTCCTTCGTTGGATTGAGAAGCTGAATCCGCCTTTGCAATGTGTAACTGTCCAGCAGAAAACCGTGTCAAATATGCTTCCGGCACTTTGGAAGGACCAGCTTTGACATAGTGGAACTCACAGGTCCAAACCTTAGGACTTGATACTGCTAACAGTATGCCTTTGGAAGACTTCAAGGTTCTGATGAAAGAAGAGTACTGCCCCAGGAGCGAAGTCCAAAAACTGGAGGCAGAATTTTGGAATTTAAAGATGGTTGGTTCAGACATTGAGGAGTACACGACTCGTTCACACGAGTTGGCGGCATTATGTCCTCAGATGGTGACTCCAGCCTACAAACGGATCGAAAAATACATTGATGGTCTAGCTCCTCAGATTCAGGCTAGTGTGATGGCTGCTGATCCTGTCACTATTCAGCAGGCCATCCGACTGGCTCATAAACTCACTGACCAAGCAGTGGCACAGGGCACCTTGCCTAAACGTGGCGCTGCTTCTGGTTCTTCTGATCACAAAAGGAAATGGGACGGCAATAACAACAACAAGTCTTCAAGCTCCAACAACACCCAACAACAACAGACCAAAAAGTTTGACTCTTCAAGAAGCTTCAACAATCAGAACCACAACAATTATAGCCAGGGATCGAGCAACTACGCGGGCAAGAGTCCTAAGTGTAACCGGTGCAACTTCCATCATCGTGGCCCATGTGATCGACTCCGTTGCCAGAGATGTGGAAAGATGGGTCATGCAGCCAAAGACTGCCGGGGTGAACTAATGACTCAGCAACAACACTCCAACAACACGACAGGGTGGAGTGATTAGAAGCTGCTTTAAGTGTGGTAAGGAGGGCCACTACATGAAGGATTGCCCGCAGCTAAAGTGGAAACAAGGATAGTAACGGGGGCAATGCCAAGGGTCGCGCATTCGTGATCGGTTCCGGCGAGGCAAGGGATGACCAAATGTGGTTACTGGTACGTTTCCCCTGAATGGTTGTTTTGCTTCTATACTATTTGATACTGGAGCTGATAGGAGTTTTGTTTCCAACAAGTTCATTAAGTTCTTAGATGTAACCCTAACTGTCATGGAACCTAGTTATGGGGTAGAATTAGCTGACGGAAAACTAATTGAGGCAACTCATATCGCCAAGGGTGCCGATTAGGATTATGTGGTCATGAGATAGATATAGATCTGATGCCTGTCACACTTGGTAGTTTCGACGTAGTTGTGGGTATGGACTGGCTATCCAAGAATCAAGCTGAGATCATCTGTGGAGGGAAAATCGTTCGTATCACACTTCCTAGTGGTGAAATTTTATCGGTTCAGGGCGAAAGGAGTGGCATGGTCTGTGGAATCATCTCCTACCTGAAAGCTCAGAAGTGTTTGAGTAAGGGTCATATCGCTTTCCTGGCCATGGTCACCGAAAAAGAACCCGATGAAAAGAAAATTAAAGACATCCTTGTTGTACGCGATTATCCTGAGGTTTTCCCTGAAGACCTACCCGGTCTCCCACCACATCGCCAAGTCGAGTTCCAGATTGATTTGGTACCTGGAGCCGCACCTATCGCAAAAGCACCGTACAGATTAGCTCCAAAAGAACTGCAAGAGCTGTCTACGCAATTGCAAGATCTATTGGATAAAGGATTTATTAGACCTAGTTCATCACTGTGGGGAGCTCCAGTCCTGTTTGTCAAGAAAAAGGATAGAACTTTTCGCATGTGTATTGATTACCGTGAACTGAACAAAGTGACGGTCAAGAATCGTTATCCTCTTCCACGCATCGATGATTTGTTCGATCAGCTTCAAGGGTCAAGTTTCTATTCCAAGATCGATCTAAGGTCAGGATATCATCAGCTAAGGGTTCGAGATGGAGACATTTCAAAGACTGTGTTCAGAACTAGGTATGGCCACTACGAGTTTCTGGTTATGCCTTTTGGTCTGACCAATGCACCATTAGTTATAGCGAACTAAAATGGACTTGCATCTCATTTGCATTGCATTTTAGACTATAGCTGGATTGGCATTAGTTACACACACATAGATTTCTAAGCTATGGATGCTTGAAAACTTTTACTTTAACATACGGGAAGGTTGAGTGCCTAATTCAAGTGATTTCAAACTCCAAAACCTCGATTGTTATTAATGGATTCCAAAATCTCGTCAAAGTCTGTGTCCCACCACTGAATACATGCAATGCTGGAAGAGTAAGATGCCTGTATCTCGGGGTGTTCTGTCTAGGCAAGGTATTCGCATATATCCAAATCAACCGATGGACCTGTTTACCTTACCTGGAACCCTTGGGATGAGTATCTGCTTATAGGTACGCATGTTTCAACAAAGTTGTGGTTGACTAAATACTTTGATTAGTCAACGTACTCGCTTTGATTCACGAATCAAACGAATACACTCGGAACATCTCATTGTCATGTTGAATAATTCTTGTCCTTGATTTCGTTTCCCGAAATAAACTATTCAAGATTTGAACACCACAGCAAACTCTATCGTACTCATCATCTTCGCTAGTGTTAATAAATAGCACTCAGTACTTGACAAGGTATGTTATCACGAATGGGAGAAGCCATGAATGACCATGCAAAGCAGATTAGAATCACGGGTGCACACGTAATTGTAATTTGTCGTGCATGAGAATTCTGGTAACTCTATTAGGTGATAACAGTCATAGTTAGTACAAAATTTTCGTTTCTATACTTGGAGACATAAAGTCTCGGTTCTCATGAAACCTCACTATCGATATGCAAACAAATCCTTCATTTCTACTAGTATGTAACAGATTATTGTTATCAATAGTTATTAATCGATAGTGACTGTCATGTGTTGTGAATACGTAGAACCATGTCTGGACGAAGAATTGGACGCCCACCTAGACAAGAAAACATTAATCTAACACAAGCTGAACTCGATGCCATCATAAATGAGCGTGTTGCTGAAGCGCTTGAGGCGTTCGAACAGACCAGGAACCAAAATCAAAACAACAATATCAACCAGAACCAAAACCAAGGAGGTAAACCTCTGTCAAATAGATCTTTTGGATCAATTCCTTGATACTCTACGTAACAATCCTTAAATCATTAATATGTATCCACTCATTCCAGGTCAAGCAGTCTGCACTTTCAAGATGTTCATGGACTGCAAACCTCATTCCTTCAAAGGCTCCGAAGGTGTTGTTACCCTCCTTCGTTGGATTGAGAAGCTGGAATCCGCCTTTGCAATGTGTAACTGTCCAGCAGAAAACCGTGTCAAGTATGCTTCCGGCACTTTGGAAGGACCAGCTTTGACATGGTGGAACTCACAGGTCCAAACCTTAGGACTTGATGCTGCTAACAGTATGCCTTGGGAGGACTTCAAGATTTTAATGAAAGAAGAGTACTGCCCCAGGAGCGAAGTCCAGAAACTGGAGGCAGAATTTTGGAATTTAAAGATGGTTGGTTCAGACATTGAGGAGTACACGACTCGTTCGCACGAGTTGGCTGCATTATGTCCTCAGATGGTGACTCCAGCCTACAAACGGATCGAAAAATACATTGATAGTCTAGCTCCTCAGATTCAGGCTAGTGTGATGGCTGCTGATCCTGTCACTATTCAGCAGGCCATCCGACTGGCTCATAAACTCACTGACCAGGCAGTGGCACAGGGCACCTTGCCTAAACGTGGCGCTGCTTCTGGTTCTTCTGATCACAAAAGGAAATGGGACGGCAACAACAACAACAAGTCTTCAAGCTCCAACAACACCCAACAACAACAGACCAAAAAGTTTGACCCTTCAAGAAGCTTCAACAATCAGAACCACAACAACTATGGCCAGGGATCAAGTAGCTACGCGGGCAAGAATCCTAAGTGTAACCGGT
This sequence comes from Flaveria linearis, assembly GCA_024085815.1. Taxonomy (NCBI): domain Eukaryota; kingdom Viridiplantae; phylum Streptophyta; class Magnoliopsida; order Asterales; family Asteraceae; genus Flaveria; species Flaveria linearis. The sequence continues at coordinate 58,411,508 of CM044002.1, forward strand.
GCAACTTCCATCATCGTGGCCCATGTGATCGACTCCGTTGTCAGAGATGTGGAAAGATGGGTCATGCAGCCAAAGACTGCCGGGGTGAACTAATGACTCAGCAACAACAACTCCAACAACAACGACAGGGTGGAGTGATTAGAAGCTGCTTTAAGTATGGTAAGGAGGGCCACTACATGAAGGATTGCCCGCAGCTAAAGAGTGGAAACAAGGATAGTAACGGGGGCAATGCCAAGGGTCGCGCATTCGTGATCGGTTCCGGCGAGGCAAGGGATGACCAGAATGTGGTTACTGGTACGTTTCCCCTGAATGGTTGTTTTGCTTCCATACTATTTGATACTGGAGCTGATAGGAGTTTTGTTTCCAACAAGTTCATTAAGTTCTTAAATGTAACCCTAACTGTCATGGAACCTAGTTATGTGGTAGAATTAGCTGACGGAAAACTAATTGAGGCAACTCATATCACCAAGGGGTGCCGATTAGGATTATGTGGTCATGAGATAGATATAGATCTGATGCCTGTCACACTTGGTAGTTTCGACATAGTTGTGGGTATGGACTGGCTATCCAAGAATCAAGCTGAGATCATCTGTGGAGGGAAAATCGTTCGTATCACACTTCCTAGTGGTGAAATTTTATCGGTTCAGGGCGAAAGGAGTGGCATGGTCTGTGGAATCATCTCCTACCTGAAAGCTCAGAAGTGTTTGAGTAAGGGTCATATCGCTTTCCTAGCCATGGTCACTGAAAAGAACCCGATGAAAAGAAAATTGAAGACATCCTTGTTGTACGCGATTATCCTGAGGTTTTCCCTGAAGACCTACCCGGTCTCCCACCGCATCGCCAAGTCGAGTTCCAGATTGATTTGGTACCTGGAGCCGCACCTATCGCAAAAGCACCGTACAGATTAGCTCCAAAAGAACTGCAAGAGCTGTCTACGCAATTGCAAGATCTATTGGATAAAGGATTTATTAGACCTAGTTCATCACCGTGGGGAGCTCCAGTCCTGTTTGTCAAGAAAAAGGATGGAACTTTTCGCATGTGTATTGATTACCGTGAACTGAACAAAGTGACGGTCAAGAATCGTTATCCTCTTCCACGCATCGATGATTTGTTCGATCAGCTTCAAGGGTCAAGTTTCTATTCCAAGATCGATCTGAGGTCAGGATATCATCAGCTAAGGGTTCGAGATGAAGACATTTCAAAGACTGCGTTCAGAACTAGGTATGGTCACTACGAGTTTCTGGTTATGCCTTTTGGGCTGACCAATGCACCAGCAGTTTTCATGGACCTCATGAACCGTGTCTGCAAACCTTATTTGGATAAGTTTGTCATTGTCTTCATTGATGACATACTGATCTACTCCCGTAATAAGGAAGATCATGAGGGACATTTGAGGACCATACTGGAATTGCTGAGAGATGAACAACTTTACGCAAAGTTCTCAAAATGTGACTTCTGGATGCGTGAAGTGCAATTCCTTGGGCACGTGGTGAATGAAAAGGGTATACATGTTGATCCTTCAAAGATTAAAGCAATCAAGGAATGGTCGGCACCAAAGACGCCTACTGAGGTGCGACAATTCCTTGGTTTGGCAGGCTATTACCGGAGATTCATTGAAGGATTTTCAAAATTGGCGCAACCTTTGACTTCCCTAACTCATAAGGGAATAACTTATAAGTGGGGCAACAAAGAGGAAACAGCGTTTCAAGCGCTTAAAGACAAACTCTGCAGCGCACCAATCCTAGCTTTACCAGAAGGAACTGATGACTTTGTTGTTTACTGTGATGCATCCATCCAAGGTTTGGGATGTGTACTGATGCAACGCGACAAGGTCATAGCTTATGCATCTCGACAGCTCAAGGTGCATGAGAAGAACTACACCACGCATGATCTGGAACTAGGAGCTGTAGTGTTTGCCTTGAAGATCTGGAGGCACTACTTATATGGAACCAGGTGCACGATCTATACAGATCACAAGAGTCTCCAGCACATATTTGACCAGAAAGAATTGAATATGCGGCAACGACGGTGGTTAGAGTTACTCAATGATTACGATTGTGCGATCAAGTATCATCCGGGTAAGGCTAATGTGGTAGCCGATGCCCTTAGTCGTAAGGAAACCCTAAAGCCTCGTCGGGTGCGCGCATTACAAATGACTATCCACTCTGACCTACCAGCACAAATCAGAGCTGCTCAGTCTGAGGCCTTAAAGACGGAGAATCTTAAAGCAGAATCCATGCGAGGCATGGAGAAACAGTTGGAGTTTAAAGCTGATGGGATCTGTTATTTTATGAAACGGATTTGGGTACCACAGTACGGGAATTTGCGAGAGCTGATAATGGATGAAGCTCATAAGTCACGTTACTCGATTCATCCAGGTTCAGACAAGATGTATCAAGACCTGAAAGAATTTTACTGGTGGCCGAAAATGAAAGCGGAGATAGCCACATACGTAAGCAGATGCTTAACTTGTTCCAAGGTTAAGGTGGAATACCAGAGACCATCCGGTTTACTTCAACAACCGGAAATTCCAGTGTGGAAATGGGAGCAGATCTCCATGGATTTTATCACGAAGTTACCTAGGACCCCCAGCGGATGCGATACCATTTGGGTTATAGTAGATCGCTTAACGAAATCCGCACACTTTCTGGCAATCCGAGAGACTGATCGAATGGAGAAGTTGACACGTATCTATTTAAGGGAAATAGTCTCTCGACATGGCGTGCCGATATCTATCATTTCTGATCGTGACGCTCGCTTCACTTCTCATTTCTGGCAATCATTACAACGATCATTGGGAACGCGGCTGGATATGAGTACCGCGTATCACCCGCAAACCGATGGTCAAAGTGAGCGTACGATCCAGACACTGGAAGACATGTTGCGTGCCTGTGTGATTGATTTTGGCAGCAGCTGGGAAACTCATTTACCATTGGTTGAGTTCTCCTATAATAACAGTTATCATACCTCGATCAAGGCAGCTCCATTTGAGGCACTGTATGGGCGTAAGTGCCGGTCACCTATTTGTTGGGCGGAAGTTGGAGAAAGTCAACTTACCGGTCCTGAACTTGTGCACGAGACGACTGAGAAGATCGTGCAGATCCGTAACCGTATGGCAGCAGCACGTGACCGACAAAAGAGTTACGCCGACAAGCGTCGTAAGCCATTGGAGTTTCAGATTGGTGACAAAGTACTGTTGAAAGTGTCACCTTGGAAAGGCGTGATTCGTTTCGGGAAACGTGGAAAACTAAACCCTAGGTACGTGGGACCGTTTGAAATTGTCAAACGGGTTGGTCCCGTAGCCTATCAGTTGAACTTACCTGAAGAACTCAGTGGAGTACATGATGTGTTCCATGTTTCAAACCTGAGGAAATGCCTGGCTGACGAGACTCTCGTCATACCGTTGGACGAGGTACATGTTGACAAACAACTACGCTTCATCGAGGAACCAGTGGAAATTATGGACCGAGAGGTCAAGACATTCAGACACAGTCGTATTCCTATTGTCAAAGTCCAATGGAACTCAAAGCGTGGACCAGAGTTCACCTGGGAACGGAGGATCAAATGAAATCCAAGTATCCTCATCTTTTCGTTTCAGCCTCCTCGTGAACAAATTTCGGGACGAAATTTCCTAAAGTAGGGGAGACTGTAACATCTCGTAATTTTCGGTAAATAAAAGTTAATTTTATAAAAATTTAAACAAAACCTTATGTTTCAGTTGACAACTGATACAAACTACGGGGACCAATTTGGTAAATTCAAAAAGCACCCAACCCCACCCCCCATTCACCCTCGATTTCTTCCACTTGTTTCCCTGTTTTGCTCCTCCATGTTTTGGCCAAAGAATCTGCAATAATAATTGAATTAATCTTATATAAACTATCATCTAACCATATCCAATCCTTCACAATCTTCAATTACACCTAAGAAGCATAAAAACTACACACTTGATTTCTTCTCCCGCTCGTGACCTGCAACTCATTCGAACTCCACCGTTCACCTTCCGGCGAAGCTCTTCCCCACGACATCCTTGTACTTGGTTGTGAAGCTGACACGGGCAGCCCCTTCTAACACCTCTCCCTTGACTCTTGCAACCTTCCCAATAGCAGCGTACGGTCTCCTGCAGCCCTATCTACATCGCTGCAACCTTCTGTTCAGAACATTCCACCTTCAACAGTCATCCCAACATCAACCGGGGCCCTTAGACGGTCAACGCTTCTCCGACCACCGCACCACTACTCCCCCTCGACGTCTCCCTATTCGCGACAACCTTTCACTCGCGGTGGTCGTTCCCAAGCGAGTTTCTTGTCATCAACCGCAGCCTTCGACGACAACCTTATACGGTACGTATCTCCGTTATTCGTTATGTTATGGTTTCGGGTTACGGTTTCCGCGTATACGTTTGCGTTGGGTTCATAGGTTGCGATGGTTGGGTTCGTGAACGTATGTATACATGTGTTCTGCGTTGTGTATATATATCTATATATATTAACCCCGGGTGTGTGCTACGTTGTAAATATATACATGATGTGTTGCGTTATAGATATATATATATATATGCTGCGTCGTATATATATATATATGAATGTGTTCATGCGTGTATATGTATCTATGTGTGTACGGTTATATTTAGATGCTCGGTTTCGCGCGTGTGTTCATGGGTGTATGTTGGTGGTTCGAAAGCTGCCTCCGTTGGAGCTATCGGTTGTGATCGTCTGTAGTGTGTATGTAACCTGCGAATCATATATGTAAGTGTTTATATATGTATGTATGCTGCTGTTGTATGTATGTATGCTGCTGTTTATATATGTATGTATGCTGCTGTTGTATGTATGTATGCTGCTGTTTATATATGTATGTATGCTGCTGTTGTATGTATGTATGCTGCTGTTTATGTATGTACGTATGCTGCTGTGTGCGTGACTGTATGTTGCTGCGTATGTATGTATATTGCTGCGTATGTACGTATGCTGCTGTGTGCGTGACTGTATGTTGCTGCGTATGTATGTATACGTTTCTGTTCGTATGTGTATGCTGTTGTATATGTACGTATATATGTGTGTGCGCAGGTTGTGTATGTATGTATATATGTTGCGCAGGAAGGACGAACACAGCAGCCTTCGGCTGCTGTGTACGCGGTGTATATGTGTGTATGTATGTTTTACACCTGTGTTCGGGTAGTTATATGAGTATGTATATGTATGTTTGTTGTGCGCACAAATGGCAGTAGGTGTTCATGGATGTTGTGTGTGTATATTGTGTATGTGATGACCCTGTGTGAGAATGTTGTGTGTTCATGTAAATATATATATATATATATATATATATATATATATATATATATATATATATATTGTATGGATGTGTACCGTACTTATGTGTGTATGTTGAGTGGAGAGGCATGTGGTTTCTATTATTATATAAAGATGAGTTGTGGGGGTTATGCATGTGACTATGTGTGTTGTGCGTGGGTTCTTTGTATGTAACATAATATTACATATATTATGATTACTACATAATATAAAAATACTATTATATGAAAAGCCTCAAACTTAAAGTCTAACTGTAAATCATAAAGTATACACAGGTTTGAAATTAAAATTCATTAAACCAAAGGCAGCAATGTCTATCACTAATAGGTGGTGGGTTTCTAATTTAAAGTGGGTGCGTATTCATTTTAAATATATATATATTTCTGTCGATGCAAATATACAAAGAAGTGGGATCGTGCTGTATATATGGGTGTATGTATATATGCAGTTAGGTATGGAACTTGCATGGGTAGTAGCTATGTAGTTTTAGGATGCATGTTTCTATGACATTTTTCACAAGCACTAACTTATTAACAATGATACTAAAAGAAAAATATTAATGTGAATCATGCATTACAAAATACAGTTTGGTTTTTGAAGGAATACTTATTATTTTACAAGTATTTTTACAAAGGTGATCATATATTAATTCTGTATGTATGCTTAGGAATGGTAAATTATATGCTTGTATTGTGTTAATCATTCTTGCTTATGAATGGGTGGTATCGATAGCCTGCATCGTAACCGAGACGTGAAACGCGAAACCATACGATCACAATATTGATATTTAATATTAATTGAATATTAAATGAAACTCAGGTTAATTGGAAACCATCTCTTTTGGTGCTTACATTTTTTTCGTTGCAACGCACTCGAGGTGAGTTTCACGGCCCCTTATTACTTTCTTTCCTTTTTGGGGGAGAAAACATGCAAACATATTTTATGAATGGTTGCCAGTATTATTGATATCACTTGTTACGTTAGTGCAAACACATAACATGTCCTCACACAATCGAACCGTTAGTAATGGGATTAGCGAGGTAATTTTGAGTAGTACTACTGGGTCTGACAAACCCCGCCCGGGCTAGTCGCGCTAGCTTGATTGGAGGTCAAACGGTGCTTTATTGACCTAACATTTGTCACGGTCTTGCGAGACGTGACGGGGATACAACAAACACATATAGGACGTAAACAGTCAGCTTCGGTTCGAAACGCTAAGTAACAAGAACAGAGGCTAGCTACCTAACGATATGCAATATATACTAAACCATTGAAACGCAAACTATGGATACGCTTACAAACACATTTCTTGTTGTTTAAACCTGTGAACTCACCAACTTTATGTTGACACATTTTAGCATGTTTTCTCAGGTCACAGAAACGCACAAGGTTAAGAACTCAGCTAGGATGCATGCATGGCATACATCACTACTCAACTAATTTGTTTGGTTAAACGTTATGGATTCTTATGGTTGAAACGCATGTTGAAACAATTTACTATTGATTTCTGTTTTTGAAACGCTTCCGCAAGATTGAAACACTCATGATTGATTTAAAGATCTAATTACTTAATGTGATGTTTTGTAATTACTGTGTTTCGTGTAACTGATGCTTATCTGAGATCCTGGTTATGTCACACGCCTGACGGTAAAACCCGTTAGTGGATTTTGAGGGTGTGACACAATCTATCAGTACATCAAATATATGTTATTTTTTAAAGACTTACCGCTATATATTTGTAACCAAATGATTTAAAGCCACACATTATATATATATAAAACACCAATGTCGGTGTGAACAGTAGTTCACACTGACCGGACACGTGGCAGGCGCTGATTGGCTGTTGTAATTTCCACTTTTTTTTTCTCCTGGTTTCTGCTCCGGCCACCGCCGGCGGTGTAGATGTAGAGAGAAAGAGAGAGAGAGAGGAAAACGTCATCGTTGTGGTGAGCCCCGGCATTTCACCGGCGTTGGTGTGGATGAAGAGAGAGAGAGAGAGAGGGAAACGTTTCTGCTCCGTCCACCGCCGCCTGCACACCGGAGTTTCATCGGCGGTGTAGATGTAGAGAGAGAGAGAGAGGAAAACGCCTCAGTGACGGTGGCGGCCGAGCTGGCGGTGACGGTGGCGATAACGCTGGCGGTGGCTGTACCGGTGGCATGGAGTGTGTGTTGGCGGTGACCGGCGGTGGCGTTGACGCCGGCGGCGGCGGCGGTGGCTACGGCGGTGGCATGGAGCTGAGATCTGTTGCTTGCGGGGGTGGTGGCTCTGCGATTGTTACAGTGGTGATCGTGACTCGTGGTGGTGGTGGTGTTGAGGTGATGGTGTTGAGATGGTGGTTGTGGTGATGGTTGTCTTATGTGTGGAGAGAAGGAGAGAAGGTGGAGAGAAGGTGATGGTTGTCTAATGTGGTGATGATGTTCAGATGAAGAGAATGCCATGGATTTCAAATGTATTTTCAATGTGATTAATTATACATTTGAAATTCACAAATATCTATCTAAATATAATTTATATATATTTTTTTCTTATTTACATTTTATTACAAAAATGTTAAATGTCCAACTTTTATATTATATAATTATTAGAATAAATTTCAATTCTGTTTTCAATTTGATTAATTATAAATTTGAAATCCACAAATATCTTATCTAAATATAATTTATATATATTTTTTTCTTATTTACATTTTATTACAAAAAGGTAAAATGTTCAACTTTTATATTATATAATTATTAGAAAAAAAAATATTTGTTTTTGAAGTAAATATAATTTTTTTCGAGACTCTTAGGTGTTTGTGGTCGTTAACTGTGGTGCGACATTGATTTTACTTGTCATTGTTTTACTTCCCCCGCAATGCGGGGGCTCAATACTAGTTATTCGATAATTATTCAGGATTACATCATTTAACCAGATAAGTGTCATACCTCATGTCCAAAAAAATAAAATAAACAATACAAGTGTTTATTTGGTTCTTACAGTTTTCAACGTACTGGTTCAGTGATACACGCGTACATACACGTATATCTAATATTTTAAACTAAAAGATTTTATTCTCTTGTAACTTTGCATGTTCTTGTTTGACTTTAGAGACCGAAACCGGTGGCGATGGTGGTGAATTCACGCCCATAGTCTACGACGACTTTGCACAATATACTCTTTTTAATATTAACATCTTCGTATTATTTATAACCTGTGATTACAATATTTCAACCTAACACCTATGGAGGGCTACAAGCACTTTAGCCACCAACACAATCTTTCTTTCCACCAAACCTTACAAGATGCACAACTCACTTGTACCGGCTGCAACTTCCCTTGTACCGGCACCCCGGTCTACGCATGTCGCGCTTGCGACTTCTTTCTTCACGACCAATGCTTCGACGCAACACGATCACTAATCCACCCGTTGCATCCCGCTCACCCTCTCTCGTTGTTCCCGTCTCCGACATATCCATCCGGCTCCTTCATTTGCGCCTCGTGTAACAAGTCCGGTTCGAGCCTGTGTTATTGTTGTTCTGTTTGTGATTTCGATCTCCACATCCATTGTGCTTATAATAACCTAGAACCTAATATGACCTCGAGCTCGAGCCCTCCACCTAATCAGATTAAACTTAAATCACACCCAAATCACATGTTGACATACCTCCCCAAGCCACCTAAAGTTAGTGGCTCACGTTCATGTGACGTGTGTGGTACTGAATGTGATCACAACGGTGCATTGTACCGTTGTCATACCTGCGACTATGACGCGCACGTGGGATGCACTAGTCTGCCAGAGACTGTGCATCGGGAAGACCATGAACACACGCTTAAGTTACTTCATGTGAATCCTAACCCGACGTTTGAATGTGATGTTTGTAAACGCGCTATCGCACAAAACCACTGCATGTACGCTTGTTCATCCGGTTGTGATTATGGTATGCACGTTAAGTGTGTTCGGGCGAAGGTGTCGGAGAGTGTACCGATGGACGAAACTACGTTTCAGTTGGAACTGTGGAAACAACAGCATAATATGCGAATGTTTCAAAGGGCAACCGATACAATGGCATTTGGCCTTACTGGTTACTATCGTGATCGTTACTATCGATACTAATCGCTATATCAATAAGCGATTTAAAATCGATGTCGACTTTATTACGTTTAATCATGTATGATGTTTGTTTGCTTGCTTGATTTTGACTAAATCAATTGATCGAAGTATGTTATTTTTATCTACTAAATGAAATAATAAATGTTGGTGTCTTGTTCACAAAATGTGTTTTGATCTATTAGGGCTGTTCACGAACATAACCGAACTGAACACATGCTCGATCGAACTCGGTTCGTTTCAAACCGAGCCGTTCGGTTCGGTTCGAATTTATAAATTCGAGCGCAGACATCTTGCTCGAACTCGGTTCGGTTTACAACTGAGCGCTCGGTTTTGCTCGGTTTCGCTCGGTTCAAATACACACCCACGCACACATAGAGTACACACCCACACACACACACTGTCACACACACACACACATCGAATTCGTACATACATACATATTACAGTAGCATACACACATGTTTCGCCAATAGAACCCGAACGTGACCAAAACAACATAACGAAATGAAAACAAACGATTACGAGTCTAACCTTCGAATGGGTTTACAGGTATATTGATTGCAGCTAGTTTCCATGGCAGGAGAGAGGCTGTCAAATTCGGAAACGAGAGGCACGACGGCAGCAGGCTCACTGCTGGGGCAGTTCGCGAATGGAGGAGAGGGTCGCACGGTGGTGGTCGACGAAAGTGGGGGCTTAGGGTTACGGTTTCATAAAATGTGTATATATATTTTAGATAATTACTCAACACCCCCTCAACTTAGCTTAATTGACCTATTAACCTAAACTATTTTGATTATGGTTTTTGTTTTTTTATTAAATAAATAAAATAGGATATAAAATATATAAAAACTAAATTAAAAATAATTCAAGTGAAACCGAACGAGCGCCGAGCGAGCTTACCTTTGCTCGTGCTCGGTTCGTTTTAAAACCGAACCGAGCCGCTCGATTCGTTTTAAAACTGAGCCGAAATCGAACGAGTAAAATTCCGAGCATTTTTCGAACGAGTTCGAGTGAGCTTCAAGCGTCGAGCTTTTTGAACAGCCCTATGATCTATGAATGAATTACTATAGTACTAGGTTAGTACCCGGGTTGAATAAATATAATATTAAATAGTTATTAATAAAAATTAATGAATTATAAAACAATTTTTTTGACATAAGATATGATTGACATTACGTACGAATGATACAAGACCGATATCATATTTTAAACTTTTTTTTAAATTTTTTGTTTTTTTTTCAAAAAAAATGGGTTTTTAAAAAACTGTTTCAAAACAAACCGTATTTAAAAAGTGCCATTTTTAATAATTTATTTATTATAACTTTGAAATTTAATTACTTTGTTTCATAAGAATTTTATTTTTAAAAGCCACGGGTTTCAATATGTATTGTGTTTTTTAATAGTTTGAAATTTTTTTAAAAAAATTTCTTATTTTATAAAAAAAATATTTCTAAACAAATTACATTTGTAGAAAGATCTTTTTTTAAATAAATTTATATATGTGAATCTATGAGCTTGCATTGTGCTTTGTGTAATCTCCCGGATCTTCTTAGTTGCCATAACCTTTATCCTAAATATTTTCATCTCAGAGACATGAACCTCATACTTGTGTTGCAGTTGTTCTTGAAATGTTTTGACTGGTATATCAGGGTTGGGTTGTATTATTTCTTGTACTTCTTTAGATTGCTATACTGATCTTGTTTGTAGACAATGATGAACATTCACATAAGTTTTCAACGTCTAAGTTTATTCTTTATTTCCCTTGAAAAGATACAACACCCATGGACAAGTGGTTTGGCTTTATCTTTTGACTTTATTGCACCATCCAACACCCCTTTTTGACCCATCTACCTCATCGTTCTTTGTTCTATTCCCACCACTATTTTGGTCATTCTCAAAAGTAGGGATGTTTACAAATGACCCTAAAGCTTATCTTGTCATTCTTATAATTTACAGCTGCCTTTTAGTCTCTACTGCATAAGTTAAAATCATATCATTCATAATTTCTTTGTTTGGAAAAACTTGCCCAACATAAAAATTATCCTTCCTAAACTGCCACCCATTTGAGCTTGTTTTTCTTTTCTAACCTTCTTCAATGCTCTTGTTTGTTCATCATTTTCTGAATATGATACACTTTTAAAATCATCAGGATCAATATAAGTATTATCATCATTTCCAGGTTCATAGTCGTCTTCTTATTCTTGATTGTTTCCAACCCATTCTTCATCTATATCAATGTTGAACATATAATTTTCCATGTCTACTTCAATGTCTTCAACTAAATTATCTTAATCAACCATAAAATCATTGTCATCATTATTCTTATGTTCATCTTCAAATTGTTTTCCAAAAAAGGTCAAAATCATCAACTTCATTAGAAATAATTGATTGCTTATCATACCATTCAATACACATTGGTTGAACAAGACTATTATCCAATATTGAACTTCCATGCTCGATGTATAACTCAATGACCTTATGCTTAGTAACATATTGTAACATGTTGATGATATCGTTATCATTTGCAAGTGGTCTCATACTAGAATCAATGTCACAATCAGGAATCTTATAATGATAGTAAATTATCTCTTCATCCGAATAACCTAAACCCTTGATAATTTCATCTAAGACTGGCACAGAAAACTGATCGACATCTACTAAATCAACATTACTAACCTTTCCATTCACATAGCTTCTACGAGTAAGGTTCGCAAACATCCTACCATGATTGATTTGTAATGAGAAGAACATAGATTCATTCCCTGTTTATTAACTGATTTATTAGAATCGAAAGGAATAGTGAAAGGAATACAACATTAGAATAAAAACTTACCATAGGTTTCAAGAGAATCAAAATCATCATTGCCTTTTCGAATACTCTAGACCATAATCACCATTGTTCTTGATTAATCTCGATTTATTGTGCTTGATCCATACTCCAGATCTCTTGCGGTTTTCAAAAGGATCGACTAGAGGTGTACTTGCATATTGGATATTCAACCGACGTTAGGCCTCAGGGTTTTGATCGACATGGGCTTTCATAATTTACATGGGAAGGATTAGGCAAAATTACTAAAGAGTCCCTGGTGTGCACCTCACGTGATTTGATTAACATGATATATTAACTAGAGTTAAATTCCGGGACCAAATATGTAAACAAACTTTTGCATTTAGGGATCAAATCCATAAAAAAAGTTTCAGGGACCAAATCCAAAATTTATAGAAAACCACAGGGACCATGAGTGTAATTTACTCTAAATTATAAAATACTTTAAAATCATTATAATATTAAATATAATAAAATAATATACTACATAAAAGAGCTCAAGAAGACTTAATTTAATATTGCTTTAAGGAGTTGTAAATTATTATTCCTACAACTTTTCTTTATATTAACTATAGGTTTTCTCAAATGCTCGTTGATTGAAGAATTTGGTCACCATCTTAAATATAAAAACACGAATACAAAACATGTTGTAATGACGATTATTTCAACGTAAAATCCTAGCGCGTCAAGAAAGGCACAAAAATAATGTCAGAATGGTTGTCACACCGCCGTAAAACTGTAAGAAGCACTACGTTGTAAATATTAACTACTAACAATTAATTTTATTTTTTAATTCAACCTATGTACGATACGAGTTTCTAAACTATCCATCCTAAGAGCGTTCATACTAGCTTCCACATCTGCATTATCATATTTTAACTAAAAACACTACTCTTTTACTATCTCTTTTAATTAAATAATATCTTTTAATATCTTTATCATTATCTTTTATCTTTGCTTCACTCACAACTACTTATAAAAATATTAAAAATTTTATGAGGATTGTATCGTGTTTCTCCAAATATGAATAATCATGGTACACTCCTTATAAAATTTTCATTTCCTTCACTCACAACCACTAATAACCATCCCCTATGATATAAGACACAAAATCACATCAAAAATAAGAAACTTCCCGTCAATGCTCTAATAAAGCAATTAAAATTTTACCACATGTTTTTTTTTTTCACAACCAATTTGACACATGTTATCTTCTCACACATTTCTTGTCACATGCCATAGTATAAAAATATTAAAAATATTTAATGAACATATAAATGCTAAAGATATTATGTATAATCTTTTCCAATTATAAAACACCTTTTTTAAACTATAATTCTTTTAAAAATAAATAAAGATGATTTTTTGATACAAAGAACATTTCTTTAAATGACGTTTAAAAACGAATTTTAGAAAATAATCTGGAATGTTTAAAAAGCATTTTGTTAAACAAATGTTTTAAAGACATAACTTTAAAAAATATTGTTATTACTTAAGATAGTTAATTAGATATAATTTGAATAGGGGACTACTAAAGAGACGCCCAGAAGGATATCTGGACGCCCTCTTTACGGGCCGTAAGGCCTTTCACGGGCCGTAATGACTGTCGGGCTATCAAATCAGTCATTCAAAAATGTAACGGCACGTGAAGGTGTTCACGGTGTAATTTTTTCACGGCCCGTTAAGCGTTTCACGGCCCGTTAGCCCTTTCACTTACGGCCCATTAACCGCTTTACGGGTCCTATTTTCACCTTTAATAATTTGACGAGATATATTATTCATCGTTTTTCGTGTAATTTTGTATTTATTACGTTATTTGATATGACGTAATATTCCTCGATAGTCGTGTAATTTTGTATTTATTACGTTATTTGATATGGCGTAATATTTCTCGATATTCGTGTTAATTATGTGACGGGATGCAATATTCTATGTGAACTACTATATAAACGTTAGTTTATAAATTCATTTCATAATTCAAATTTCTACGATAAGTTTGAAATAATATTTAACGTTACGATGTATTTCTGGGATAGCAACTATTTATTCGATTCGGAATCTAACTATTACCCTGAGTAGGGTTACGGTTATTACGATGAGGGTGCTTCAAACTATTTAGGACAGTCCCGTCCAATTACGGCGGGAATGACGGTGGCGATGACGGGGTGATAACGGTGGCGATAGCTACGGTGATAATGACGGTTCTGGTTCCGGTAAAAGAGGTTTATACGACACGAATCAGGTTATAAGATATATCATATTTAATTTTACTTTCATTTAGTAATAACTAACTAAAAATATAAAATTTATTAGGTTTTCTCATCTCGTGAATAATTAGTTGATTGGGCAAGTAACGTAGGGCGAGAAAATGGGTTTGTTATTGTCACCCAACGTTTAAAAAGAAATTTGAATGGTTTGGTGGTTAAAATTTGGTTGAAATGTGATCGGGGTGGCGTATATAATGGAGCATCCACTCTAAGAAAAAGTGGCACCAAAAAACAAACTGTCAATTTGAATTGCAGGGTAAGTACGAGATGAAAGAGATGGGTGGATTATAGTTGTTGTGGATGATACTCATAACCATGAACTTACTGAACACCTGGAAGGACATGCATACGCAATGAGGCTCATCGAAAATGAGCTTTCTACTGTAAAGAATCTGTAAGGCCCACCTTTCTCAGGGAAGCCTCACAGTTGGTCATTCACAGCAAACATAGATTTAAAGCAATCATTTACTCGTATATATGTAAAGATATATTGCAGCGGAAAAATATACTGTAATTCAACCCATTACAACGTAGTTAAATTAAATTATAAACATTGTCTTTAAACATCAAAACTATTTAAAGTCCTTTTAAGCCTTTCTTTATCGGGGATGCCAGTCTTTGAGTGCCAAGAAGCTTCCATTCCATGCTCACATCCCATCAACACTAACTCTTACCTGTCAACTGATATGCATACAAAAGTCAGCTTCGCTGAGTGAATTCTAGGTTTACTTTGCTAAATAACTATCAGAGCAGACATTAGCTTTATCAGTTGAAAATAATCATTGTCTATCAAAATATAATACACACAGGCTATCACTTTATCATTTCTTTATCATTTATTGTTTCGTTTTTTTTTTATTACTCTTCTTTATCCGTCAATTCTCTGTCTCTATCGGTGCCTAGGCTCGCCTAGGACTTTACCGACATGCCAATTAAGGACTTACTGCCGTACCCGATCAGGCCATTATTGTCATGCCAATTTAGGACTTACTGACCTGCCTGTTCGAGCATACTTTATCACTTTATCACTGGTGAGGGTACAACGAATGCAACCCTCCTTTATCAATTGCTTGCAAGGCTTTACTTTATCACTTTATCAAGGTACATGTTATGGCCTCATAACCTTTCTTTATGTTCCACTGTCATGTTTAAGTTATACATAATATAACACAACACAATACATAATAAGAAGTAAACTCTTAGTCTAAGCATTTACTTTTCAATCAATCATGAGAGGTAAACCACATAACTGACCCTCCGCGGGACAGCGGGGGTTCGAGGGCGGCAGCCCCTGATAGCGGGGTTCTAGGGGCGGCAGCCCCTAGTGGGGTCCAAGGGGCAACGCCCCTGGCTGGGGCCGGGCTGCCAGGTCAGCGCGCCCGAAAATTATTTTGGACTATTTAAATGGCATATTTTACTTTAGGAAATTTCATTTTCTTGATAAAAGGTCTTAAAAACCGTCATCATAAAAGTATGTAATTTAGTATGCATATCACCCCAAAACATTGAAAACGGGTAAAAGAGGGGTCTAGAACTCACCTGAACTCGCCCAAGTAGCTTAAATTCTAAGTCACTTAGGCTATAGCCTGAACACTCTAGCTGCACGAAAGTTAACATGCAAAAACGTCATTTTCCTCAAAATTTCGCCCATAGTTTCGCTACAGCGAAACTGCAGTTTCGCCTGCAGTTTCGCTGGGCAGCACTTCTGCTAGTTTCGCTAGACAGATTCGCTGCCTTGAGCGCCCAACTTTCGTTGGAATTCCCTAGTCTCGCAAGGTCTATAGGTCTGTCTGGGTCTTAGCGAGGTTACCGGTGAAACTATAGTTTCGCCCTAGCGAAACTGTAGTTTCGCTGGAATTTCTCCTAGTCTCGCTAAATGAGTACGCAGTTTCGCTGGTTAAAGGCTTAAATTCGCTGGATCGGGGCCCAGTTTCGCTGGATGAACTGGAACTCAGATCCAGCCCGTTTTTAACCCAAAATCTTAACTTTTTACGTCCAAATCCTTAGTTTACCTTCCATGAAACCAAATCTAAGCTTTTACACGTTTTCATACGTAAAAATTCGAACTTTATGTGTTTTTTTTTAACTTTTCAAAACCCCAAAACCCTAGAATCCGGGTTTGATCTACAGAGGGCCTTAGAGGTCGATTCTTACCTTGTTTTGTTGCTCTTTCCTTGTGTTTTGATGCTCCAATCCACCAGAACTTCAATCCTTCAAACCTTCAAACTCCAAATCTTGATTTTCTTCACTTTCTCTCTCTACTTTCTCTCTCTACGAATTTGGTGGCTAGGGTTGTAATGTGATGAAGATGAGGCTGTTCATGCATGTTTAAGGGCTGATTAGGGCCCTTAAACCCATTAAGCCTAGCCCATTAAGGCTAATTTGATCCATAGCCCACTAATTTACCCCTTTATTTCTTAAATTAACCCTTAAAAGCCCGTTATTATTAAATGGCTCGTTTCGGGATATTTCGGGGCGTTACAAGTCTCCCCCCTTATTTAGGTTTCGTCCTCGAAACCTGACTCGTCATTAAACAGATCGGGGTATTGGCGCCTCATTTCCTCCTCGGATTCCCAGGTGGCATCCGACCCCTTCGGTGTTTCCATTGCACCTTGACTTGTTTGACTACCTTATTTCTCAATCGTTTCTCCTTCCGGTCCAGTATAGCCACCGGTTGTTCTACATAGTTCAACTTCTCATCCACCTCGATGTCATCTAGAGGTATGACTGCCTCATTCGGTGCTAAACATTTTCTTAAGTGTGACACATGAAAGGTAGGGTAAATCCCACTTAACTCGTCTGGAAGGTCTAGCCTGTAAGCTACATCCCCAACTCGTGCTAGTACCTCGAATGGTCCGATGAACCTGGGACTCAGTTTCCCCCTCTTCCTAAATCGGATAATCCCCTTCCACGGCGACACTTTTAACATTACCCTGTCACCCACACTAAATTCGATAGGTCTCCTTCTTCTGTCGGCGTACGACTTTTGTCTATCCTTTGCAGCCTTCATATACGCCTTGATTTTCTCCAACTTTTCCGTTGTGGCTTCCACGACTTCTAAGCTTCCTAACTCCTTCTGTCCGACATCACCCCAACAAATAGGAGTTCTGCACCGTCGATCGTACAATAACTCATATGGGGGCATCTTAATACTGGCGTGGTAGCTGTTGTTATAGGGGAACTCTGCTAGTGGCAAATGATCATCCCAATTACCACCAAATTCAATAACGCATGCCCGAAGCATATCCTCCAGTGTCTGCATTGTTCTTTCCGATTGCCCATCGGTCTGTGGGTGGTATGCGGTACTAACATGCAATCTCGCGCCCATTTCTTCATTGAACCTTTTCCAGAACTTCGAGGTGAACCGCGTATCTCTATCTGAAACAATCGATACGGGCATACCATGTCGCGCCACAATTTCTCGGATAAATAGTTCAGCAAGCTTCTCCGAACTAATTGCTTCCTTGATTGGCAGGAAATGCGCACTTTTAGTCAGTCTATCAACGATCACCCATATCGCGTCGTGGCCTTTTGTCGTGCGTGGTAATTTAGTGATAAAGTCCATGGTAATATGTTCCCACTTCCATTCTGGTACTTCTAATGGCTGAACATAACCATAAGGTCTTTGGTGCTCAGCCTTCACCTGTAGGCACGTGAGACATTTATTTACATACGCAACCACATCTCTCTTCATCCCAGGCCACCAAAAATCTTTCTTCAAATCGTGGTACATCTTATTTGCGCCTGGATGTATTGAGTAGCGGGTCTTGTGCGCTTCATCCATAATCTTTTCCCGCAAGTCACCATGCTTCGGAACCCATATCCTGCCATGGAAGGTCTTAACACCCAAGGTGTTCTCTACCAATTCATCCACCTTTCCCACCATCCTTTCCTTATTGATTTGCTGCTCTTTTAAAGCGTCTATTTGAGCTTTGCTTATCATCCTCATAACATCTGGGGTCACTACTAGTTGGCACGCCTTCACCCGGAACGGTTCGTATCCTTCCTTTCGGCTCAGGGCATCGGCTACCTCGTTCGCCTTACCCGGGTGATAATGGATTTCACAATCGTAATCCTTTATCAACTCCAACCACCTCCTTTGTCTCATATTTAGGTCCTTCTGCTCAAAGAAATATTTCAGACTTTTGTGGTCGGTAAATATGGCGCACTTAGTTCCATACAAATAGTGTCTCCAGATCTTCAGTGCGAACACTACTGCGGCAAGTTCCAAATCGTGAACCGGGTAATTAACCTCCGTGTCCTTTAGCTGTCTGGATGCGTAAGCTATAACCTTTCCTCTTTGCATCAACACACAGCCTAGCCCACAGTAAGAAGCATCGGAGTATACCGTTAGGTCTTCATCTCCCTCCGGTAGGGTTAGTATAGGAGCTTTGGTTAATCTATCCTTCAATTCCTGGAACGCATCTTCCTGTTCCTTTCCCCAGTCGAACACCACGTTCTTCCTCGTTAACCTTGTTAATGGGGAAGCTATCTTCGAGAAATCTTTGATGAACCTTCTATAATAACCAGCCAATCCCAAGAAACTACGGATTTCGGATGGCGTCCTCGGGGAATTCCATTGCGTAACTGCTTCAACTTTCGCTGGGTCAACCATTACTCCCTCGGAATTTATAACGTGCCCTAAAAACTGTACCTCCTGTAGCCAGAAGGCACATTTAGAGAACTTCGCATACAGTTTCTCCCTTCGTAAAGTTTCTAACACCTCCTTGATATGACAAGCATGATCTCCTTCGTTCTTTGAGTATATCAGGATATCATCAATGAATACTATCACCGATCTGTCCAGCATCGGGCGGCACACGCGATTCATCAAGTCCATGAATGCCGCAGGAGCATTGGTTAGCCCGAAAGACATAACCAGAAACTCGTAGTGGCCATAGCGTGTTCGGAAGGCTGTCTTTGGGACATCTTGCTCCCTTACCTTCAGTTGGTGATATCCGGATCGGAGATCTATCCGGGAGAACCAACTTGCCCCTTGCAACTGATCAAACAGATCATCTATCCGAGGTAGAGGGTATCGATTCTTCACGGTCAGCTTATTCAACTCCCTGTAATCTATACACATCCTCATGCTGCCATCCTTCTTCTTCACAAACAGCACGGGAGCACCCCATGGAGAAATGCTGGGCCTAATGAACCCTTTGTCAAGGAGTTCTTGCAGTTGTGACATGAGTTCCTTCATCTCGGAGGGAGCTAGGCGGTAGGGTGCTTTGGCAATGGGTTGGGCTCCTGACAGCAAGTCAATCTGGAACTCTATCTCTCTATCCGGTGGTATTCCGGGCAGATCCTCCGGGAATACGTCAGGAAAGTCCCGCACCACTGGTACATCGGACAACTCTTTCGCTTTATCTTTAACATCCTTGACATACGCTAGATAAGCTCCGCACCCTCGCCTCATACATTTCTCCGCCTTGATCATGGAAATGATCCTTGGAACCTTGCAATCATTATCACCGTAGATCGTAATCGGACTACCATCTGGAGCCGTTAATCGGATCATCTTTTGCTGGCATACTATGTTAGCGTCGTGGGCAGCCAACCAATCCATCCCTAGTACGACGTCAAAACCTCCTAAGGGCATGGCAAACAATTGTGCGGGAAAGTAATGACCTCCTAGTTTAATGTGGCAATCCTCTATCACTCGGGCTATTCTAATGGACTTACCATCGGCCGTTTCTACTTCAAAGGCATCATCTATTTTCTTAGTTTGAGCATCTAGTGTAGCACAGAAGGATACAGATACAAAACTCTTACTGGCACCACTATCAAATAATATGGAGGCGCAAACATCATTGACAAGGAACGTACCTGACACTACGTCCGGGTCCTTCCTTGCTTCCTTCTTGTTCATGGTGAAAGCCCTTGCCTTGACCTTGGGCTTTCCGTCATGCCCTTTGTCATCCTCCCCGCTAGTTCCCGAGCATCCCGCCTTAGCTTTCTTGCAATCATTGCTGCGGTGCCCCGACTCGTGGCAGTTGAAGCATTTGTCCACTTTCGGGCACTCTCTCGCCAAGTGACCAGTCTTCCCACACCGGTAGCACCCAGGGCTACCCATCCGGCATTCTCCAGGATGCCTCCTCCCGCACTTCCCACATTCCTTAATTTCTTCTACCCCCTTCACGATCGCTTGTTTTGCATCTACTCGCGTTTTCTTGTTTCCCGGTTGGTAGTTACCACTTCCATACCTCTTCCTATTAGTGTTCCAAACTTTCTTTGTTTCACCCACTGTCACCGGCCTACGATGATCGTACAACCTTCCACTGAGGTCCACTGCTGACCTAAAAGTACTAGGTCGAGCAGTGACCATGTCCCTACGAATGTCTAGAGGCAACCCTTGTATGTACCTCTTGATCCTTTTGGCTTCAGGAGTTACCAAATCAGGCACCAGACGTGCCATTTCATTGAATTTTGTAGTGTACTCCTGGTGAGTCATATTTCCAGCCTCCAAACTCACAAACTCTTGCTCGACCTTGTCAAGCTCTCTCTCCGGGCAGTACTCCTCTATCGCCAACCTCTTCATCTCCGGCCATTTCATCCCCTCAATGGCCTCCTCTCCGTAAGACTCAGCAATGTTATCCCACCAACACAGGGCTGGATCCAAAAGGGAATGGGAAGCAAACTTCACCTTTTGGTTTTCACGGCACTCACTGATCTTCAGTACGGCCTCCATTTCCCTGATCCAACGCTGGCAGTGGCAGCGTTACCAGTACCATCAAATGTTGGGGGCCTACACCTCTGAAAATCCCCGTAGCTGCACCCCTTCGCCCTCTCTTCTACCTCGGGACCGTCATGGTTACCTAGACGATCTCCCTCGTCACTCATCTCCTCAGTCTTGACCGCTCCCTTCTTATCAACCTTCTCTGAAGCCGCACTCTTCTTACTGTCGCCCTTAACCTGCTCCACGAATTCCGCGAGCAGAGCGGGCATCACTCCGGACAGGACCTGATGCACCTCTTGGGCAATAGCTTCCTTTACTGTCTCTTTCAGTTTGGCCTGATCAGGGGTAGGTCCCTCAGTTTCCATTTCCAACTCAACCTCCTCCTTAACTGGTTTGTCAACCGGCTTCTTGGTCGACCTTGTTGTTGGCTTCCCAGTTGCACTTGCAGTTTCTTTTGCCTTAGTCGGGGGCCTTCCCCTGGTGCTCCTCCGGGTGACCATGGTTGGAACTTCTTTCTTAGGTGCCATTCGTTCTACTTCCTATAAGATTCAGAATGTTAATATGGTCTTTCAAGGCAAGTTCAGTTCACGACAAGTTTTGTAAATTTTTAATAACAGTGGCCAGTTGTGATTAACTACTTACAGAACTTCCCGTGCCATAAACTTTCCTATCCTGAACCACACCAACACCAGAACCTACTATACCTAGTCTATGCACGTATAAGTCACATAAATTCAGATAGGCATCACAGATAACATTATCATACTCTACCTCGACTCTTACTTAAATAAGAAGGCACTACCCCTCGGAATAATACCTACAACATACTTGTTACCTCTTGGTATGGAGCTTCTTGGACTGGCATCCTTGACACTTGGTCCCATTATCTGTTTAAGTTTAGGTTTATAAAATGGTTTCCCAAATCCCTTAAACATTGGCTCTGATACCAACTTGTAAGGCCCACCTTTCTCAGGGAAGCCTCACAGTTGGTCATTCACAGCAAACATAGATTTAAAGCAATCATTTACTCGTATATATGTAAAGATATATTGCAGCGGAAAAATATACTGTAATTCAACCCATTACAACGTAGTTAAATTAAATTATAAACATTGTCTTTAAACATCAAAACTATTTAAAGTCCTTTTAAGCCTTTCTTTATCGGGGATGCCAGTCTTTGAGTGCCAAGAAGCTTCCATTCCATGCTCACATCCCATCAACACTAACTCTTACCTGTCAACTGATATGCATACAAAAGTCAGCTTCGCTGAGTGAATTCTAGGTTTACTTTGCTAAATAACTATCAGAGCAGATATTAGCTTTATCAGTTGAAAATAATCATTGTCTATCAAAATATAAATACACACAGGCTATCACTTTATCATTTCTTTATCATTTATTGTTTCGTTTTTTTTTTTATTACTCTTCTTTATCCGTCAATTCTCTGTCTCTATCGGTGCCTAGGCTCGCCTAGGACTTTACCGACATGCCAATTAAGGACTTACTGCCGTACCCGATCAGGCCATTATTGTCATGCCAATTTAGGACTTACTGACCTGCCTGTTCGAGCATACTTTATCACTTTATCACTGGTGAGGGTACAACGAATGCAACCCTCCTTTATCAATTGCTTGCAAGGCTTTACTTTATCACTTTATCAAGGTACATGTTATGGGCCTCATAACCTTTCTTTATGTTCCACTGTCATGTTTAAGTTATACATAATATAACACAACACAATACATAATAAGAAGTAAACTCTTAGTCTAAGCATTTACTTTTCAATCAATCATGAGAGGTAAACCACATAACTGACCCTCCGCGGGACAGCGGGGGTTCGAGGGCGGCAGCCCCTGATAGCGGGGTTCTAGGGGCGGCAGCCCCTAGTGGGGTCCAAGGGGCAACGCCCCTGGCTGGGGCCGGGCTGCCAGGTCAGCGCGCCCGAAAATTATTTTGGACTATTTAAATGGCATATTTTACTTTAGGAAATTTCATTTTCTTGATAAAAGGTCTTAAAAACCGTCATCATAAAAGTATGTAATTTAGTATGCATATCACCCCAAAACATTGAAAACGGGTAAAAGAGGGGTCTAGAACTCACCTGAACTCGCCCAAGTAGCTTAAATTCTAAGTCACTTAGGCTATAGCCTGAACACTCTAGCTGCACGAAAGTTAACATGCAAAAACGTCATTTTCCTCAAAATTTCGCCCATAGTTTCGCTACAGCGAAACTGCAGTTTCGCCTGCAGTTTCGCTGGGCAGCACTTCTGCTAGTTTCGCTAGACAGATTCGCTGCCTTGAGCGCCCAACTTTCGTTGGAATTTCCTAGTCTCGCAAGGTCTATAGGTCTGTCTGGGTCTTAGCGAGGTTACCGGTGAAACTATAGTTTCGCCCTAGCGAAACTGTAGTTTCGCTGGAATTTCTCCTAGTCTCGCTAAATGAGTACGCAGTTTCGCTGGTTAAAGGCTTAAATTCGCTGGATCGGGGCCCAGTTTCGCTGGATGAACTGGAACTCAGATCCAGCCCGTTTTTAACCCAAAATCTTAACTTTTTACGTCCAAATCCTTAGTTTACCTTCCATGAAACCAAATCTAAGCTTTTTACACGTTTTCATACGTAAAAATTCGAACTTTATGTGTTTTTTTTAAACTTTTCAAAACCCCAAAACCCTAGAATCCGGGTTTGATCTACAGAGGGCCTTAGAGGTCGATTCTTACCTTGTTTTGTTGCTCTTTCCTTGTGTTTTGATGCTCCAATCCACCAGAACTTCAATCCTTCAAACCTTCAAACTCCAAATCTTGATTTTCTTCACTTTCTCTCTCTACTTTCTCTCTCTACGAATTTGGTGGCTAGGGTTGTAATGTGATGAAGATGAGGCTGTTCATGCATGTTTAAGGGCTGATTAGGGCCCTTAAACCCATTAAGCCTAGCCCATTAAGGCTAATTTGATCCATAGCCCACTAATTTACCCCTTTATTTCTTAAATTAACCCTTAAAAGCCCGTTATTATTAAATGGCTCGTTTCGGGATATTTCGGGGCGTTACAGAATCTGACCGAGCAAAATATTGATCCTCGAAACATTCTAGGCACGTTGAGGGAACAAAATCCCAATAACGTGTCTGTGTTACGAACCATATATAACGTTCGGGCAAAAATTAAAAAGTACACCAGAATTGGTGAAACCACAATGCAGGTTTTTTTTCTATACTACAACAACATCAATATATTTACACCCCTCACATAGATGACCCGACAAATACCGTCGACGGTTTTTTTTTAAACATCTCACATCTCACACATTATGGCGTGCGTACCCACACGTGTTGATGATTGATATAACTTACAAACTAACTTGTATAAAATACCATTTGTTTAAATGGTTGGTGTGACATCCACCCTGAAATCTTTTTCTGTTGCTCACACATTAATTGATTATGAGCGTGAAGCCAACTTCAGATGGGTGTTAGAGCAACTAAAAGCAACGCTGGAAGAAAAGTGTATGGAGGCCCGTGTTATACTAACCGACCGAGACCTCGCTCTGATGAAAGCGTCAGAAGAAGTTTTTCCGAGTGCTGTTCGATTACTTTGCAGATGACATATTTCGAAAAATATTGCTAAACATTGCAAGTCGAGCTTTTCAAATGAAGAGTGGGGTGCTTTTGAGCATGTGTGGTCGGTACTTATTAACTCTGCAACGACGGACATATACGCTTATAATTATGACCGTCTTTATCGCAGATTGGTGTCCAAACATTCAAGTAAGTTTTCTAGTGTTATTCTTAAAAATATATGTATATTTACATAAAAATAACTATATTTTTTTAAATATGAGTGCTGATGTATCTAAAAAATAACTGGTTGGACTCTTACAAAGAGAGATTTGTGTCGGCGTGGATAAATAAAAGTTATAACTTCGGTCAGCACACAACGAACCGAGTTGAGAGCCAACATTCGTTGTTGAAAAGTTACCTGAAAGCAACCAATAGCACCCTGGATAGATTTATTCCTTTTATCAATAATATCTTAGTTACCCAGGAATTGCTATAAAGAAAGTTTTACCAAAATCAAAATCATGCTTATGGTGCAGCATAATCGAACAGCTAGGTGCTCCCCAGCCTAAATCGAACTCAAACCTACTGCTCCCCAGCCTAAATCGAACAGCTATAAAGAAAGTTTTACCAAAATATCTTAGTTACCCAGGAAATTGCTATAAAACAAAGTTTTACCAAAGAAAGTCACCGCCCACTGAGCGAGGGTGAACTCAAACCTACTGCTCCCCAGCCTAAATCGAACAGCTAGGTGCTCCCGGGGGTCCTCATCCTCTGTCGCGGTAGTGAACAAAAAAGTCGACAAAAAATCCAACGTGAGCTCCCTGTAGCCCCTCCTAGATCCCAAATCAAACATACGCCTCCAGGACGTCTTTCCCTCGATCCCAACGATGTCCTGGGCACGTGCTATATCTCCAACCTCCTCTAGCACGTCCCAGTCAATGGTGCGAGTCCCCTTCAGGGGCCGTCCTATCAGCTTCCACAGCCTAAGCCATGGCTGTGTCTCTCGAGGAAAACGAAGATCAGTATGTGGGTCCAGGAAGTCACCCTGACCCTCAGGCTCGGTCTCTAGACGTGAACGTTTGCGTGGCAGCATTATCTGCAAAAAAAATTGAAAATCATAAGAACCATTAAAGGGTTACGGCCCGTGAAGCTAGGTCACGGCCCGTGACCCTCTGAATGTTCGATGGGTTACGGCCCGTGAACAACAGTCACGGCCCGTGACTGTTAAAAACCCAAACGGTTACGGCCCGTGAGAGCCGTTCACGGCCCGTAACCCCCCAAATTTTTTCAAAATTTTTTCGTTTTTAAATTAAATTTTAACATATTTAAACGATAAATATACAAAATAAAATACAAATTTGAATACGTACCGTAGTAAGGAGTCGTCGGTATGAAAGTGATGAAAATCCGGAGGTCGTGACAGAGTGAATCGGATGTGTGTTTGGGGGCGTAAATAAAGAAATGGGCCGTAAGGTCCTATATATAATCCGGCTTCACGGTCGTGAAGGGCCTCACGACCCGTTACCGAGAACCAAAACGGGTCGCGAGAGACGTAATGGTCGTGAGGCTGGATATTTTTTAAAAAACAACCGTTGAACGGCCTCACGGCCCATTAACACCTTCACAGCTCGTGAATGCCTATAAATACGGGCCGTGAGACCCTTCACGGCCGTTAACCTTTAAAATAATATTTCTTTTTATACGGATCCAGCCCATAGAACAGACAGCTCTTAATAAGCCCAAACTCGTCATACATATATTATGATAACAACTCAAGAACGATATCGGGAGACTTTTGGAATTTCTTTTAACCATTTTGCGGCTTGGATCTTTTATAAAGATCAAGAAAATTAAAAATTATGTGTTTTTTTATTGTGTGATAATAACGGTTTATCGTTTTTATTAAAGTGTACTAATAAACGTTTATGTTTTAATAAAATATTTCATTACTGTTCTACATTATACGTCTATAATACAGTTCGTCTGCCATAAATCTTCGGAATCTAAAGCAAGCATCATGTAAGCTAACCTCTTGCCACTCTAAAGATCTATTTTGAACCAACCTACGTAATAACATACAAATTACAACTCCCGAATCTCGACCAATATGACCGGCATTAGGAGGCCACACGGTTTCACTGGAGACAACCGGTTCTTCGATTTCTTCTTGTCCGGAGTGCTGCCAATATTGTATACGTGACAGAAAATGTAAAAAGTACGATTCGAATTGTACGAAAATCGTTCAGGCATTACGATTAATGCACCATGAATCATCACACGTATTTGGTTGGCATTCGTATGGAGAATATATACGAACTTGTAGTGAGTCCATAGAAATCTTAAAAAGATACTAATTTTCTTCGTCATCAGTCATTGGTACGTAAAACTACAAAACAATTTAATTCACGGTTATAAATTCATGATTTTTATTGTAAAACATGAAAACAATATTACCATATCAACTTCCTATAACGCGTGATATAGATAGTCACTCCCGTCACCATATTCGTTACCCTTAACGGACCCCGAGTATATTAAGTTAAACAACTCAAATGGGAGAATCGTCCAACGATCACTACCCGACAACTTTTCTGTTCTACGTATTTCTTCGTATCTCCATATTGTGAGTCTATTTGTGCACGCCCGAACATGCTATAAAATAACAACTTTTTTAATTGTTAGAATTTTAAAATAAAATAAATTTACAAAAAAAACTTTAAATCATACCTGTGTACCTAAAGACACGTTTCCGAGTAATTCACGCCAATATTCTAACTGAATATCGGAATTACCCATGTAATACACCCTACATGTTTGGGAATCACAGTTACGTATAATCTGAATAACATTTTTAGACCAGTTCATCCCATTCTGCCAATTATGGTTATCTATTGGATCAGGAATACTTTCCACAATATATCGTGAGTTTGAAGATGACTCATTTTGATGTCTTCTATTACCTCTACGAGAAGACATTTTAACTGTTTCGTTTCTCACTAACCGTATATAACAAGTAATATATATAACGTTTTTTACAGAATCTTAAATCGAAACAAGGAATAATATGTCACGTCACATAATTATAAAATTTAAAAATGCACGCAAATCGAGGAAAATAAATTCTCAGAAGGACTACTATGGCCCGTGAGAGAACTCACGGGCCGTTATGGCACTTGTTCACGGGCCGTGATGTTAGACGCTTACGGGCCGTGATGTCATAACCTACATAGAAGACTTCGACTGCTGGCCGTAAATAGGCCCAATCCAATCTATTGCAGACTCGTCGGTCGGTTTTAGGACGCCTCACCAGCTTCACAGGTGAGTTTCCCACGCCCCAAACCCTTTTCGAGGCTCTGCTTTATGGTTCTTTCTTATGCCGAAAAGAGCTCTTTCATTGAGAAGTTGGTCCTGGGGCTGAAATCATTTCTTTAGTTGACCCCGCAGCTAAGAGCTAAGGCAGTCGCAGAAGAGCTTGTTTCATTTCACAGCCCGTGATCGGATAAAGCTGCGAAATTTAAATTTCAAACACCTTACGGCCCGTAAGGCCCTTCACGGGCCGTGAAAAAAGTCAAAGGGCGTCTAGATAACACCTGACAGTGTGTTCAATTAGCAATGACCTTTGAATAATATCTTTATATGTAACACCCGGAAGTCTGACTTTTTGGTAGGCTATGCGACTGAGCCTCAGTCGCCTGTGATTTATGCGACTGGAGGTCAACCGCATGGCTATTCGGCCGATTGAAGCTCAACCGCACGATTGGAGTTCAACCGCCCGAATGGAGTATGAGCCGCATGGAACATGTGCGATTGGGGTCCAATCGCATAGTGTTCATGCGACTGAAGGTCCAGTCGCCCCTGGACCAGATGCGACTGAGAAGTGGGTATAAAAAGGGAGCAGCTCCACTCTCCTCCCATTTTCAGTCGGGAAGAGAGCAGAAAGAGACCGAGAAGAGAAAGAAAGAGGGAAAGTGCTGCCCGATTGTCGAGAAGCAAGCTAATTCGAAGCTCATCAACTCCTACCTGACAATGTGAGTTCTAGGACCCCTCATTTACATGTTTTCTAACGATTTTGGGCTGGAGACACATTAAAACCCTAGTTTTGAAATAGTGAAAGTTTGACCCATTTGGGTAAATCTTGAGTAATGTGTTTATGGTATGAATTAGGACTAGTATATGCTTGTATGAGGTCCTAGTAGGAATCCCTAAGGCTTGGGAGGGTTGAATTGGGCTGAAAATGGGTTTATGGTGACTGTGGGGACGGGGTTTCGCGACTGCTGTTCATGAAGAACTCCAGTCGCTGCCCAGTTAGGGTTATGCGACTGAAGGGCCATTCGGCCGAATGAGTAATAGTTGATGTCCAATCGCCCGACTGAGACTCAGACGCCCGATTGAGTCTCAATCGCACGACAGGTGATGCGACTGAGGGTTTCAGTCGCATAAGCTCAATCGCAGAGTAGTTCAGTCGCACGGTTAAGAGTTAGTCGCATATAACCCAGTCGCAGAGTGTCTAGTCGTACGGAAGAAAGTTCAATCGCACGTTTGAGTACCCATTCGCATGAGTAGCCCAATCGCATGACCCAGTCGCATGGAGGACATGCGACTGGTGGTAGTTCAGTCGCCCGGACAGGGCTGATGTGAGTGAATGTAGAAGTGTATGTATGATGTATGTATGTTAGTATGATGTTGCCATGATAGATGGTGAATACTGATGATATGTAAGTATGTATGTTCCTTATGTATATGTGTCTTATCTTTAATAACTTTACGTGAATGAATGAACGAAAGAAACGAATGTATTAAAAACGTAAAGTGAAAGATAATGAAAGAAGGAACATGATGAATGAATGCATGCATTAATGAAAGAAAGTAAGAAAGGCTTGCAAGCAAATGAAGGAGGTGCACACCCCTGGCAGGTGTTAGCTCAACGGTGTACGGGTTAGCTACCCCGAAGGATGTACATCGGGTCAATCATTGAGATTGATAATGAGGTGAGCAACTTCGTGTTGCAAGAGACTCGGTTAGCAGGCAATCATAAGATTGTCACTGAGGTGAGCAGTCGCGTGCTGCAACAGACTCGGCTAACGTATGTTAGTAGTGAAGTGAAAGATAAGTGGTGCATGTACTTACCCCAGGTGACTGGATCAGCTTTGTGCACAACGTTCGTGGCTAACCACCACAGGTCCAGCACCAATAGTATGTATGATGAAAGTGGGGTATTGTACATGTCACCGAATGTAATGAACGTTCGAACGAAAGTAAAGAAAGTATGAATGAATGTAATGAATGTTCGAACGTAAGTAATGAATGTAAGAATGAAAGTAAAGTACGTACGAAAGTACGTGAAGTATGTATGTATGAAAGTAAATGAGAATGATGAAGAGTACATGAATGAAAGTAAGTAATAAACGATGAGATAATAATAATAATATTATCTACGTGTATGTATGATGTGTAAACACATGTATGGAAGAACAGTTAATGAGTATGTTTTAATGTAAAACTAGAACTCACTCAGCAACGCTGACTTTTATGTGTTTTCCAGTTCGCAGGTAGTGTTGCTGAGGATGGCACGAGACGACTACTCAGCTCTTTTGGGATGGCATTCTCCAGTTGATAATGCTGCAACGTCATGGGTTGCGGGTCCATAATATTCGCAACACATCACGTTGCATGTCATTATGAGATTTCTTGAGGATCTGAATAAACGAGATTACTCAAGAAATCTCCTTTAGATTTTGATAAGTTCGCCACGCATTGGAAGCGTGCGCGTAGCACATGCAACGAAATATGTTGCATGAGAGTGTCAAGAGTATTCCGTCAGGGTTCCGATGTACGGAATTACCTAAGGAATATTCTTTAGTATAAAAATATAATTTTTATGCTTTTGAACTTAATATCTCTCTAGAGGTCGCTGTATGATCCTATGAGGAGAGACAAAGTAGAGAAAGCTGCATTTTGTAATCGAGTCAATGATGTAATGACTTTTATGAATGAATGAGAATGTATATAATTTATCATTTCCGCTGCGTTGATTTATGATTATATACATTATGTAAGTTATATGTGCGATGAAGAACCAACAGTAAGGTGCCCGGTGAGCGGGGCCTTACAAGTTGGTATCAGAGCAAAAGTTTAAGTAAAATGGGTAAATTTTCATAATAAACCCAAACTTAAACTGAGAATGGGACAGGGAGAATGAGAATGCCATCTGAGTAGTCACTTGCCATCAGGTATTCTTTAAAGATTAACTGGTTATTATGTGCGCATGTGATGTGAGTTATGTGTACTGTTAGACTGAGATACTAATGTAGTCAGGATAGGTGATGCTCGGGTACGAAGAGTAGAGTAAGTGGCTAATCACAACTGGCCACTGTAATTAGGGACTTACTGTACTTAACATAAACTAGCTATTTCCTTGAATGACCGTGTTGGTGTTTTAATCTTTCAGTGTGATAGAAGATGGTCGGTGATAGATCATCTGATGCTTCCCGTGATGGTGAACGTGGTGATGAGCCGCGTATCACACGAGGAAGACTTAGGAAAGAGAAAGTAGTTCGTGAGGAGAACGAGATTCCTCATCAGGAGGAGCTAGATGAGAGCCAAGTTGAGAGCCTCGGTAAAAGAGGCAGTGATTGAGGAAGTGCACCAGGTTATGCAGACGATCTTACCGACTGTAATGACCGAAGCGATAAAGGCAGTACGAGAGGAGGATAGACGAGGGAGGAGACGGTCCTCCGGTAGACAGCAACAGACAGAGGCAGAAACGGTATTGTCTGATGACGAAGAGGAAGAGGAGGAAGAACAGGTTAGGGGGACAGCCTGGGGTTGTGATTACGGGAAATTTATGAGATGCAAGCCTCCGACTTTTGATGGTTCAGGTACGGCTGCTGATGCTCACCAATGGGTGAGAGAGATGGAGGCGGTCCTTGATATCAGTGACTGCCAGGAGGATAAAAAGGTGAAGTTTGCTACCCACTTGTTTACGGGGACGGCATTGTGCTGGTGGGACAATATTGTCCAGGCCGAGGGTAGCAGGGCCATTGGGAAAATGAAGTGGTCTGAATTGAAGAGAATGGTGATCGAGGAGTTTAGTCCTCGTCGAGAGATGGACAGAGTTGAGAGAGAGTTCCTGCAGTTGAAAGCGGGAACGATGACCCACCAACAATACACCACCAAGTTCAACGACATGGCACGGTTGGTGCCAGAGCAAGTGACGCCGGTGTCTCGCAAGATTAACCGGTATATTCAGGGGTTGCCAGCCGAAATTCGTTGGCATTTGATTTCCGCCCGACCAAGTACTTTCAGGTCGGCGGTGGATTTAGCTGGGAGGTTGTACGATGAACGGGCTGCGATGGTGAAATCTGAGGGCAGTAAGAAGGGAAGTGATGAGAGGAAGTGGCAGGGAAAGAGGTTTGGTCGGGGTGATACTTCGACAAGTAGTAAGAAGGCACGGGTTGATGAACGCCGTGTGGTCGTGACAAGTGTAGGATCGAGAAAGTGTGGGAAGTGTGGGCGAGAGCACGGTGGTGAGTGCAGATGGGGGCTGAATGTATGTTTCAAGTGTGGAAAGTCCGGACATATGGCCAAAGAGTGTAAAGCGATGAGGTGCTATAACTGTGGGGAAAATGGTCATATGAATAAAGACTGCAAGAAGCCGAGATCTGAGGGTTCCGGCGTGAAGAAGGCAGGGGTGAAGGGTCGAAAGCGAGCGCCAGAGCATTCACGATGACGCAGGAAGAGGCGAGGACGGACCCTGATGTAGTGTCCGGTACGTTTCTGGTGAACCAAACTTTAGCCTCTGTATTATTTGATTCGGGTGCCAGTAGGAGTTTTATTTCTGCTACTTTTTGTGCCAAATTGCCCGTTAGTAGTAGACGTGTGG
This sequence comes from Flaveria linearis, assembly GCA_024085815.1. Classification (NCBI taxonomy): domain Eukaryota; kingdom Viridiplantae; phylum Streptophyta; class Magnoliopsida; order Asterales; family Asteraceae; genus Flaveria; species Flaveria linearis. The sequence goes on from CM044002.1 coordinate 58,444,118, forward strand.
ATGTACCGTTTGATGTAGAGACTGCTATAGGTAAAACCACCAGGATTTCAGAGGTAATTGAGGGTTGCGATGTAGAACTGGAGGGTCACAAATTCCCAGTTAAACCCTTTGCGATGACGTTAGGTGGTTTCGATTTGGTGCTTGGAATAGACTGGTTGGCAGATTTCGAGGCGAACATTGTGTGTCGCAAGAAGATGATCAGTTTGACAGCGCCTGACGGTAGTCCAGTGACAGTTTATGGGGATCGGGTTACTACGATTCCGAAAGTGATCTCAATGGCAGTGGCGGGGAAATGTATGAGGCGTGGATGTAACGCCTATTTATGTTATGTGAAAGATGTAGAGAAGCCAGCACCACAACTGTCTGATGTTCCGGTTGTGTGTGAGTTCCCAGACGTGTTCCCGGAAGACTTATCGGGATTGCCACCTGACAGAGAGATCGAGTTCCAGATTGATTTAGTACCAGGCGCCCAACCTGTTGCCAAAGCACCATACCGATTGGCCCCGACAGAGATGAAAGAGTTGATGGAGCAGTTACAAGAGCTGTTGGATAAGGGGTTTATTCGACCGAGTATCTCACCTTGGGGTGCTCCGGTCCTGTTTGTAAAGAAAAGGACGGTAGTATGAGGATGTGCATCGACTACCGCGAGTTGAATAAGCTAACAGTAAAGAACAGATACCCCTTGCCGAGGATCGACGACTTGTTTGATCAACTTCAGGGTGCTAGTTGGTTTTCACGTATAGATCTTCGATCAGGCTATCATCAACTAAGGGTGAAGGAGCAGGATATCCCTAAACAGCTTTTCGTACGCGCTACGGTCATTATGAGTTCCTCGTTATGTCATTTGGTCTGACCAACGCGCTAGCTGCTTTTATGGACCTGATGAATAGGGTGTGTCGGCCGATGTTGGATAAATCAGTGATTGTATTTATTGACGACATCTTGATTTATTCAAGGAGTGAGACTGAACATGCCGGTCACATTCGCGAAGTTCTGGAGACGTTGAGAAGGGAGAAATTGTATGCAAAATTCTCCAAGTGCGCATTTTGGTTGCGTGAAGTTCAATTCTTGGGTCACGTGGTAAGTCCGGATGGGATTATGGTCGATCCGGTGAAAGTGGAAGCAGTGATGCAATGGAAGTCTCCGAAGACGCCGTCCGAGATCCGTAGTTTCTTGGGCTTGGCGGGTTACTACCGAAGGTTCATCCAAGACTTTTCCAAAATTGCCTTTCCACTGACAAAGTTGACCCGGAAAGATGTGAAATTTGTATGGGGTCAAGCTCAAGAGAAGGCGTTTGAAGAACTGAAGACGAGATTGACCCAAGCTCCAGTATTGGCGTTACCCGAGGGGAGTGAAGATTTGGTGGTTTATTCTGATGCCTCCTACTCGGGGTTGGGGTTGTATTAATGCAGAGAGGAAAGGTGATAGCCTATGCATCCCGACAGCTGAAAGTTCATGAGGTTAATTACCCTACTCATGACCTGGAGCTAGCAGCTGTGGTTTTCGCGTTGAAGATTTGGCGGCACTATTTATATGGGACGAGGTGTACCATCTTCACGGACCACAAAAGCTTGAAGTACTTCTTCGAGCAAAAAGATCTGAATATGAGGCAACGGCGATGGTTGGAGCTCATAAAGGACTATGACTGTGAGATCCATTACCATCCGGGCAAAGCCAACTGGTGGCGGATGCCCTTAGCCGAAAGGAGAGGCCCGAGCCAATTCGAGTGAAGGCGTACCAGCTAATCGTGACCTCTGAAGTAATGAAACAGGTCAAAGAGTTCCAAGATGAGGCTTTAAAGGACGAACATCTTAACTCTGAACGCATGAGAGGTCTGGTCGCGGAGTTGGGAGAAAACGCAACGGGCGTTAGAACTCGGTTTGGGCGTATGTGGATTCCTCGTCTTGGGGATCTACGAATGAAGATTTTGGATGAAGCTCATAAGTCTCGATACTCCATTCATCCCGGTGCTACCAAAATGTACCAAGATATGAAGAAAGATTACTGGTGGCCGGGTATGAAACGTGATGTGGTGGAGTATGTGAGCAAATGCCTCACGTGTTTGCAAGTAAAGGCAGAGCACCAGAAGCCGTATGGAAAGATTCAGCCGTTGGACATACCGGAGTGGAAGTGGGAGCACATCACCATGGATTTTATCACAAAGCTGCCACGTACCCCGAAAGGGTATGATACGATCTGGGTGATTGTGGATCGATTGACGAAGAGTGCTCACTTCTTACCGATGCGGGAGACATATTCGTCCGAGAAGTTGGCTGATATTTTCATCAAAGAGATTGTGACTCGTCATGGTGTACCGGTGTCGATTGTATCTGATCGCGACACACGGTTTACATCCAAATTCTGGAAGAAATTCCACGATGCTATGGGGACGAGGTTGCATATTAGCACGGCTTATCATCCTCAAACTGATGGTCAATCAGAAAGGACCATTCAGACTTTAGAGGACATGCTCCGAGCATGTGTTATTGACTTCGGGGGAAGTTGGGATGACCATCTACCGTTAGCTGAGTTCTCATACAACAACAGTTATCATGCCAGTATCGGCATGCCACCCTACGAAATGCTATACGGTAGAAGATGCAGAACACCCGTCTGTTGGGGTGAAATTGGTCAGAAAGAATTGGGAAGCGTCGAAGTGGTAGAGGCTACGACTGAAAAGCTTGAAAGAATTAAAGCCTACATGAAAGCGGCCAAAGACCGACAAAAGTCGTATGCCGACAACCGACGCAGGCCGATTGAGTTCCAGGTGGGAGATCGTGTTATGTTGAAGGTCTCACCTTGGAAAGGGATCATTCGATTCCGGAAGCGGGGTAAGTTGAGTCCGCGATATATAGGCCCTTTCCGAATCATTGCTCGAGTAGGAGAGGTGGCCTATAGGTTAGATTTGCCAGATGAACTAAGTGGAATCCACCCGACTTTCCACGTGTCTCATCTGAGGAAGTGTTTGGCGGACGAAGATATGGTCGTTCCACTGGATGATATCGAAGTAGACGAAAAGCTCAATTATGTAGAACAACCAGTGGCGATTATCGATCGCAAAGAGAAGAGGTTGAGGAATAAAGTGGTTCCCCTTGTGCGTGTACAGTGGCGGCACAGGAAGGGATCCGAGTCGACGTGGGAAACCGAAGAAGAAATGAGGCAGCATTACCCACGATTGTTCGAAGAGTAACAGGTTTCGGGGACGAAACCTACAATAAGGGGGGTGGACTTGTAACGCCCGAAGTCTGACTTTTTGGTAGGCTATGCGACTGAGCCTCAGTCGCCTGTGATTTATGCGACTGGAGGTCAACCGCATGGCTATTCGGCCGATTGAAGCTCAACCGCACGATTGGAGTTCAACCGCCCGAATGGAGTATGAGCCGCATGGAACATGTGCGATTGGGGTCCAATCGCATAGTGTTCATGCGACTGAAGGTCCAGTCGCCCCTGGACCAGATGCGACTGAGAAGTGGGTATAAAAAGGGAGCAGCTCCACTCTCCTCCCATTTTCAGTCGGGAAGAGAGCAGAAAGAGACCGAGAAGAGAAAGAAAGAGGGGAAAGTGCTGCCCGATTGTCGAGAAGCAAGCTAATTCGAAGCTCATCAACTCCTACCTGACAATGTGAGTTCTAGGACCCCTCATTTACATGTTTTCTAACGATTTTGGGGCTGGAGACACATTAAAACCCTAGTTTTGAAATAGTGAAAGTTTGACCCATTTGGGTAAATCTTGAGTAATGTGTTTATGGTATGAATTAGGACTAGTATATGCTTGTATGAGGTCCTAGTAAGAATCCCTAAGGCTTGGGAGGGTTGAATTGGGCTGAAAATGGGTTTATGGTGACTGTGGGGACGGGGGTTTCGCGACTGCTGTTCATGAAGAACTCCAGTCGCTGCCCAGTTAGGGTTATGCGACTGAAGGGCCATTCGGCCGAATGAGTAATAGTTGATGTCCAATCGCCCGACTGAGACTCAGACGCCCGATTGAGTCTCAATCGCACGACAGGTGATGCGACTGAGGGTTTCAGTCGCATAAGCTCAATCGCAGAGTAGTTCAGTCGCACGGTTAAGAGTTAGTCGCATATAACCCAGTCGCAGAGTGTCTAGTCGTACGGAAGAAAGTTCAATCGCACGTTTGAGTACCCATTCGCATGAGTAGCCCAATCGCATGACCCAGTCGCATGGAGGACATGCGACTGGTGGTAGTTCAGTCGCCCGGACAGGGCTGATGTGAGTGAATGTAGAAGTGTATGTATGATGTATGTATGTTAGTATGATTTGCCATGATAGATGGTGAATACTGATGATATGTAAGTATGTATGTTCCTTATGTATATGTGTCTTATCTTTAATAACTTTACGTGAATGAATGAACGAAAGAAACGAATGTATTAAAAACGTAAAGTGAAAGATAATGAAAGAAGGAACATGATGAATGAATGCATGCATTAATGAAAGAAAGTAAGAAAGGCTTGCAAGCAAATGAAGGAGGTGCACACCCCTGGCAGGTGTTAGCTCAACGGTGTACGGGTTAGCTACCCCGAAGGATGTACATCGGGTCAATCATTGAGATTGATAATGAGGTGAGCAACTTCGTGTTGCAAGAGACTCGGTTAGCAGGCAATCATAAGATTGTCACTGAGGTGAGCAGTCGCGTGCTGCAACAGACTCGGCTAACGTATGTTAGTAGTGAAGTGAAAGATAAGTGGTGCATGTACTTACCCCAGGTGACTGGATCAGCTTTGTGCACAACGTTCGTGGCTAACCACCACAGGTCCAGCACCAATAGTATGTATGATGAAAGTGGGGTATTGTACATGTCACCGAATGTAATGAACGTTCGAACGAAAGTAAAGAAAGTATGAATGAATGTAATGAATGTTCGAACGTAAGTAATGAATGTAAGAATGAAAGTAAAGTACGTACGAAAGTACGTGAAGTATGTATGTATGAAAGTAAATGAGAATGATGAAGAGTACATGAATGAAAGTAAGTAATAAACGATGAGATAATAATAATAATATTATCTACGTGTATGTATGATGTGTAAACACATGTATGGAAGAACAGTTAATGAGTATGTTTTAATGTAAAACTAGAACTCACTCAGCAACGCTGACTTTTATGTGTTTTCCAGTTCGCAGGTAGTGTTGCTGAGGATGGCACGAGGCGACTACTCAGCTCTTTTGGGATGGCATTCTCCAGTTGATAATGCTGCAAGTCATGGGTTGCGGGTCCATAATATTCGCAACACATCACGTTGCATGTCATTATGAGATTTCTTGAGGATCTGAATAAACGAGATTACTCAAGAAATCTCCTTTAGATTTTGATAAGTTCGCCACGCATTGGAAGCGTGCGCGTAGCACATGCAACGAAATATGTTGCATGAGAGTGTCAAGAGTATTCCGTCAGGGTTCCGATGTACGGAATTACCTAAGGAATATTCTTTAGTATAAAATATAATTTTTATGCTTTTGAACTTAATATCTCCTCTAGAGGTCGCTGTATGATCCTATGAGGAGAGACAAAGTAGAGAAAGCTGCATTTTGTAATCGAGTCAATGATGTAATGACTTTTATGAATGAATGAGAATGTATATATTTATCATTTCCGCTGCGTTGATTTATGATTATATACATTATGTAAGTTATATGTGCGATGAAGAACCAACAGTAAGGTGCCCGGTGAGCGGGCCTTACATTATATTTTATAAATGTTAATTACTAGCTATTAATTTATATATTAATTCAACATTGAGTTTCTAAGCTAATATATTATATGAAGTGAAAATAAATAAGAAAAATAGAACTGCGATGTGGTAGAGTATAGCGGAGGTGGTACTACTCTCAGTTATTCTTTTAAAGTATGTAGTAATGATGATATAACTCGATAAAAAGACTTTTACTCGTTTAATTAACTTAAAAATTTAGGTAACGTTTGGTACGTATAAATAAGTGGCGAAATGTAATGGACAATTAAAGATGAATGGAAAAAACATGTTTGGTTGTTGAAATAATGCAATAATTATTACATAGTTGATAGGATTTTCTAAAATTCATTCCATACACCACCCTTTTTTTATTTATTTAATCTCATTCATTCTTCTATCATTAATAACTATGATCACCCACCCACCCACTACAACAACCACCACCATCCACCAAGATCCATCGTCACCGCCCACCACCACCACCACCAACCACCACCACCAACCGCCACAACCATCACTACCGACCACGAAGATCGGTCGCCACCGTCCACTACCACCATCACAACCATCAATCACCGTCGCCCACCATTACCACTAGACACCACCACTAACACCACAGCCGCCGCCACTAACAACCACCACCACTAAATATCACAGACCACCACCACCACCACAACCACCACCAGCATTAGCACCAAAGCCACGACCACTAGACACCACCACCACTACCACAACCACCGGCCACCACCACCACGACCACCGGCCACCACCACCACGACCACGGCCACCACCACCACGACCACCGGCCACCACCACCACTAGCCACCACGGGCAACCACCACCGACCACCTCCACTACCGACCACCACAATCAATTACCACCAGCTACCCAGCAACACAACCACCAACACCGTCACCACCTCCACGACCCAACACCATCGCCACTGGCCACCGCCGCCCACCACCACCGGTCACTAACGCTGCCAACCACCAACCACCACACCGCCAACCACCAGCCACCGACAGGCCGCTGCCTCCACCACTACAGGCCACCAACGCCGCCACCACCAGCCACCGACTGGCCGCCACCGCCAACCATCGAGGCCGCCAACCCCTAGCCATCGACAGGCCGCCTCCGCCGCCAACCATCGACCACCAACGCTGTCAACCAACCGCCACCAACCGGTCGTCGCGGGCAATCACTAGTCACCAACGTCGCTAACCACCGCCCATAAGTGCCAACCCCAGCCCCGCCACTGCCGCCGCCCCCAACCACCGACCATCACTGCCGCCAACACCACCACTGGCTACCACCACCACCAGCCATCACCACCATAATCATTTTTACATTTCATTATTTCATCTTTTCGTACCTAACAAACAACACAAAGATATGATTCATTCCATTTGTAAAGAGTAACAAATAGAACAATGAAATCTAATGATTAATTCATTCTTTTATATATTTCATTAGTTAATTCATTACATTCTTCTGTCCATTTTATAAACCCATACCAAACAAACCTTAACATTTATTCAACTATGGGGTAACATTTATACATCACATACCGGTTGGCGACCTTTATATGTCAAAGTGATAAACTTCTGGAATATATTTTGGTGTCAACTCATAAAAATGCAATGGTTTCATGAGACAATGATCTATATAGAACAATTTTTTTTATCTCATAAATAAATGTAAAATTTATATTTATCTAAATCTTATAGACTCAACTATCAAATGAATTTTCATGTGTATGTTTGTTTACTAACTAACACGCTAATTATTTACTAAACAACTTTTGTTCAGACAAAACATGTTACAGGTCGCCACGACCTAATATCCGTTCTCCCCGACCACCCAACCTTTCAAATCCATCCATTACACCACCTCTGCTCGCGTCTAAAAATCCATGTTCGTTTTGCTAATTCTTCGATGGAGATAGTTGCTGAGGTTGACAACTATCTGTAAAGCTAGCAGATGTGGATGAGATGATATCTTCCCCATGACCTAATGCCATGGTTTTGTATATTAGGGCATTTCTACATATATATGCACTTCGAAGCTTGTATATTAAAACTTAAGTTTGTGAGCATATAGTCAGTAGTTGAGAAAGTGAAAGTGAATATGATATCTATAACATATAATAAAAGAAGGTTTATTTAAGACACGTGTCATCATTCTAGCATATTAAAGGACACGTGTCGTCATTATAGCATATTACAAAAATTATTTTCCCGCCTCTCTCTCATAATAAATGCAAAATTTTATAAAAAAATCAATTTGACTTTCCTTTTTAACTAAATATGTTAAAACAAATATATCTTTATTTATGTTTCTTGTCTCTCTCATAGTAAATTATAATTATTTTAAATAATCAAACTAAACTATTAAACATTTAAAATATAATATTCTTATTTAAAATATTTATTAATACATACAAAATTATATAATTTCAGACATATTTTAACTTTCTATATAGAGTAATAATTTCTAATTTCATTACGTATTATAACTTCTTAAATATTTATTATATTTTTATTTTACCAATGGCTAATAACATCTAGAAAATAAAATATTTATAAAACTAATAATTTTAATATGTTTTATTTATTTCACCATGTAATACATGGGATCTAACCTAGTTGTTAAATATTTAAAGATATGTACAAAACTAATAAAACTACATTGTTTGGTATTCACATCTAATATACTAAAAGTGGTGTTTAGGATAAAAAGCTTACAAAATAATCTTAACTATAAATTTTTCAATCAATTATTGATATTAAATTATAGCAAAAAAAGTTGATGGAAGTGTTTTTAGTAATGATCGCTTTTGTTCATATATTTTTCAAGTTTATACATTTTTTAAAGGGAAAATTCTCAAATGTCTCTTGACCACATTTTTTTATCAAATGTCCATTTGACCAAGTAATCATTACAATGTCGTTTTCGTAAGTTCATCCGAACCTTCGTAACGACCCCATTAAGACGTTTGGCTTCATCTGAACCGCTCATCGTAAATTCAAATGACAATTGACATCCAACAGAAACATTGCCCCCCTTCCTATTTGGTGTCGTTGTTGAAAATAGCACCCAATTGATTGGTTTGTGGTCACATTCCTGTTACTATAACAAGTAGACATGCACCAAAGGTATTATCAAATGGATTTGATACTTAGGATTGGGTTCATCTCTGTAGAATTCAGATAAATTGAGTTGAAATATATGAAGCGTAAAATGGTTTTCCTTCTTTGTTTGTTTTGATTTGAAGGAGGTCACGTTGAATTCTTAATAATTAGATATTGTTTATGCGTTTATTATAAAGTTCTATTTACTTAACAAGTTTTCAACTCCTCTTTTGTTTTTTCATTACTTTGATATTTGTAGAATACGTAATTCTTTTGTCATAAGATAATAATAAAAACTAGTAATTTACTTACTCGCCGCGTTGCTGCGACGGCGAACGTATGTGTCATGGAGTAACACAAATTTGTACCATCAAATGAAAACATATTTTATTTAAATCGACTATATTTCAAACACAATTTACGTTAAAACGTATAACAACTCAAAATGTACATCAAAATAAGCAAGTGATGGAAAGACATACACGACATGATAAAGCATAGATTACATTCGCTCTAACACATTTTTTAGCAAAATTTACATCAAAACATAGACTAACTTGAATTTATACCAACGAAATAAAATTATAATATTTGACCCAACTCGTTCCAACAAAATTTACACATAAAAATATACACGTAATATATATAATAAAGTTTTTAAGATAGATATAATTTGAACTACTACTACTATTATAAGAGAAACTAAAATATGAATTAATTAAAAAACATACAAAGTATAGTAATGTTAGACTCGAACCCGGGTCTTATGTATAGTGAAACTACTATTATAAGAGAAACTAAATATGAATTAATTAAGAAAACATACAAACTATAATGAATATTAGACTCGAACCCGGTCTTATGTGTAGTGAAAGAGCTCACAAGTCAGCAAGCTAGATACTCTTGCATGTCTCAGTTTTGCTATATATAATATAAAAAAAATAAAAATAAAAAAAAATCCCCACCAACATATATATAATATATAACAAAAAAATAAAAAAAATAAAAAAATAAAAAAATAAAAAAATCAAAACAAAACAATCCGCCGACATAGTGGATTAATTAGAATAATAATACACCATATTTCTTGAAAACATTCTGAGTTGTTTTTTAAAAAATCAAAACTCACACTAAAAATGTTTTAAGAACAATATAAAGAAGAACTAGTGGTAATCATCGACGCGCGTTGCGCGTCTAATGAACATTGGGCGCAGATTAGCATTCAGCCATTCATCATCATCGACCGGAGGTCTGTTACATGTCTTGCCATAGCAACTGAGTGTAACATCTCGTAAATTACGGTGTTTAAATCTTTTATAAATAATAACAATACTAATAATAATAATAATATAATAATAATAATAATAATAATAATAATAATAATAATAATAAAATTTTAAGACAAATTAAAGTATGGGGTTTAATGTCATTTTTGAAACTGATTTCAAACTTTTAACATAGAATAATAAACAAGCAAAACACAAGGGACATTTCTGTAATTTTGGAGACAACCAACCCCACCCCATCTCCCTTTCTCGCTGTAATCCCGATCGCATCCCACCATCGGCCGACATTCACCTAATTCGGGCACTATGGATTATTATATTCGAAAGCAAACCCGCACTAACGAACATTAACTCGTTTATAATCAACCATTGTGTTCAATGCATTCAAAACAATCAAAAACAACCCATTCGAACTCTCTCACCCGCGGACCTGCAACTTCGTTTAGACCCATCTACGATCGAGTTTTCACAAAATTAACTTAGGGGTTTTCATCCTTATCATCATACGAAGCTAACCCTAAGATTAATTTGATTAGGGTTATGGTTTGAGCACCATTCGAACACCATCTCGATCGCGACCTGCAACCTACTCAAAACCCCACTACAGATCGATTTTAAGCAAAATTACCATAGGGCTTTTCATCTTGATCATCATCCGAAGCTCCCCACAAGTTTAATTTGATTATGGTTGGGATTTGATCATCAAACGAGTACACACCTTATCGCGAATCTGTTCAACTTGGGTAAGACTTCAACCGAACACTATCTATGCAATTAAATACACACACACTCGGTTTCACATGGGAACAAAAAGCCCCATGTTTGTAATCGTTACTGAATCGTTTGGGCGTTCAATTGGGTTAGATTCGAACTTAGGGTTCATTTGGGGATGGGGATTGATCAAACTGGTGTTAAAAGAAGTTGGAAACCATTCTTGTCGCAGTTGATGGCTTTGGTTCACCGGTTCACACGCTACATTCAAAGCAGGAGGTCCCGGGTTCGACCCGTACACCTCCAATTATTTTTTTAGGCCATTTTAAGCCTCTAAAATTCTAAAAAAATTCATAAAAATCATAAAAATATTTTTAAGACATTAAAAATATTTTAAACAACTAAATTATTTTTCTGGAATTTATTTCAATATTTTATCTATTTTTAATAAATGTTTTAAATAAATAAAGTTATAAATAATACAAAATTACTTAAATAAAAATGAATCCTAATAATAATTTAATTTATTGAATATTATTTGACACAATATTATTGTAATAATTTCACACATATTTATTATTGTTTAAATAATGATTAAATATATAAATTTATTATATTTAAATCATTTTAAATAACAATTTCATTTCTTTTAATAAATTAAATATTAAACATATTAGTTAATTATCACATAATTAATTAATAAGATTAATTATTTATTTTTCCACATTTTCACATAAATCAAGCAGATACGTAAAATAATACGTTTATTTCTAAAATCTAACATAATCATTTTCAATAAATCTATTTGTTTCAAGACATACAAATTAGATAGAATATTTAAACCACCATTCAAAATCAAAATGGAAACCTTAAAACATTCCCAACTTTCAAATCATTATTATTCTAACACGAGACACCGTTCCTTAGGTTAAACGTAAGGAAATCACAGGTGTCTAACCTATCACGATCAAAATCCAATCTCATCAATCAGGTGAGTATGCATATCCCCTTTTTATATCATTTCCTATTTGGGGGAAATCATGTGATACATATATTCTATCATGATATATATTGTTATTTCATTTTCAATTCAATTCAGACAGGATTGTGTATTACTTGCAATTACGTGAACATACTGTGATAAACTGGACGACAGTAGAACCTAATTCAATCAATCAATCAATCCTGGCAACAATGTAGATCTAGATACTGGTTTGGGATTATATCCAACACATCGGCTTAGAGTGGTGATTATTACAAACCACCCCATCAAACCCATATGAATAGTCGAGTGGTGATGTGTCAGAGGCAAGAGTCAATCTATGGTGTATGTGTGGAGTCTATTATAGCAAGTGTCAAGTCAAGGGGTTTCTATTGTGTCGGTTATCTATATGCTTACATTGCAATATAAGTCTTAATGTTACCTGGTGAATTGAATTATTCTCAATCAATCAATCAATCTATATGTATACTCAAAACTGTGATTACTCACCAGCTAATTCGTTAGTGACTTTATTTTCTCACATGATTTCAGGTTAAGCAGTTAGTAGACTTCTACATGCTCATATAAGACCTGGACTTAGTCGAAACAAAAGACAATTACTATTGTGATTTTAACTGTTGTATTGTATCTGTTAAAATTCATGTTGTTCCTGTAATCTGATTTTAATATTATTTTCCCTATTAGACAATCATGAGTATGAACAATCAATCATTCCCTCGTCCGCTCCGATGATTCCGCCGTCGGTCGGGGGTGTGACAGATTGGTATCAGAGCCATGGTTAAGGGAATTAGGTTATTGAAATGGAATGACCTAGACTATAACTAAGTACTTCACACGTGAGTCCTCTCATGTATTTATATGCTTAGATAGGATTTATGTGCCTTACATGTTTATACTTGATTATGTGATTATCTGCTTTATGTGATTCTTCTTATACTTTGAATCTATCAATATACACACGAATCTTAACTCATATTTCTAAAGGCATTGTGTGCCTAATTCAAGTGATTTCAAACTCCAAAACTCGATTGTTATTCATGGTTTTCAAATCTCGTCAAAGTTCATGTCACATGACCGAGAACATGCAATGCTGGAAGAGTGGGATACCTGTATCTTAAGGTGTTCTGTCTAGGCAAGGTATTCTACAACTTGATTACCTTACCTGGGAACCCTCGAGATGAGTATCGCTTATAGGTACGCATGTCCTCGATAAGGTTGTGGTGGACACAAATACTTTGATAAGTCAACGTATCGCTTGGTTTGCGAACCAAAGTTTACACTCCTAACCTCTCATTGTTATTCTAAACACAATCTCATTAATGATTTTATATTTTGAAAGTTTTTAAAAACCAATTACCGTTTCTTATAGAGGTTTCTTCGTTCCATATTATACAGCATGTCTTATCGTCAAAACCGCTCCGATCTAGAAACTCTGGCCGCAAGATTGCTGCTATAGTAGCACGTGAGTTGCTGCGGTCTCCAACTCTACTTAACCATTTGAACCAAGGCAACAATACTGTCCAAAAACCAAACTGCACCAAACACTGTCCAAAACCCAATCACCAAAACCATCCCCGAACTTGTACTTACAAACATTTCAGTTTTGCAACCCCACTAAGTTCAGTGGAACTGAAGGTGCTACCGGATACTACAGTGGTTCGAAAGCATCGGAGAACACTTTCCTAAACAGTGAATGCCCTGAAATCTGAAAGTCCGGTATGCCCAAGTGTTCTTCAGAAACGCGCACTGACTTGGTGGAACGGAGGAGAGAAACGAACCCGTGGAACTGAAACCGCTCTAGCCTAACATGGACTGAAGTTAAGGAGCTCATGACTAAAGAGTTCTGCCCAAGAAACGAAGTCCGGAAACTGGAAGCTGAGTTCTGGGAATTAACCAAGATAGTGGCGAAAAACCTCGCATACACTAACAGATTCACGAACTGAGCCTTTTGGTACCGCATCTTGCTACCCCTACCTCCCGAGCCATCAGAAATACATTGGTGGTCTACCCATGCAGATCAGGTACGGTGCTAGGAAGGAAATCCTTCAACACTAGAAGATGCTATCAGGCTGGCTGCACAGTTAACCGATAATCATGTGAAAGCGGGTTCTTTGACCAGAAAAGGGTCGAAGAAAATAACGTGATAAACTTCCTAACGAAACCGTCAAACAACCGACCAACCCAAGCTTTCCAAGAACAAGAAAGAGGAAGGCTCAATATCAAAACTTTGCTGTATACCCTGCTGTGCCAATTACTCAAGTCCCTCCAACACATCAACACGCGGTAAACAACCAATCGTTGATGAGAAAGCCATATGCTGGACCCCATCCACTGTGTAACATCGCAATTACCATCATCCCGTAAACTCAATGTCGTCAATGCACAAATTGTAGTCGTTTGGGTCATACATTCAACGTGTGCAGGGCGTGCTGCGCTAAGCTCGACACAATGCACAGTTCACCAACAATCCTGCAATTACCCAGGGTCGTGCATGCTATCAATGTGGTGATCCGAACCACTTTCGCAATCGATGTCCTCAACTTGTCATCCCAGTCCTACGGCTCAAGGCGTGCTTTCAATATCAATACCCAACAAGCTCAAGCCACCAATGATGTGTGTGTGTTGAATAATACTTGTCCTTGATGACGTCTTCCTGATTTAATTCAAGATTTGTAATCTAGATTTCCTTTTGTTATATTGATGTAATTGAAAATTTCTAAATTTCTAATTGAGATATTCTCCTTTTGTTGTTAACTCGAAATTGAACCGTTTGCACCGTGGGAGATGCAACAGTTTGCAAGTCAACCTATGACTAAGGACACTCATATCTCCTAAAATGATTTTAACTCATCAAAACAGGGGTGATTCCCTTACTTTGGTGATGATTCTTTATTCATTTCAAATGGTTTCCAATGACGTGTTTTATGAAATTTCATCCTCCGGATTAGGGTGATTCTTATCTCGAGGACTGACTTCAATTATTCTCTTTGGAACAATTACACAAATGACATGATCTCACCAAAATAGGATTGAAACCGTATTTGGACAAATATCAATCTTCGATTGGTTCTTGGTATTATCAAGCTCAATCATCAAGATACGCGTGAAATTCCTACCTTGATGATAATATCATTCTTATGGATTGTATTTTCGCAAATGAAACCGACCTCATCAAAGTAGGAGTGAATTCTGGATTTGATGAAGAAGTTTATCTGGTTATATTTTGTTTTGTAAAAATTCATCGTTAAGATAGGAGTGAATCCCCCTTAATGATGAGTTATCTCGTCTTATTTTTGTAGATCCTCAGATCAAACTTTTGATTGGAAGGTTAGTGCCATACCTTGAGAGTACACCTCAAGTTAGGGGTGAAAACATACCTTGATGACTACTCTCATTCCTTGATCGTCAACTTACCATGGTTGTAATCAAGTGACGAGACGCATGTATTAACTTGAAGGGTGAAATATGTTAGTGTTTCGACCTATCAAGCCAAAGCATGATCTCTGAACTTGAACCGAGAACTGATCGTTTTAAGTGATTTTGATTTCAAGTTTGGAGCATTTAAATTCTTAAAATGATTCTTTTCCTTTATTCTCATGTTTTGACTCGATCTAGCTACATCAAACCATTATTCCTTATCTATCGACTTTCATGTGAGATATCATCAAAACCCGATTACGTAATGGTAGTCTTCCTAAACAATCTTTTGTCAAGTAAAGATATTATCTCGATTGGATGGTCGCTTCATCTCTCGTTTATGAAAGGTCTCAACCAGCTCTCGAAACTCAACTGAATCTTAGTACAACCTATCATCCGCAAACCGACGATCAGACTGAAAGAACGATACAGACCCTCGAGAATATGCTCCGGGCTTGTGTCATTGATTTCAGCGGATCGTGGGATTCTCATATTCCTTGATTGAATTCTCTTACAATAACAGTTACCAAACCAGCATCCAGATGGCACCATCTGAGGCCTTGTATGGTCTGAAGTTGGTGAATCACAAATTACTGGTTCGAAATTGATACAAGAAAAATGACAAAATTCATAAGATCCGTGATAACTTGGTCGCTGCTAGAAATCGTCAAAAGCTTAATGCTGATAAAGACGTAAACCCATGGAATACAATGTCGGTGATCTCGTACTCCTTAAGGTATCACTTAGAAGGGAGTGATTCGCTTTGGAAAGAAAGGGAAACTAGCACCTCGTTATGTGATTCCATTCAAAGTGCTCGAGCGAATTGGGGAAAGTGGCCTACAAGCTTCAAATACCCTAAGAGCTCAGCAATATACATCCAAGTTTCATGTTTCAAATCTCAAGAAAAGTCATGCCGACGAAAATTTCCACATTCCACTCGACGAAGTCCAGATTGATGAATCTATGTACTTTATTGAGAAAACTGTGGAAATAATTGGATCGGGGTCAACAACTCAAACTAGTCGAATACCTATGTCAAAGTCCGCTGGGAATCTAAACGTGGTCCAGAGTTCACCTGGGAACGTAAGGACCAAATGAAATCCCGGTATCCTTATCTTTTCGTTTCAGCCTCCTCGTGAACAAATTTCGGGACGAAATTTCCTAAAGCAGGGGAGACTGTAACATCTCGTAAATACGGTGTTTTAAATCTTTTATAAATAATAACAATACTAATAATAATAATAATAATAATAATATAATAATATAATAATAATAATAATAATAAAATAATAATAAAATTTTAAGACAAATTATAAGTATGGGGGTTTAATGTCATTTTGAAACTTGATTTCAAAACTTTTAACATAGAATAATAAACAAGCAAAACACAAGGGACCATTTCTGTAATTTTGGAGACAACCCCCCACCCATCTCCTTTCTCGCTGTAATCCCGATCGCATCCCACCATCGGCCGACATTCACCTAATTCGGGCACTATGGATTATTATATTCGAAAGCAACCCGCACTAACGAACATTAACTCGTTTATAATCAACATTGTGTTCAATTGCATTCAAAACAATCAAAACAAACCCATTCGAACTCCTCTCACCCGCGGACCTGCAACTTCGTTTTAGACCCATCTACGATCGATTTTCACAAAATTAACTTAGGGGTTTTCATCCTTATCATCATACGAAGCTAACCCTAAGATTAATTTGATGATGGTTATGGTTTGAGCACCATTCGAACACCATCTCGATCGCGACCTGCAACCTACTCAAACCCCACTACAGATCGATTTTAAGCAAAATTACCATAGGGCTTTTCATCTTGATCATCATCCGAAGCTCCCCACAAGTTTAATTTGATTATGGTTGGGATTTGATCATCAAACGAGTACACACCTTATCGCGAATCTGTTCAACTTGGTAAGACTTCAACCGAACACTATCTATGCAATTAAATACACCACACACTCGTTTCACATGGGAACAAAAGCCCCATGTTTGTAATCGTTAACTGAATCGTTTGGGCGTTCAATTGGGTTAGATTCGAACTTAGGGTTCATTTGGGAATTGGGGATTGATCAAACTGGTGTTTAAAAGAAGTTGGAAACCATTCTTGTCGCAGTTATGGCTTTGGTTCACCGGTTCACACGCTACATTCAAAGCAGGAGGTCCCGGTTTCGACCCCGTACACCTCCATTATTTTTTTAGGCCATTTTAAGCCTCTAAAATTCTAAAAATTCATAAAAATCATAAAAAATATTTTTAAGACATTAAAATATTTAACAACTAAATTATTTTTCTGGAATTTATTTCAATATTTTATCTATTTTTAATAAATGTTTTAATAAATAAAGTTATAAATAATACAAAATTACTAAATAAAAATGACTCCTAATAATAATTTATTTATTGAATTATTATTTGACACAATATTATTTGTAATAATTTCACACAATTTATTATTGTTTAAATAATGATTAAATATATAAATTTATTATATTTAAATCATTTTAAATAACAATTTCATTTCTTTAATAATTAAATAATTAAACATATTAGTTAATTAATCACAATTAATTAATAAGATTAATTATTTATTTTCCACATTTCACATAAACAAGCAGATACGTAAACTAATACGTTTATTTCTAAAATCTAAACATAATCATTTTCATAAATCTATTTGTTTCAAGACATACAATTAGATAGAAATTTAAACCACCATTCAAAATCAAAATGGAAACTTAAAACATTCCCAAACTTTCAAATCATTATTATTCTAACACGAGACACCGTTCCTTAGGTTAACCGTAAGGAAATCACAGGTGTCTAACCTATCACGATCAAAATCCAATCTCATCAATCAGGTGAGTATGCATATCCCCTTTTTATATCATTTCCTATTTGGGAAATCATGTGATACAATATAAATTATTCTATCATGATTTCTATTGTTATTGCATTTCAATTCAATTCAAGACAGGATTGTGTTATTACTTGCAATTACTGAACATACTGTGATAAACTGGACGACAGTAGAACCCTAATTCAATCAATCAATCAATCCTGGCAACAATGTAGATCTACTGGTTTGGGATAATCCACCCACATGGCTTACGAGTGGTGATTATACAACCCACCCCATATGAATAGTCGAGTGGTGATTGTGTCAGAGGCAAGAGTCAATCTATGGTGTATGTGTGGAGTCTATTATATGCAAGTGTCAAGTCAAGGGGTTTTCTATTGTGTCGGTTATCTATATGCTTTACTATTGCAATATAAGTCTTAATGTTACCTGGTGAATTGAATTATTCTCAATCAATCAATCAATCTATATGTATACTCAAAACTGTGATTACTCCCACCAGCTAATTCGTTAGCTGACTTTATTTTCTCACATGATTTCAGGTTAAGAAGTAGTAGACTTCTACATGCTCATATAGACCTGGACTTAGTCGAAACAAAAAGACAA
This sequence comes from Flaveria linearis, assembly GCA_024085815.1. Taxonomy (NCBI): domain Eukaryota; kingdom Viridiplantae; phylum Streptophyta; class Magnoliopsida; order Asterales; family Asteraceae; genus Flaveria; species Flaveria linearis. The sequence continues at coordinate 58,462,861 of CM044002.1, forward strand.
TTACATTTGTGATTTTAACTGTTATTGTATCTGTTAAATTCATGTTGTCCTGTAATCTTATTTTAATATTATTTTCACTATTAGACAATCATGAGTTATGAACATCAATCATTCCCTCGTCCGCTCCGATGATCCGCCGTCGGTCGGGGTGTGACACTGAGACAGACACACAACCGTGTTGTTAACCCAAGCATGTCATTACATCAAATGTTGTGGTTCAAGGCACAAAATAGATGTATCGTCGTGCTGCAAACCGAAGATGGTGTCGCGCCAAACAACGTAACCCCTTATAATATCATCACAACCTTTATACATAACATCAAGCCAAATGTCTCAAACGAACAACCATTCATCATCACCGAGAAATGAAATCGGATCACATCCCCAACGACACAACAACACCCGTGAATTGACACCATGTCTCAGACGAGTTACCACTCACCATCATAGACCCGACAGGACGTCTAAGATGAACAGTCCATCATCATTGACTCCATCACAACCCAACACCAGATTCAACTTAAAAACCATGAATAGTAGCCAACATCACAAACCCTGAACAATAACATTGAAACCATTTATGTTTTCATAAAAATTAGAGATTAATCAAAACCAAAGAAACCGACAAAACACGAAAACAAGTCCAGTACACAGCCGCCACATTAGCGTCACCAATAAAGATCCATTGGACTATCGCCACCTAGGGTTCTAGAGGAACCTATCGGCGAGGCCGGTCATCGAAGATTGGTGATAAAACCGCCACCGAACCCTGAACACTTTTCTTTTTAAGAAATGAAACAACCAAAAACCACCATCGCCACCACCACAGCATCACAAAGACAAAGTGATCGCTACCTAGGGTTCCCAGAAAGCCGGTGGCGATGCCGATGCATGTAACAGTGGTCTCAAGAACCAGTGATGGTGGTACGCGACATCAACCCGACCCCAACCGCCCTCACACCTACCAACGCCAGCAATACATCCAGACAACCGAACCACCACCGACACCCCGACGGCCGACCACAGACCGGCGATTTCGTACACGGGTAGCGGTGCAGGTGACGACGGTGTAGGCGGTGGTTGGCGACGAAAAGAAACATGGCTTCTCTCACCTAATCTGTCATGGTGGCTTGAGAATCACCAACATATATAGATCTAAGACATGCAAGCCTTGATGAATTCATCATAACTTCGTCGGAACCCTAGGTTCGGTCGCCGGCAGTTCAAGTCACCGGGCCGGTCGGAGGTCAAAGCCGGCACCACCCTTGTCGTCAATTTCTCCCTCTCTCTAGCTCTTCGGTCTGATCTCTCTCCCTCTCACTCAAAATTCTGAAATTATGTGTGTGGATTAGAATAAGAAGTAAAAAAGGTGGGGTGCGTACCGGAAAGCCACGTGTGTCTAGCTTTGCACACGATGACAACACCGCTCAAGAGAAGCAATCAGAGACAAGCATCTATTATAATTACTTTTCATTCGAATTCGTTTTTAAACATATAGGGAAATTATTATTTTAACACAAGAAAGAACATTTTCACACCATTTTCTAGTGTCGAAGACTAGGAAACATATAACTCCTCTTGAATGATTTGTTCCCTTCATTTATATTTACACGTCCTATTTCACAATTACTTTCGGATATCATATTTTTATTTGAAAAACAATTGTAGTCTTCTAATAATTAAATAAAAAATAAGAATTAACATAAACAGTTAATTAAATAATTAAACCAAATCTATTTTGTATTATGAAAAAAAGATATTATTATTGTAAGGAGCTTGATGACAAACAAGGAGTATGGAGAATTACTTTTCTAAAAGATAGTTCCAAAAGCAAGTTAAGATTGAATCTTATTTTGTTTTCAAGTGTGTTTCAAAGAAACTTTTCTAGCTGGGTTTTCCTTATCAGCAAATGACATAGTACCCCTACATATACGCGACATATAACCATTAAAATTATTATATTTAAGTCGAACAAGTTTATTTTGTATGCCCTATGTTGTCGATGTTGGTTCCGCGTATGACTGAAATCCCTTCTACATGTTGTGTTAATCAATATCGAAAGGCTAGACATGTTGGGTATCCAGTATCGATCCATACACCACTTAAATATTTCGCTTTCAGATCTTCTAGTGGGTTATTGGTTTTCTTACATCACTAATAACACAGTTACTTTTAATATGATTTTTGAAAGTTGTATCTGGTTTCAATCCACTGAAACACAAAAAAAGCACATATATATTGGTTTTATAAATATGATGATCCCACATCGACCAAGTGGGGAGACTAAAGATAAAGCAGAGAGTTATAACTAGAAGGCATATATGTTACTTGAAAACTTGCCTTAAACTAATGAGTAAGGAAAACAAAGCGATCGGCGAGAGTTGATCGTCGCGCCACTCATAATTTGTTGAGCGCAAGAATTTATGGAGGGGTTATAGGCTGGCCGAGTGTTGATGCTGCTTACTTTTGCAGAACTCGCTTGAGCGGCCTCCCAAACCCACCCCTAATCTCTTTAGTTATTTGTTTAATAATTTGGTTGTGTTTAAAGTTTGATGTAAATAACTACTTTTCTTCTAAATACATAATGATGAATAACATAAATATAATGGATCTAGTATTTTAGTTAATAGAACTAGATATAACTATATAAGAGTAACATATTATATTATATTTGTAAATATGTAACATATAAAAAGAGATTGTCCTTATTCAATGATTAATTTCTTCTTTATTAAAAGTGATTGCGATTTCAAACCTACTCCACTTCATGAAGTCTTGGACGACTTTGCACAGTATCTTCTTTAATTGAAGACGTTTTGGTTATTTATAACTTGTGATCACAATGTTTCACCTTAACAAAAATGGAAGGGAACAAGCACTTTAGCCACCCACACACTCTTTCTTTGCACCTAAGCTTAGAAGGTGCAAAGCTCACATGTACCGGCTGCAACTTTCCTTGTACCGGCACCGCGGTTTACTCATGTCGCGCGTGCAAATTCTTCCTTCATGACCAATGCTTCAATGCAACACGATCAGTGATCCACCCGTCACACCCTGATCACCCTCTCTCGTTGTTCCCATATCCAACATACACATCTGGCTCTTTTGTTTGCAAGTCGTGTAATGAAACCGGCTCGGGCTTTTGTTTTTGTTGTCCCGCCTGTGAATACGATCTTCACGTCCATTGTGCTTACAGTAACCTAAACCCTAAACCGGACTCGAACCCTACATTAAATCAGATCAAACTCAAATCACACCCAAATCATCAATTGAAATATTTTCACGAGTCAACAGATACTGGTAGTTCATGTTTATCTGACCGTTGTGATAACTGTGCCTATGACGCGCATGTTGGACGCGCTAGTTCGTCAGAAACCGTCGATCAGGAAGACCATGAAAACAGGCTTCAATTACTTTACCTGGATCCAAACATGACCTGTGACCTAGACCCTATACCAAGCTCGAACCCTCCACCAAAGCAGATCAAACTCGAATCACACCCGAACCATCAGTTGAAATATCTATATAAGTCGGATTACACTAGTGGTTCAACTTTATGTGACGTGTGTGGTACTGCTTGTGATCCCAACAATGCATTGTACCGTTGTGATATCTGTGACTATGACGCGCATGTCGGATGCACTAGTTTGTCAGAAACTGTACTCCGGGAAGATCATGAACACGCGCTTTCATTACTTTAGTGAACCCCAACTCGGAGTATGAATGTGATGTTTGTAGAGGTGTGATACAACAAAACAACTGCATGTACCTTTGTACATCCGGTTGCGATTATGGTATGCATGTTAAGTGTGTTTCCGACAAGGTGTCGGAGGAAGCTCTGATGGACGAAATGACGTTTGACTTCAATATGTCCAAACTACTGAATAAGATGCGAGAATTCATGCAAAGCTCTTGGGCGCTAGCGATTATGATGGTAATCACCGCGATCCTAATCCTTACTGTGAGGACTTGCGATAACTGTGATAATAGGTATTACTATAGCCGACACTGTGATAAAAATCTCTGTATCATCTATAATCGAATTCGTTATAGGCGTTAGACTTTGTGTGTTGTTTCCCTTTGCTCATTAACGTTTAATCGTGTTACATTATGCTTTATTGTTTGTTGATCGGGACTGAAGTGAAGTATGTTCGCTAGTTGTTACCCACCGGAATATTAAATAAAAATGTTGGTGTTTGGTTACCAATGTCTGTAGATATATTAATGAATTACTATATATACACCCGCTATGATTATGAATGTTTGTTTTTATAACATTTGAAATGATATAGATACATGTGTGTCAATAAACTCGAATTACGAATTGGTGGTGGCTAGGGTTGTCTAAATAGCTCGTCCTTCGGTTGATAAAACTCACTAGAATTGACTCCTTATGTAAGCGAGGTTACCGAGCCAGGGTGGCTCGTTAAATTAACCATAACTTTTAATAGTTTACAAACCAAGTAAAAGACATTTCATTAACACTACATTTTCGTACTTCAAAATACAAAACACACACACACACACACTACTCTAGGATATCAACTATCCTTGGAATATCCTTAAAATCAGTGGTTAGTTTCTAGCTTTCTGCACAAGTGTGTTGATGATATACTGATGTTTTTAAAGTTTCTATTATTTTAGAAGTGCTGAAATTTCTTTTTAACCACATTCATAGAAACTAACTTAAAAGGTAACCCTATGAAAGTATCATGGATTCAGCACTCTTTCACTAAAACCTCACTAATTGTAACCAAACACAAAACTAGCCATCGCTAAAACAGACGGTACACACACGCACACAAGGTTCAATGCTGGTGAACTCGGCAAAAGTCACATATCAAGCTTCTAGTTCTATCATACGAGACCAACTATCCACATCCATCCGACTAACAACTCACTTGTTTGTGTTATTTTGCTTCATCTGATCCACCGGTGGCACCATGACCATCTTTACCAGCACCACTGCTTTCAGCCGGACCGCCATCTTGCATACTTCCTCTCCAGACATCACCAGCGTTGAGCTTGGTGGTGCCACACTTGGCCCACCGGGCCTAACGCCCATCTGAGGTTGGATAACTTGTGGGCTATTAAACTGCATGGCTGGCATTTGTTGAGCCATGACAGCCGCCTGAGGATGCTGCTGCATGAAAATCCTCCTTGTTGTGGATGCCCGCATGTGGAAGCGGGCCCATCTGCATAGTATAGAAGATTCATAATCGCAACTTCAAGTCATTTTAATCAGATAATCAGTTTAAACATGCAAATCGAAACAAACATTTTTATACAATATATAGTTATAGAAAGAAACCTGAGATGAGATTGTTGATGCTGGTGCTGGTGTCGGTGTGGGTGGTTGAGCATCAGCAATGGCTGCTAGATACATCAAATTCTTTTGGAGTAGAGCCTGGTACCTAAAACATACAACCAGGTTTATTTTAGAAATGCAGATACGTGCATTGATATTTAAATCATTAGTATGAATGTAGCGTTGGATACTCACTGGGCATTCAGCAAGCTTTCCAAGGTTTTGGTTGGTCATTATTGCTAAAATTAGTTGCTTGTTCTCGTCAAGGAACTGTAAATGCAGATTTGGAAAGACATCCATGTATTTATATAGCATATAAAAAAACAATTGGTAAGAAACATTAAAGATGATGGCATGGTGACCGCATATAAGATCGGAATGTATTTTCAATTGTTTGACTAGACTGCAATCAACTGTTCTGTCACATTAGATCATTGGCCATTTGAGGTTCTTTTACCATATTTGATTATTAGGCATTCATTGACTATAATTGAGTCTGAGTTGATTGTCCGTTGAAATTTCTTTGAATATGGCTGACTATTTGACTCTTTTGACTATGGTTGACTCTTTGATTTTGATTGTGCTCATTCATTAGCTATTTATCTCAAGGGCTTCCTTTGCATTATCAATCATCCACTTTAGGCTTCCATCTTCTGTGGATGATATTAATAGTAATTTGTAGTCTAATCAAAGTTCAAGTGGTTAATTAATGAGCTACATATAGAGGGTGACAATTTCAACCCGTTATGGCGTTATGTAAAAGCAGATCGCTGTGTTCCTTATTTTAATGCAAACAGGTAACGGATGTAAAATTCAGAAACCTAACCAAAAAGCCGCTGGGTTGGGTCAAACGGGTTAAAGTAGGTGTTCATACATCATAATTGTTTTACTATAAAAAAAAGATCTTTATTTTAATAACGTTCTTTATATCTAGAAACTTTAATAAACAAAAAATAACTTTGTCAACCCAACCGACCCGTCCTGTTTTGATCAGTAATCCCATCCACCCCACTCCCACTTTTAGCTTAATGAGTACTGCCACCTTGACATGATAATATATCTATGTACTTGACAGGGTTTTGTTATATATGAGTCATGAGATACTACTTCACCACAGGGAATCAATATATAATTATACTCTTCAGTGCATACATGAAATTCAGCAACTTTAGATGCTTGATTCTATCTTAGTTATGAGATCAATCGACGTTAGTTAGAAATTTATCAAAATGCCTTAAATACAAATATCATACCTCACACGAAAAAAAAATCCCATTTTAGTAGAAAACATATTTGATTCGTCAACTTAAACATGTTGTTCCAAAACACGGTTGTTAGCTTCTTGAATACAATTCACGATAAAAAAATTGTATGAACAAACATACAAAACTTCTATTCTGAATGATTGTGTTTCCTTTATCTTTAAAACAACTATATTAACAATTGTATAAATTATAATAGTTTAATCACCTTAACTCTCAAGAAAATATCTTCATAAAATTAGATGCAGCAACCGAAAAACAGTCATGTTTCAAACAAGTAGCGTTGGTTGAGTTGCAAACACTTTGTAAATCTTTTTTCTTTTATAAACGATTACACATTAATTATGATTTCACTATAACAGCATTACAGTAAAACACATCCTTAAATACAATGATTTAAGAGATTGTACGAATTAAAAATAGACTCCAGACACCCTTCAACCCGAATAAACCGTCCCCCTCTAGCTAATCTTTTGAATTGGCTCATCTACTATAAAACATAACTTAAACCGCCCCATTTATAAGTAATGAGCGTTAATTATCAACTCTATACTTAACCCTATATGCCAATTGTTAGGTTTCGCTTACACAAATAGGTAATGGTTTACTTAATCTTAAAGTAATCAATATTTCACTATGTAAACTGTAAAGTTAGGTTTCAAACAATCCTCAGATCAAATACACTGGTTCTACCAGCAATCAACAAGAACCCTAAGTAATCCAAATCAAAATTATCGAAATCTAACTAATTTCCATTAAGAATCAACAAAATAAGCAGTTAAACTTCAAAATCAGAAGCGAATTCGAACAAGAAGTTGATTGAATATCAAAGGGTAAGAAACCTTTTGGATCTGATCGGTGGTGATGTTTGTCGGAGGAAACGAGGAAGACATCATCGGATTTGGCATCATCGGCTGCTTCATTGCTCTTTCTCCTTACACTCAAAATCAATAGTTTGGGCAATTATTTTGTCGATAGAAAAACCTAGAATTATTGAAGGTGTATGTATATGAACAGTGACGGTGTTAGGTACCCTCTCAACGTTGAAACTGACTCTAAACTGGTTATATGAATTTTGGTGGTGTTGTTGGGAGTTTATATAAAGATTTTGCTTTAGCTAGTAGAAATAATTTTAGTTATTATATACTAAATGATATCCCCAGACCCTGCTCTGGAGTGGGATATACTGGTTTGATTGATTGATTGATTGATATACTAAATGATACAAAAACTAGTTTTTTCTCCGTGCTGCACAGGCAAGAGTTTTGTTGTTTTCCTTCGTATGACGTGGCGTGAGTGTGATTGTTATCGGCTTGTCTCGTTGAACACCATACAATGTACGCTGTTAAATAATTCGTCGGAATGCGGCTATATATGTTTTTAGATTTGAAATGGAACACTGCATGTTGCAAAAGGAATTTGACAACTTGATATTAGACTAAATCCCGCAATTAACTTGTTGTGAGATATTGTTTAGTGTTTAATACCGTTGCAAATTCAACGTGTATTTCAATGTTTTGTTAATAGAGATTTTATTGGAAATTTGGATTTATAGTTTGTAAATGAAGGCTAGAATTCTAGATTGAATTGTATCAATCCAGACTGGAGCATTAAACCGTAAAAAATATAATTAATCTCGAGAAAAGAATACATATACTTTTATCTTACATAGTTTAAGTGAGTTACGAAATGAAATAAAAAATAATAAATAAAAATAAATAAAAAACTTATTTTTTTCACAAAATATGAGTGGAACCGCTCCAAAAGAATTTCACTAAATACCCGCCCAAATAAACAACCAATCGCCCCTAAAGAAAACAAGGTGTACACGACGCATTTAGAGTTATACATTTAAGTACGTTAAACCTCCTCACAAATTTAAGTTTGTGTTAAGGTAGCACGGGTGTTCATATAACGCCACGCCACGTCACATGTTAACATGTTTTTTTAGAATATTAATTGGTTAGTTTTGATTGGATAATTAGGATGTAAATAAATTAAAATATCATCATATTAACGGAGGTTTTAAAGGAGTTAGTGGAGTGCTGAAAATGCTAATATTTGGTAAACTATAATAACTAAATGATAAAAAAAATTTAGATTGAAATGGAAAATTCAACCAAACGACAGTAACGAAAGTGACATTTTATTCTATATATATGTAATGTTTGTTACTTTCTATTAAATGACGAACTTAGTTTTGTTATAAGATATACAAAAAGTAAAAATTAAAGCCCAACCCTAATTGCAAAGTCGACTCCCATTTTTTCTTGTCTTCTCCCTTTCACTTTCAACACATCTCAAGTGAACAGGTGTTCAACACATCAAATTTGAGCTTGATGCTTTCGGTATTGGCATTTCAAAGCTTTAATGATGTTTCAAATATGAACGTTGTGATAGTGTTTTAGGTGTTGTGGCAGTTCCTTTGCTTGGCATCCCATTCTGGTTTGCAGTAACGACGTAACATCTGAGGTTTAACCTATCTGTCAGATGCACATGTTCTATCTCTGCGCAGTCTAGCTCCACAATGACAGTAGAAGCTTTGCACATGAGCCTCGTTAGACTTAGAAGAATTGTATGGTGTAAGTGAAGTGACTAGAAGAAATATCCATTAGCCTAGTCCATACCCATACATGAGGCAACTCTGTCACATAACACCCGTGTATGAATAATGCTAGTTACTTTTGAAAATTTTAAACTAAAAAAAACTAGAATATAAGTATTGAAAAAAATATTCTAGAAGACAAATTCTATCTCTTGAAGTTTAAGCTTAAATATTCTTAAACTCTAACTCAAACCAGCCTCGAGAACAACACACACTCAATATTTAGCGCTCTCTTTATTTATGATAGAGTAAATTACAAATTTTATCCTTTAGTATTGTTAGAATTACGAATCTTGCACTTAAACTTTGATAATTACACAAAGTGTCCTATATTTGAAAAGTTATCTAATTTTTTGTCCTTTTCACTAACAAAAGTTAAAATTTTCAGTTAGTTTTTAATAGATGATAGTTTTGCCCTTACCATTTAAAGGACTAAATATATAGTTTGATTAATCTCTTGTTTTCTTTTTGCTTTTTTTCCTTTATTACTTTACTTTTTTTCTTTCAATTTTTTCACCATTTTGTTTTATAAATATTATCTTAACTATTATTGATTAATTAAGTTTATTTTTAATATAACTTTTCGTATAAATGTTGTTATTAATTGATGTATTTTATAACCCAAATATAAGTTATGTTACATAAAAATAATAGTAAAATAACACAAAAGTGTTTGAAATTTAGGATGGATTTTTGTAGGTCCATTGTGGTTAAAACACTTAGATCATTCTTTGTATATAATTATTCATGAACAAAATTAATAAGTTATTTGAAATACATCATCTATTTTCTTATTAAAATATCTAAAGTATTGATTTAAACTAAAATTGATTTATTAGAGCATATTTCATAAATTTTAGATAGTCATTATTTGTACCTAAATATTGTGTCGTATATATGTCTAAAAAATTTAACTTTAAAATATATTATTCTAAAATTTAGTTTGTTTAACTTTGAACTAAATTTCTAAAATTTGAAAGTAAAATTTAATGTTTGATTCAATGTTTAATGGTTGGTTATGTTTACGTTTAAATTTTAATAACATCTATATTAACTGAGCTACTATTGAATAGTAATAATATCGTCATTTCCAACACACCGATCAAAGTTTCCTCAGAGAATTGTAAATAACTAATTACATGGTACATCGGTTATGGAGGAAGACTGGCAGATGGTACAGCGGAGAAAGGCAGGTGGCGGTGCAGTAACAACATTCTTCATCGCAACTTACCAGTTGGAGTTTCAAGCGCACAGATGTGGAAGATTTTTCAGTCATTCGGCAAGATCAAAGATGCTTTTGTCCCAAAGAAGCTCTCTAGGAATGGGCGGCCTTTTGCGTTTGTAAGGTTCGTGGATGTAGCTGATTCAAGATTGTTTATTGAAAGGCTTAATACCGTTCAGACTGAAAATCAGTCAATAACAGCGAATATTGCAAAATATGAAAGAAGCAGTCAGGTTGATCGACTCCATTTTATAAAGACTAAGGAGGATGGATTCAAAAGAACAGAAGGCGGATAAGGTACGAGATCAATAAGGAGATTGAACAAAGAGGTGCTGGCAGCAAGGAGAGTCATGTAAGATCCTTTAAGGACGTACTTAAACTGGAAAAAATCGTCATCAACATGTACTGAGAATTGAACCATTAACTATCTATGCAAAGAATATGTGGAGTTCGGTGGCTGTATTCGGAGAGGTTAAAAACCTAGGTATCTTAGAGGAAATCAGGAACAATTTTGATGTTATTGGCCTGCCGGATGTGGATATTAAATATCTTGGAGGACTGGATATTGTGGTGGTATTTTCGTGCTCTCTAGCTGCAAAAAAGTTCCTTAATGAAGGGAGTTCATCCTGGAGGCAGTGGTTTCATTCACTTCAATTATAGGACGGGCAGCTGCTAAAGTATAATCGTCTGGCCTGGTTATTAATTCGCGGCATTCCGTTCATGTATGGATGAGAATGTGGTAAATAAAATCGGTGAAAAGTTCGGGACGGTGGTAGAACACTCAAATATTTCTATATGGGACAATAATCTATCAATTTCCAAGTATTGCATTGTTGTACCGGCGTGGCCGAATCGAAGAAGAACTGGAGTTGAGGTGGGGAAACGAATCCTATTCCATCTGGATTTTGGAAGAAAATACTCAGTGGTGTCCAAAGCTGTTGCCTAACATCAACAGTTCACCAAAAAATGGGGAGGAAGAAGATGGGGAATATGAGTTAGACCGTGCAGAATTAGAAGATGATGGAGAACCTGCGGATAGATTGATCCGGACGGAGTTTTCGCAAACTTTTCCAATACAAGCCGAAAACGACCATGCGATCCAATTCTCCAGGAAGATGGGCCATCTGAAGCTGAAAGGTCTCGTAATAACCAGGAAGATGAAGAGACGGATGAAGTATCTGGTGTAGGGGGGTTAGCGGAAGATGAAAGATCTCGGGACTTGCATGATAATCGAAAATCGGCGTGCATGGGAAATGCTAAGGATGATTATGCTGACATAGAGCACATAACATTAGAGGCAGTGAAGGAATTAAATGTCAGACAGATGGATATTGGGCTTAAACCCCCTACACAAGCCACATTGAGCCAACAACATCATTCGGGCCCGGTTGGTAACTTAAGCCCAAGGCTAAAATCTAAAACGGTGGGCCGTAAGAGAATCTATTCACCAGATCCCAGGTTGTTCGAAAGGGGATATACGATGGAGATTAGCACCACAAGGTTCGCTTGAGCAGAGATCTTCTCATTCGAACCACAAATATAGACGAAATCGGAAGGCTGCCTCTCACTCCTTGAAACTAAAGGACACGCTGTGGAAAAATAAGTATCGACAACTGAATGGTTCTAGAGATACGTCCACGAAGTCTTGCCAAGGAGAAGAAGAACAATCTGCGGAGAGGGAGTGCAGCAAGAACAGCTCAGCATCTAGTAAAGCAGGTGAAGAGATTCAAGAAACAATCAATGTTGGCGAGGCGCTTGGGTTTTAGGCTTCAGGAACACCATGATAAAGTTAAACAAGTGGTTGTTGGAGTTGGGGATAATCATACTTCCAAATGAAGTGGTTATCTATAAATATAAGGGGAGCTAGGGGGAGTACCAAGAAGAAATGGATTCAAAGGTTAAAAAGAGAGCATAAAGTGTCTTTTATAGCGATGCAAGAAACACAAGTTCAGGAGGCAGAGACCATTGATTTCAAGGGATTCTGGGGTAGTCTGCTCTTGAGTTTGACTATGTATCTGCAGTAGGGAGATCTGGAGGATTGGTATCTATTTGGGATCCGTCTGTGTTTACCATAAAATCTGTGGTAAAGAGCGGTTCTTTATTTTGACGACTGTTAATTCTCTAGGTCATTCGGTGGATTTACATATTATGAATATTTATGCTCCTCATGACTGTCTGACTAAACAACAGCTATGGGCTAGATTATTGCATTTAAAATCCACGTTATCAAGTATGTGGATTATATTGGGAGATTTTAATGAGTTCGGGATCCGTCTGAAAGGCTTAATTCTTCTTTCATTTCATATGCTTTGAAGGTCTTTAATGAATTTATTCATGAGTCTGATCTACATGAATTCGGTATGGGGGGTGGCCAGTTCATATACATGTCACCGGACGGTAGAAAACTAAGCAAGTTGGATAGGGTGTTGGTTTGCTCGGAATTCAGGAATGAATGGCCAATTATACAGTGACTACGCTTGCAAGGGAATATTCTGATCATTGTCCTATTTTGTTGTCTAATGTATCAGTTGATTATGGGCCATCTCCTTTTAGATGTTATGATTCGTGGCTTGAAAAACCAAGGTATATGGATGTTGTAAAGAAAGCTTATAAAGAGGCAGTAGTGGAAGGAAATCCAGATAACAATTCATGATGAAGCTTAGAGCGGTAAAGGCAGCGATCAAAGAGTGGCTGAAAACAACAAAAGAGAAAGAAATGGAGAAGAAGAGGAATTAAAGAAGAAGATTTACAACTTGGAGCTTAAGGCAGAACAAGTAGTATTGTCAGATGAGGAGCTGAATCTCAGAGTAACCTGGAAAATCAAATGTTTAAATTGGAGTCAGCTAGGTTAAAAGATTTACAACAAAAGTCTAGAATTAAATGGATTAAAGTTGTAGATGAAAATTCTAGATTTTTTCACGGTCGATCAAAGATAACATAAAAAACTCTAGAATCAATGGCCTGATGGTTAATGGTACGTGGGAGGCAAGGCCAGAGGAGGTTAAAAAGGAAACGTTAATGCACTACAAAAGTCGATTCCTAGAGTCTATCAAGAGTAGACCGAGGTTTTCTAATGAAGGTTTTAAACACTCTCGGATGAAGTAGCTAATACACTGACAACACCATTTTCCTGTGCTGAAATTAAGGAGGCTGTGTGGGGATGTGAAGGAAATAAAGCACCGGTCCCAGATGGGTTCAATTTTAAGTTCATAAAAATCTTTTGGGATCTAATGGAAGTAGATCTAAAGGCGGTATGGATTATTTTTATGAGGGCTCGATCAGTAAGGGTTGTAACTCGGCATTTATCATATTAATCCCAAAGGTGAAGGACCCATTATCGTTATCTGATTATCGCCCAATCAGTCTAATTGGGTGTTTAGTCAAGATAATTTCTAAAGTTTTGGCCAATAGATTAAAGAAGGTTATTCATTTGGTTGTAAGCAAGGAACAGAATGCTTTCTTGGCGGGGCGAAACATTATAGACGGGTCGTTGATTGTGTCAGAGATATTGGCTTGGCTAAAGGCTTCCAAAGTAAAGCTATGCTCTTTAAGATTGATTTTGAAAAGGCGTATGAAATGGTTAATTGGATTTCCTCATTTCAGTTATGGAACAAATGAATTTCCCGGCTCAGTAGCGATAGTGGATCATGAATATCTTACACTCTTCCAGGCTTTCTATGATTGTGAATGGCTCACCAACTATGGAATTCAGCCCATCCAGCGGACTCCATCAGGGGGATCCTCTATCCCCTTTTTTATTTATTATAGTAATGGGGGCACTACATGTTAGTCTAAAAAGTGCAAATCAGGTGGGTATCTTCAAGGAATCAATCTCCCAAATAATGGCCCTGTAATATCTCACATCTTATACGTCGATGATGCTCTTGTACTGGGTGAGTGGTATACTATCAATATAAAGAACTTGGCTAGAATTCTAAGGTGTTTCTATTTAGTCTATGGCCTTAAAATCAATTATAATAAGAGTTGTGTTTTAAGGGTGGGGACATATATTAACGAGGTGGATACAGTTGCAAACATGATGCATTGTAGAAAAGGTGAATTCCCATTTATATACCTTGGTATTCCTATACGTGCAAAGATGGGACATATAAAGAATTGGAAACCGGTGATCGATAAGATACAAAAAAGATTGTCAGAATGGAAAGCTATCACAATGTTATTTGGGGGGAGAATGGTCCTAGTTAAGGCTGTCCTAAGTAGTATTCCCCTGTATTATTTATCATTATATAAAGCTCCTGAAAGACTTTATCGCAGATTGAAAAATTAAGAAGGAATTTCCTGTGGGGTGGGGCTGCAAATGCTAAAAAATCAAATGGGTAGCTTGGGATAAAGTGGTGGCACCTAAGGAAAGGGCGGCTTAGGCATTGGGTACATCAGAGACTCAAACTTAGCTTTGTTATCCAAATGGAAGTGGAGATACAAGGTGGAAAATGAAGCCTTGTGTGTAAAAGTAGTTATTGCCATACATATGCAGAAAAGAAAACATCTTCAATTCCCTTGTAATAATTATACTTCAGGGGTGTGGAAGCAAATAGTTGGTGTGGAAAAAGAGCTTATAAAAGAGAACATTAGCATTCAAAATTTCATCAAAGGAAGCTAAGGGATAATAAGGCTATTAATTTTGGTCCGATTGGTGGATAGGAGACGACACATTACAAAATATATACCCGGAGCTATACAAAATGGAGAAAGAAAAATGTTGTAAAGTAGCGGACATAATTAAATTGGATGTAAATGGTGTGACATGGGTGTGGAAGTGGAAGAAGGGAGCTAGTATGTCATTGGTACAATCGCAAATCAGGACCCTGGAGAACATGGCACAAGATATATCCGGGGTAATACATACGATGAATGGCAATGGAAGGGTGATGAGTCGGATAAGTTCTCGGTTAAGGCTTTTAGAAACCTTTTGAAGCAAATAGAGTTCCGGTGGAATTAAATCCTTTGAAGTGGTTATCGTGGATCCCATCTAAAATTATATGTTTTATTTGGCGAGCAAGGATTAATGGCATCCCTTCAAAGGAGGAGATAATGAAAAGGGGTGTAGCACTGGAGTCCTCGGAATGTTCCCTCTGCTTCGAAGCTACGAGTCATAGAACACATCCTATTGGAATGCTCATTTGCAGTTAATGTTTGGAAACAAATCTTATTTTGGTGTATGAAGGACATAAAGATCGAATCGTCACTTAGAGACATGTTGGAGATCCCATTACCTGTGCCAGGTAATGAATGACATAAAAAGACTATTTTAATGATATTCATGGCTACTTGTTGGTTCGTTTGGAAGGCCCTGAACGATTTGATTTTTAATGCTAAATGTCCATCGGTGGCAAAGGTAGTTGAAGAGATAATTTACACTCATTTTTGGGTTGTTCACAGGGCAAGAATAAAGGAGTTATCATGGCAAGCTTGGTATAATTTTTCTTTTCATCGTTTCCCAATGTAAGATATATTGGTGATGGGTCTTAGCATCTTGCTAATGTCCTAGAATTAATAAAATTTGCCGTTCAAAAAAGTAATAATATTAATAAATAATAATAATTAATTATTAATAATATTTAAGTAATAATAACATTCGTGTATTGATAATATTTAAATAATAATAAAATTTATTTATTGAATTATATTTATTTTTTGAATATTTATTGAAATCAAATATAACTGATCAGTTTTGAGTCATCATTTGACCCCTTAAGTTTATAAAGTTACAGGTTTACTCTGATACAACTTTTACTTGAAAACTACTTTTACATTTGTATTTTTATGTACGTGTCAGTACAAGTCGGGTCAAATATAAAAAGTTTTCATGCATGTCATTCAACGATATAAATCCAAGTTATTATACGTCTCAATGTAAATTTAGTTCAGAAACAATTGTAATCTATGTGCTTTTCTTATGTACAGTTTGATTTGATCGACATATCGTCAAATTTTGTTTCGGAATAAAACGGATCAAGTGTAATACTTATTTGTTCAACGCTATATATTTGAGTTACTTTACGATTCAACATTATTTTATTCGGAGACAAGTCAGATCGATTGTTAATCTATAGTTACCACGTCACCTACGATGCCACAGCAACGCGTGGCGAGTAAAAAACTAGTTAATTAAATTCTGGTAATTTATGTATTTTTATTTTTAGTTTAAAAAATATTATGATTTCTCTAAGTTTTATTTATTTTAATAGAAACGTAAATAATTAAATTGAACAAATAATAATTATAATAATTTTAAATCTATAAATAGAAGTATATTTTATATAAACTAATTAAAATTAATTAATAATATTTAAGATAAGCTTGTAAAATAAATTGATAAGAAAAAAAGCATGTAATAAAATAAAAACAAAATAAAAAATAAAAGTATAACTTACTATTTTGTCCTTTACTAAAAAGTCATTTACTAAAAACTTAACTGAAAATTAACTCTAGTTAGTGTAAAAGACACATAACGTAAAAAATTTTCAAATAAAAAACATTCATTGTAATTATCAAAATTTAAAGATAAAATTCATAATTTTAATAATACTTAAAGGATAAAATTTGTAATTTACATATTCGCGCACACCAACCAACACTACCATCAAAGCCACCTAGGATAAAAGCACACATTACATTACTGTATCTATATTATTTCACTTGCCTTATTATGCGACTGATATAGGTTTGACCACAACAACCTATCAAACATGCACACCCCGCCTACAATCACTACCGCATGTGTTAATCATTACACAAATTTGATGATAAAAATTATTATAGTTTACTTATAAATATACATTTCTACATGAAGAGTTAAGCGGCATAAATTGTTGAAAATTATCAACATAATAATGGCCTTAGAACCGTTCATTAATAATAACTAATTATGCCAAAATAACATAGATAGTCCGTAACATTTATTGATGGATGTAAATAAATATTGATAAGTAAAGGGGGCATTATGATTTTCTTTAGATACTAGTATATAAAGAGGATACAGGGAATTAGAAATCATCAATCATTCACATAATTCCCTTGAAGACCACCATTAAGAATCCTCTCTATCATCTCCACATCAAACTTACAGTATCATAACGAAATCGTATGACATCATCATCTTCCACACCAATGACGGTCATTCCCACAAGTAAGTGTTTCATTCTTTTCTCTCTAGAGGATTACTTGATTGGATTGATAATAGGGTTCTAAGATATTGATTCATAAACTTGATTTATCAACATATTGTATCAGAGCCATGTGATTTTCTACAATAACCAATTTTTGATGATGCAAATATCATGCCACCGTAAGTTTCTTCTTTAAACCAATTTAATGATTTGGACGACGCTAAATTGAAATCGATTTGTTTCAAATAAAATAAATTTAACACCTTCATTGATTATTTCGATTACACTATTACTCATTTTGTAACGTCGCTGGCCATTCACGGAGCAATACCTGACTCTCAAAACGTGAAAAGTTATTTGGACTCGGTTGAAGAGCAATTCAAGGGCACCTCCAAGGCAAGTGCAAGTACTTTGATCCTAAAGATGTTGACAACAAAGTATCATGGTGTGAATGGTGTGCGTACCCTTTGAGATATACCTGAATATCAAAATGCGAAAACTTATTTGGAGTCAGTTGAGGAGCTATTCAAAGGCACCTCCAAGCACATGCGAGTACTTTGATCCTAAAGATGTTGACAAAAAAGTATGATGGTGTGAGTGGTGCGCGTGAGCACATCATGATGATGAGTGATATTATTCATAAGTTGAAGGGCATGAACATGGAAATAAGTGAGGATTTTTAGTACACTTTATAAGGACCTCTCTTTCTACACAATTTGATGCTTTTAAGATAAACTACAATAATCAACGGATAAATGGCAAATGAGTGAACTCATTGCCATGTGTGTACAAGAGGAAGAGCGTCTTAAGGTGAAAAAAACCCCTAATAAAAGGAAAGGCTACTTCAATAAAAGCAAAAGCTCAAAGGTCTAGAAAACAAATGCAAGTGCGACCTCCAGCATAACCATTTCTAATGGTACTATTCCTTGCAAATTCTATCATAAGAAATGACATACCCAACAAGATTGCCCTAAATTCAAAGAATGGTTAGAAAAAAGGGTAATATCTAATTATGATTTATGAGTCATTTGTTGGACCAAAGAACCAATGAGCCAAGATCAGGAAAACCTCTAAGTCCCACATGTCATTACAACAACTGCTGAAGACTCCCATCAGCTGTTCTGACAAAGTCTGAAGAATCAAAGTCTGAAGATCAAGGATCTGAAGTACAACAGCTGAAGAATCTAAAGTGCTGAAGACAAGTACTGAAGTCTGAAGTACTGAAACATACAAGTACTGAAGACTTCAAGTACTGAAGATAAGTGCTGAAAATCAAAGTTGAAGAACTGAAGAACTGAAGATCATCTACTGATACACAAAGTCTGAAGACAAAGACTGAAGATAACAGCTGATGACATCTACTGAAGTCATCAGCTGATACATCATCTTAACCCAAGTCTGAAGAACCAAGTGCTGAAGATTCAGAGTTTGTCACAACAGCTGAAGAAGTCTTCTTCAGTTGTTGTGATGGTTTTTCATTTCAGTAGTTTTATATTTAGTTTCAGTAGTTTGTACAACAGCTGAAGAGCTTGTTCTTCAGCTGTTATAGTTCAGTAGTTATAAACGACTGAAGAGTTTGTTCCTCAGTCGTTGTACGCTTTTCAGTAGTTTTCTTTTCAGTACTTGTAATAGGTAGAACACTTTTGTAAGAAGATGTCAGCTGTTGACATCTTCAGTAGTTTTATGTTCTATCAGTTGTAAGTTTAATAATCGGTTGATGTCACTATCAAGTGACATCATCACCCATCCTTTTGCCGCCTATAAAAGGATGGTGAACCATGCTGTATTAGGTGCCGAACGTGTTGAGTAATAGAAAATCTTCTTTTTCGCAGAACTTTTCTCTCTCTCTATGTTTGTACTTTTACATGCAAATATTTTGTGTTCTTGCTTTAAGTGCTAATTTCGTGCTAAATCCGCTGCAAAAACAATCTGATTGATCAAACTAGAGGCTGAGATCCTGTCAAATGGTATCAGAGCAGGTTAATCATTGATCGATTTCACTATTGATCATTTGAAACTGCTCTTTTGATCTCTATGTTTGATCGAATTAGCAATTTGCAAGAATTAGCCATAGAGAGTGAGTTTCTGCTGTTTCTGGCCAAATCTTGAGGTTATCTGGTGGTTTAGAGCTACATTTGTTTTGCTTAAACTTGTTTTTGACTAAAACCTGAGATGACGACACTAACTAACGATCCTCACAACACTGGTTCCTCAACCAAGCCTCCGATGCTTGTGAGGAACGAGTATAACATATGGCAAAGACGTATGCTTCACCACTTGTCTGTCAACAGTGCTGGTTGTTGGAAGTCAGTGGTGCATGGACCATAAAAGCCTATGGTGAGCGTCCCTGAATCTAATGAACAGGTTCCGAAGAAACCTGAACAATATTGGGACGAAGATCTTAAGCTGTTCGAAATTAATGCTAGAGCCCATGGAATTTTAGCCATGGCTATTCCTAACGAGATTTATTCAGGGATCCTACATCATGAGACTGCTCATGACCTATGGGTTGCTCTAAAGGAACAATTTGGAGGAACTGATTCGGTCTTAGCAAACAATAGGGAAATCCTCGCCCAACAATATGAGACATTCTCTTATAGAAAGGGTGAGACTCTGACCCAACAGTTTGAGCGGTTCTCTTGTTTGATTTCTGAGCTGAAGATGGTCAAACAAGAGTACTCCAACAGCCAGATGAACAACAGGTTCCTCAGATCACTGCCTGAGAGATGGGACACTTATACCATTGTCCTACGCTCCAGTGCAAATCTGGAAACTCTATCTCTCACCCAACTTCATGGGAAACTGCTCACATTTGAGAGAGAGATAGAGCAAAGAGGAAGTTGTCCACCTCTGGCAAGCTTGCTGATGACTTTGTTCAAGGAAATGCTTCCTTGATAAGTCAGGAGTCAGAATATGCTGCATCAGAAAGTTCTTATGATAAGCATATTGATTTCTCTACCAACTTAGAACAAGCTTTTGTTGGTATTAGTAGTTCAGGAGGTAGTGGTGATAACTTGTGTTTTCTGATGGAGGACTTGAAGGGCATTCCAGATGATGATCTGGAAGAGATGGATATTTTGAACCAAATGGCAATGATAAATATCCGATCTCAAAAGTTCTACAAGAGAACTGGTAGGAAATTCCCTGGACTCTCTGGCAAACCAAAGTTGGTTTTGACAAGAGCAGTTGAGGTGTCACAAGTGCCAAAGGCTTGGACACTTTGGTAGAGAGTGTAGATCATCTGGATCTAACTCCTCTGCACCCTTTGTGACTTTTCCCAGCAATAGCTCACTGCACAGAGGGCAACATTCCTCCAGTTCTGGCCATCCATCACAAACACAGGCACCACCTGCTTATTTTGTACCTCAGGGTCATATGGCATATCCTTAACCCTGTTACTATGTGCCTCAGCCTAGTCAAACTCAAGCACCCTCGGCTCAACCACCTCATGCTCTTCCTGAGCCTCAATCTTCCCAATCTCATCATCACACACAACCTCAACAACACAGCTTCTTCACCCCAAGTGTTGTTGACTGGAGTAGTCTACCAGATGATCTATCTGGTCAGGAACAACTACTCCAAGATGCTGGTCAACATGGTGGTGATCATCCTTTTGGAAATCTTGCTTTGATGGCCCTTGATTCTGCTGAAGGGTCATCATCCAATGCCTCATTGCAGGTATCCACTGCTGCTAAAGCCAAGCTTTGTTCTGAATCTTGCATAGCAGCATTTGCTTCTATTAGAGAAGCAAATGTAGCTTTAATAGATAAAAATCTTGAGCTAGAGCACACTATTTCCAAAAGAAAAGCTGATTTTGAGGTTGTTCTAAAAGAGAAAAATGATGAGATTTACAAGCTTAAATGTCAAATCAAAGATGATAAAGCTAGGGAAGATGTACTTCTAGAGAAGTACAGAGACCTCAAGGAAACTCTTGCAACCACCCAAGTTGAGTGTGATCGATGGGTGCAATCATGCAAGGGTTTTGAAATGCTTCTTAGTAAGCAATCAGCTTCCAATGTGAAGTTTGGCATTGGTTATAATCACACTGCTCCTCCTACAGATTTCACTTCAAGAGCAGAAGTTGAATCTGATGGGGAGAGTAATAACCAATCCTTTTCATCATGTGACCTACTATCTTCTGATTCAGCATCATCAGAGATAGAAGTTAGCATTAACTCATGCCAAAACCAATCAGCTAATGCTATAACAGCTGATGGTTCAAATGCTGACTGTCACATGACCAAAAGGCTGATCAACTCAGGTGTTGTCACTAGTACTGAAGGTACTGGAGAGCAAGTGACAACATCTGAAGTTCAAACCTCAACTATTGTTAGCACTAAAGAGAAGAAAACTAACAGTAGAAAATGTTTGAAGACAGCTAAAGAGGATGCCAGGAAAGCAGGCACTAGGAAGAAAACTGCTAGTACTGATAGCAAACAGCTGAAGAACAAGTCTTCAGTAGTTTCATCCTCTTCAGCTGATGATCAGCATAAGATGAAGAAGAAGCCATGTGAGATATGTGGCTTGTTCAATCATCTTACTGATGATTGCTGGTACAAAAGGGGTTCCAAACTCAAACAGAAGGAGAAAATCACGAGGACATCAATAAAATGAAGAATGAGTTTAAAACCAAGTTTGTACTAGCAACATCCAAGCCTGAAATCCCTAAGCCCAAAGCTAAATCTAAAAAGAAGGTAGGGGTTACTCAAGCAACAGCTGAGGTTGCTCAGAAAAAGATGGTACAACATAGGAATCCTCATCAGCAAACTCCAATGTGTCTGAAGAGCTGAAAGCTTTATCACAGAATCAGACACAACTGGTGATGATGGTTCAACAACTACGGGAAGAGTCAACCATTTAGATGTTCCTGTGTTGAAACCACAGAAAAGGAAGTCCAAGCCAAAGGGTTCCTCTTCTGCATCATCTTTTTCACCTCAGGCTGTCACACATAACACACCTGTTAGTGCTGCACCTGTAGCTGAGAACAGACCCAAAACCAAACAGGTTTGGGTCTCTAAGACTAACTAACATGTGGTTATGTTTGCAGGGTTCTTCAACATGCCAAAGAAGCATCTGGTATGTAGACAGTGGAGGATCTATGCACATGACAGGAAGCAGCTCCCTTCTTAATGACTACTCTCAAGGAAAGAAGGGATTTGTCTCCTTTGGCAATGATGCAAAGGGTTACATCATCGGAAAAGGCTTTGTTTCCAATGGGGAAATAAGGTTTGATGATGTTAACCATGTGGAGAATCTCAAGTACAACCTCTTGAGTGTCAGTCAAATGTGTGACAAAGACCATGTTGCCCTTTTCACAAGCCAGAACTGTCGGATTCTGTCATCCAAAGTTCTGAGTTTGATTGACAAGGCGTTGGATGAACACACTCTCCTGAAGGCCAACAGGACAGGAAGAGTGTATGCCTTAGATCTTTCCAAAAAGATAGATCTAAAGGCCATCCTTGCCTACTCTCCAAGGCCTCTCCTCAAGAGTCTACACTATGGCATAGAAGGCTGGGTCATGTTAATTTCAAGAACATGAATCAGCTGATAAGCCATGGTTTAGTAAGAGGATTGCCTCTGAAGGAGTTCAAGTGTGAAGATGACTGCACTGCTTGCTTGAAAGGAAAACAACACAAAGTTTCATTCCCTTCAATAGAAGAACCAAAGTCCACTGCCTGCTTGTAGCTCCTGCACATGGATCTCTTTGGTCCTGTCAGAGTGATGAGCATGGCAAAGAAGAAATACTGCCTGGTAATTGTGGATGATTATTCTAGGTTTGTATGGACTTTCTTCTTACACTCCAAGGATGAAGCAGCCAAGACTATCATGAACTTTTGTTATTTATAGAAAAGCAGTATTCCCTACAGGTCAAGTGTGTGAGAAGTGACAATGGAACAGAGTTTAGAAACCACACACTTGATGACTTCTACCTGTCCAAGGGAATTAGAAGGCAGTTTAGTATTCCTAGAACTCCTGAGCAGAATGGAGTGGTGGAGAGAAAGAACAGGACTCTCATCGAAGCTGCAAGGTCAATGTTGGCTGACTCAGGGTTGCCACTGACCTTTTGGGCTGAAGCTGTCAATACAGCTTGCTATGTACAGAATAGAGCTTTAGTGAATAAGAGGTTGATGAAGACTCCTTATGAAGTTCTTCATCATTTGGCTCCTCTGATTTCATTCTTTAGAGCCTTTGGGTGTCCATGTTTCATTCTCAACACTAGCAACCCACTCCAGAAGTTTGCTAGTAAGGTGGATGCAGGTTATTTTGTTGGTTATTCATCAACTTGCAAGGCATACAGAGTCTTCAACTGTAGAACAAAGATAGTTGAAGAAACTCTGCATGTTAAGTTTAGTGAATCTCCAAAGGACAAGATTCTACAAAACCCTGTGGAGTTGTTTGATCTGGACATACTGCAATATGTTCCTTATCAACCTCCAGCTGTTGAGTATGTCAACAGATCTCCACCTGGTGGTACTGATGATGATCTAGTCAGTACTCACCTCTTCAGGTTTAGTGACAACCTGCCTGAGTTAACTGAACCTGATGCTCCTGTAGCCTCAGCAGCTCCATCCACTACAAATGCTGATGAGATTTCTGCTTGCTCTACTTCGTTTGAGCTGCCATCTTCTACATGGTTTCAGGAATCTCCATCACCATCTGTTGTTGCTGATGGGTCTACAAACACTTGCACAGATATTATAGTCTATCAAGAGCTCAAGAATCACCCCACATCTCAAATCATTGGTGATATCAATGCTGGAGTTTCAACCAGGAATCAATTGTCCAACTTCTGCTTCTATGCTCTCTTCATCAGTCAGCAAGAGCTCAAGAACTATCATGTTGCTTTAAGAGACAATGGATGGGTGGAAGCTATGCAGCTTGAGCTTCTTCAGTTCAAAAACAGCAAGTGTGGGAGCTTGTTCCATTACCCAAAGGTAAGTGTGCTATAGGCACCAAGTGGGTATTTAGGAACAAAACAGATGAGAAGGGCCAAATTGTCAAGAACAAGGCCAGGCTGGTTGTTCAAGGGTTTGCACAAGAGGAAGGCATCGATTATGATGAGACCTTTGCCCCTGTGGCCAGACTGAAAGCAACCAGGCTATTCTTAGCTTATGCTGCCTTTCACAGTCTTAAGGTTTATCAATGGATGTCAAAAGTGCCTTCTTATATGGAAAAAATAAAGAAGAAGTTTATGTGTCACACCCTCAATTTCCACGAACGGGGTTTTAACCGTTAAGCGTGTGACATAACCAGGATCTCAGATAAGCATCAGTTACACCAAACGACTTGATAATTACAAAACATAATAGTTTCTTAGTAATAATGAAATAAACCAACTTGTATTTAAGTATTACGGAAGCGAAAACAGGAAAACATTTAACAACAGTTTTGGAACACGCAAACATGCGTCCAATCCAATTTATGTAAAGTACACGAAATTAAACTTGAAAACAATTTGGGATGATAGTGGAATGACATGCAGTGGATGCTGTGCTCCTAAACGTGCCAATTCAATGTCCTGAGAGAAAACATATAAAAGTCAGTACAAGACTGGTGAGTTCACAGGTTTATCAGAAAACAGTAAGTATCAGTAAAGTAATTCCCGGATTTAGTAATCAAACCATATAATAGGTAGCTAGCCCATGGCAATCACTATGTGTATGAAGTCACGACCGAGCTGACACGTAATCAATAGTAATAAGTATGCCCGGCTGTGGATCCCACACCACAACACTGTAAAACAGGCTGACCATTCACACCCGTTAGACCTCCAGTCTAGCTAGCACGACTAGCCCGGGTGGGGCGTGTCAAACCCATGTAGATCTACTAACAATCACCTCGCTATTTGCATATTAACGGTCCGAAGGGCAAAGTATAACACCATAGTATCAGGTATATGCAGTATTACAAAAACCCAATGTAATGTAACTTTATGAAAGCAGCATGTTTCTCTCCCCCAAAAAGAATATAAAGTAAAAGTGGGGCTATAAACTCACCTTAAATGCACAGCAACAGTAAACGAAAGCACAAAGATTAGAGTTCCCGGTTAACCTGAACGTTATTTAATATATACATAATTAATATTAAATATTATTATTTACAATGAGTCGTACGGTTTCGCGTTCACGGTTCAGTTACGACGTAAGTTATCGTATTTTCCCCATTCACAAGCCACATAGTAAAACACCAATTCGTATCACACACATAAAACTCACTTAATGTATAAAAATATTTTATCTATATTTTCATGATATGACTTTTATAATAAAAGCCCATACGCTTAAACACATAACCCCTACACCACAAATGCATAACACCTTTTCGCAACACGCTTATGATAAGTATGCACATATGGATTTACGCACCATATATATAAGTTCACATACATTTATGCATAAACATGTGACATGTCATTTATACAAACATGCTGGCATGCCCACACCCACATAGATAATACTAAACCTCCACCTGTATTCATCATATAACACCTACATGTTTACTCATATCCAACACACATACCTATGCATACATATAAAAAAATCAAATGTCAAATGTCGAATGTCAAATGTCAGGAGCAAAACCCACTGTTATCCTATGTCCATTAACATGCACCTACCCCTATATGAACATACAACCATCATACAATAAAACAAAATATATTACCAATGCATACATATCCTCCACCAAACTCTCGATTAGGACCCAACAATGCATTGACAGAACACACAACATTAACACACACAGATCGTACATAACACACACATTGCACGCACATGAGCACATGTACACTGCCACATACTTTAATACATTTAAAACATCTGCACTACCTACATCCAATATATAGGTTCACATGGCACACACCTATATACACATACCCACAACAGTAACATGCATCTACTCAAGAATTCAAACACAACTACTTCCTCTTGATTCTACCCGCTGCACACATACGTATACATATATACAATCATACATATACAAATATAGATACAATTAGTTCAGCGCAGAAGCATAATTAACAATATATACACACTGCAGAAACATACATACATATATATAACGACATACATACATACGCAGAATATATACATACATACATATGCAGAAAACGTACAGATACATACATACGCAAAATATATATATACCTACATACGCATCATACATACATACATACGCAGATTATTTACATACAAACATACACAACACACATACATACATATACAGATTATTTACATACAAACATACACAACACACATACATACATATATTCTCAGCAGTTTAATTGTAGCCCCCCTGCTCCCTTTTTGCATGAACGCACAGCAGCCTTCAGCGATTGTGTGTGTTCTCGGGCGTATACCGCACAGGACCAAAACAACCCACACACGATTAACCATCGTAACCGTAACCGAAACCCGTAGAATTATGACATAACAAACGTGTAATCTAAAGAGAGTTCATACCGAACACGAAACAGAGACGGTGAGAACTACACCGATGCAGATCCTGTTCCCAATCGCGACTGCCGATTAACCCGAAGGGGCTGCGAGGAGGAGAGTTTTCTGTCGAATAAAGGGGAGGAGGTAGCCACCAATGATTTCAAGTTGTTAGAGTTCCCAAATTGTTGAAAACGTGGTATGGGGGTCGGTTGTGAGAGGAAAGGGGCGGTGAGGAGGGGAAGTCGGTGAGGATGAGGGGGGGGTCGGTTAAGAAAAGGATTTTGGCAACATGCCAATTCTAGTCCCTCAAGTTTAAGTAATTTCCATTTGGAGATATTAGTTAATTTTTAATTAAGTTAAGGTTAATTAGAATTATGTACTAATAATAATGATAATTAAAGTTTATTTAATTATAAAATAGCGATGGAAGATTAGATAGCGGAAACGATGTTAAACTGAAAAATACGGGTTGTCACATCATCCCCTAGTTGAAGGAATTTTCGTCCCGAAAATTAGAACACTAGGTCAATGTACATAGTGAGTAAACGAAGCATTGTGAGCAAACTATTTAGTTATACAGCACGTAGACGTGCTAAGGTTTCCGAGAGATTAGGAATAAATCTAAAATAAAGGAACGTAGGGTTCCTAAGTTTTTGCAAGAGTTGCGACATTATCCCCATGTTGAAGGGATTTTCATCCCGAAATTGAAGGACAAGATATCTTACAACTGTATTTCAGGAATTGGAAGTTTGATCGTTGAACAGTTGTGGATACTTCTTTTTCATTTGATCTTCGAGTTCCCAGGTAAACTCTGGTCCACGCTTTGAGTTCCACCTAACACGCACGATAGGGATCTTGCTACGTTTTAGAGTTTTGACTTCTCGATCCATGATCTCTACTGGTTCTTCGATGAAATGCAATTAGTCATCTATCTTTAGTTCCTCCAATGGCACGATCAATAATTCATCAGATTGACATTTCCTCAGATTGGATACGTGAAACACATCATGTATCCCCCTGAGTTCTTCAGGTAAATTCAGCTGATAGGCTACTGGGCCAATCCGTTTGACAATCTGAAATGGCCCCACGTATCTAGGTCTTAGCTTCCCACGCTTGCCAAAACGTATTACTCCTTTCCACGGTGAGACTTTTAAAAGTACCATGTCGCCAACCTGGAATTCCAAGGGTTTACGACGCTTGTCAGCATAACTTTTCTGTCGATCACGTGTCGCTGCCATCCGATTACGTATTTGTACAATCTTTTCAGTTGTTTCGTGCACCATTTCCGGACCAGTAGTTGGCTTTCCCTAACCTCTGTCCAACATACAGGTGACCGGCACTTACGTCCATAAAGTGCCTCAAATGGTGCGGCTTTAATTGAGGTGTGATAACTGTTATTGTAGGAAACTCAACCAATGGTAGATGAGTTTTCCCAACTGCTGCCAAAATCGATCACACAGGCACGCAACATGTCTTCTAGTAGGGGTGTTCATCGGTTCGGTTATCGGTTTGTTCGGTTTATTCGGTTTTCAAATTTAATATGCATAACCGAAAACCGAACCGAACCGAATTCACCGAATTCAATTGGTTCGGTTTCGGTTAAAAACCGAAAAAACACGAATTCAACCGAGGTTACCGAATTCACACTTTCACATCCTATTGCGCGATCGTATGAGGGTAAAGGGTTAAGAGTCGCTTGAGCCTGATGTATGCAAGTGTTCTTTAGGGTTTGAAAAAGTGGAAAAGGCAAGGTATCTGAGATTTTAAATAGTCGATGCACTCAGGCAAGCATATATTTGGCCAAAAGTAAAAAGGTTTGGTTTTTGGCTCAAGTAATTTCACTTTGAATAGTTTTTGCGTTGAGATAGTTGGGCTAAACTATACACCTATAAAAATTTATATAAATTATAACACATTGAATTCGGTTAGTTCGGTTAAACCGAACAACCGAACACCCGATTTCAACATTATCCAAAACCGAAAACCGAACCGAAACCGAATTCCCAATTCGGTTTCGGTTGTGAACCGAACCGAAACCGAATTCATAATTCGGTTCGGTTTTTTACGGTTACGAATACGGATCGGTGTTCGGTTTTTTTTGGTTTTCGGTTTTTTTGCACACCCTATCTTCTAGTGTCTGGATCGTACGCTCACTCTGGCCATCGGTTTGCGGGTGATACGCAGTGCTCATATGTAGTCGTGTTCCCAATGATTGTTGTAATGACTGCCAGAAATGAGAAGTGAACCGAGCATCACGATCCGATATGATAGATACTGGTACCCCATGCCGAGAGACTATTTCTCTTAAGTAAATGCGTGTCAGTTTCTCCATTCGGTCAGTCTCCCGGATTGCCAGGAAATGTGCGGATTTCGTTATACGATCTACTATAACCCAAATGGTGTCGCATCCGCTGGGAGTCCTAGGTAATTTCGTAATGAAGTCCATCGATATTTGCTCCCATTTCCACACTGGGATTTCTGGTTACTGGAGTAAACGGGATGGTCTCTGGTATTCCACCTTAACTTTGGAGCAAGTTAAGCATCTGCTTACATATGCGGCGATCTCCGCTTTCATGTTCGGCCACCAGTAAAACTCCTTTAGATCTTGATACATCTTATCTGAACCTGGATGAATTGAGTAACGTGTCTTATGAGCTTCATCCATTACCAGTTCTCTCAAATTCCCATACAGTGGTACCCAGATCCGTTCCATAAGTAATGGATTCCATTAGTTTTGATCTCCAACTATTTCTCCATGCCTCGCATGGATTCTGCTTTCAGGTTCTCAGTCTTTAAAGCCTCACTTTGAGCAGCTTTGATTTGCACCGGTAGATCAGAATGTATGATCATCTGTAATGCACGCACCCGACGAGGTCTTAATGTTTCTTTCCGACTAAGGGCGTTGGCTACCACATTAGCTTTACCCGGGTGGTACTTGATCGCACAATCGTAGTCATTGAGTAATTCCAACCACCGTCGTTGTCGCATATTCAATTCCTTCTGATCGTATATGTGCTGGAGACTCTTATGATCCGTATAAATCGTGCACTTGGTTCCATATAGTAGTGTCTCCAGACCTTCAGGGCAAACACTACAGCTCCCATTCCAAATCATGCGTTGTGTAGTTTTTCTCATGCACCCTGAGTTGTCTAGACGCATAAGCTATGACTTTGTCACGTTGCATCAGCACGCATCCAAAACCCTGGATGGAAGCATCACAGTAAACAACAAAGTCATCAGTACCTTCTGGTAGAGCTAGGATTGGTGCAGTGCAGAGTCTGTCTTTAAGCGTCTGGAATGCTGTTTCTTCTTTGCTACCCCACTTGTAAACAATTCCCTTATGGGTCAGGGCAGTCAAAGGTTGTGCCACTTTTGAAAATCCTTCAATAAATCGTCTGTAATAGCCTGCCAAACCAAGGAATTGTCGCACCTCGGTAGGCGTCTTCGGTGCTGGCCAATCCTTGATGGCTTCAATCTTTGATGGATCTACATGTATACCCTTGTCGTTCACCACATGCCCAAGGAATTGCACTTCACGCATCTAAAAGTCGCATTTTGAGAATTTCGCGTAAAGCTGTTCATTCCTCAGCAAGTTCAGAATTGTCCTCAAATGCTCCTCATGATCCTCCTTATTATGAGAGTAGATCAATATGTCATCAATGAAGACAATGACAAACTTATCCAAGTAAGGCTTGCAGACACGGTTCATGAGGTCCATGAAAACTGCTGGGGCATTGGTCAGTCCGAACGGCATTACAGCAAACTCATAATGTCCATACCGAGTCCGGAATGCTGTCTTCGACATATCCTCTTCTCGAACCCTTAACTGATGATAACCTGATCTCAAGTCAATCTTGGAATAGTAGCTTGATCCTTGCAATTGGTCGAACAAGTCATCGATACGCGGAAGTGGATACTTGTTCTTGATCGTCACCTTGTTTAACTCGCGGTAGTCTATACACATCCTGAAAGTTCCATCTTTCTTTTTAACGAAAAGCACTGGAGCTCCCCAGGGTGAAGAGCTGGGACGTATGAATCCCTTGTCTAACAGTTCTTGCAATTGTTTAGACAGCTCTTGTAGTTCGTTTGGTGCCAGACGGTACGGAGCTCGAGCGATCGGAGTTGCTCCGGATGCTAATTCAATCTGGAATTCCACCTGCCTGTGTGGAGGAAGGCCAGGTAAGTCTTCGGAAATACTTCGGAAAGTCTCTTACAACTGGAATATCTTCGACTCGCCTTTCATCCGTCTTTGTTTCAGTAACAAGTGCCAACAAGGCAAGGTGTCCTTTCCCTGAGGCATTTTTGAGCCTTCAAATATGATATGATGCCGACCACCGCACCCACCTTATCACCTTCCACTGTAAGAATTTCATCGTCCGAGATGGGTAACTTGATCAGCTTCTCCTTGCAAACGATCTCAGCACTGTTCTTGGATAACCAATCCATCCCGACTACTACATCAAAGCTTCCTAGTATGACAGGAACAAGGTCTATGCAGAAAGTGTGTCCAGATAAGCCTAGCTTACAGTTTCTAAAAACTTGAGTTGCTGTTATCGTCCTACCATCGCTATTTCTATGGTGTATTCAGAAGTCAGTTAGTAGGTACCATTCCTAGTACTTTGCTAAATTTTATGGATACATAACTTTTATCAGCACCGGAGTCAAATAAAACAGAGGCGTAACATCCATTAATAGAGAATCTACCAGATACTACAGTAGGGTCGTTTCGAGCCTCACCTGAGCCCATAATGAAAGCTCTGCCTCTACCACCATTGTTGTTGTCGTTGGACTTGTTAGTAGCACCGCTATTTTCATTCCTTTTTAGCTTTGGACATTCCCTTTTAAAGTGACCGGGTTGACCGCATTCATAACACGCAGTACGGTTATAGTTTTGCTGCTGCTGAGGTGTTTTTTCCCAAGAGGTTTACCCTGCAGTTTTTAGCAACGTGCCCAAACTTTCCACACCTCTCACAAGTGTTCCTTGTGCATTGCCCAGTGTGATGGAACTTACATTTGTTGCACTTTGGAAGATTTCCATGATAACCACCCGAGTTCCCCATGTCATGAGAGATTGGGACGGGTTGAACTTCTTGTGTTGGGGTTGATGAGTAGAGAATGATGATTGCTTCCCTGGCAGATGGTTCCCATTTCCTCTTGTTATCATTGGAACCAAATGCAGCACCACGCGGGGGCAGTTTACCCTGAGTGACAGCCTGGTCAGTCAGCTTGTGGGCCAGTTGGACAGCTTCTTGAATGGTAGTTGGTCTAGCAGTGGTGACCATGCTCTGTATTTCCGGTACTAGCCCATCGATGTATCTTTCAACCTGTTTGTAAGCCGGTTGACCATAGTGGGACATAAGGTAGCCAACTCGTGGTAACGAGTCGTGTAGGCTTCAACCTCGGAACCCACCATTTTTAAATTCCAAAATTCAGTTTCTAGTTTCTGCACTTCATCTCTGGGACAGTATTCCTCTTTTAGCAAACTCTTGAATTCTTCCCAAGCCATGGCATTTGCAGTTTCAACACCCAACATCTGGACTTGCGTATTCCACCAGCTCAGTGCAGCACCATCCATAGTACTAGCAGCATATTTCACCCTACTCTCGGCAGGGTAATTACAGATTTCGAACACCGATTCCAGCTTTTCGAACCAACGGAGCAGCCCCACTGCTCCCTCAGTTCCCCTGAATGGATTAGGTTTGCAGTCCATAAAGGACTTGTAGGTGCAAGCTGGTTGTCCAATGGGATTTTGTTGTGGAGGGTGTTGGCTTGCCAACACTGCGGTAATACTCTGATTGATTAGCGCTGCCAATTCCGCAGGCGTCATGGAGATGTTACCTCTCCCGCGTCCATGTCCTCTTCCAGACATTCTTTAAATTACCACATACATAAATAAGTAAATATCCAACCAGATATCAAAATCTAAAGCTATCAGTCACATGAAAATAATCCCGTGTCTTGGAATGAAAAGGAAGTGAAATTCAAGGATTTAAAGGAATAGACAAGCTAGAGAATCAGTCCGAATCCGAGGGATTAGGATACATGTCATGCTTTGAATTTCATCTGAATTCGAGGTAAGAGTGAGCATTCATACAAGTAGAATTGAAGGATAGTTTCCACATCAATAGCCATGTTCTATGAAAATTGAAAATTTCTTGCTCACGGTGTAGAAACGATGACTTATACCGACTACAACGTTACCACCTGACCAAATTCACCGGACTTAGCATGCACGACAAATTACAATTACGTGTGCACCCGTAATGGTAATTTGCTTTGCATGATCACCCCCGGTTCCTCCTATCAGGCTAACATATCTTGTCAAGTACAGTGGTCATCAACGATAGGAGTATCAATATGTAAGTATTATATCGGGGTCGATAAATCAAAGTATACGAAAGGACCAGTAAGGTTCAGGAAATTCATAAGTAACCCCTCCCGTGACTCACAGCAACTCGGAGCCACCATCCCTGTAGTAATAACTCACAGGGATACGTTACAGCAAAAGTTTTTAGGTAACCAAAAGTTCAGGAAATTCGTAAGTAACCCTTCCCGTGACTCACAGCGACTCGGAGTCACCATCCCTGTAGTCGTAAGCTCACAGGGATATGTTAAAGCAAAAGTTCTCAGGCAACCAATTAAGTATGCACAGCTTAGTAATCTATGTGTGTGTAACTAATGCAAATCCAGCTATAGTCTAAAATGCAATGCAAATGAGATGCAAAGTTCATTTTAGTTCGCTATAACTAATGCTCTGATACCACTCTGTCACACCCCTTAATTTCCACGAACGAGGTTTTACCGTTAAGCGTGTGACATAACCAGGATCTCAGATAAGCATCAGTTACACCAAACGACTTGATAATTACAAAACATAATAGTTTCTTAGTAATAATGAAATAAACCAACTTGTATTTAAGTATTGCGGAAGCGAAAACAGGAAAACATTTAACAACAGTTTTGGAACACGCAAACACGCGTCCAATCCAATTTATGTAAAGTACACGAAATTAAACTTGAAAACAATTTGGGATGATAGTGGAATGACATGCAGTGGATGCTGTGCTCCTAAACGTGCCAATTCAATGTCCTGAGAGAAACATGCAAAAGTCAGTACAAGACTGGTGAGTTCACAGGTTTATCAGAAAACAGTAAGTATCAGTAATGTAATTCCCGGATTTAGTAATCAAACCATATAATAGGTAGCTAGCCCATGGCAATCACTATGTGTATGAAGTCGCGACCGAGCTGACACGTAATCAATAGTAATAAAGTATGCCCGGCTGTGGATCCCACACCACAACACTGTAAAACAGGCTGACCATTCACCCGTTAGACCTAGTCTAGCTAGCGCGACTAGCCCGGGTGGGCGTGTCAAACCCAAGTAGATCTACTAACAATCACCTCGCTATTTGCATATTAACGGTCCGAAGGGCAAAGTATAACACCATAGTATCAGTATATGCAGTATTACAAAAACCCAATGTAATGTAACTTTTATGAAAGCAGCATGTTTCTCTCCCCCAAAAAGAATATAAAGTAAAAGTGGGGCTGTAAACTCACCTTAAATGCACAGCAACAGTAAACGAAAGCACAAAGATTAGAGTTCCCGGTTAACCTGAACGTTATTTAATATATATACATAATTAATATTAAATATTAATTATTTACAATGAGTCGTACGGTTTCGCGTTCACGGTTCAGTTACGACGTAAGTTATCGGTATTTTCCCCATTCACAAGCCACATAGTAAAACACCAATTCGTATCACACACATAAAACTCACTTAATGTATAAAAATATTTTATCTATATTTTCATGATATGACTTTATAATAAAAGCCCATACGCTTAAACACATACCCCTACACCACAAATGCATAACAACCTTTTTGCAACACGCTTATGATAAGTAATGCACATATGGATTTACACATCATATATATAAGTTCACATACATTTATGCATAAACATGTGACATGTCATTTATACAAACATGCTGGCATGCCCACACCCACATGAGATAATACTAAACCTCCACCTGTATTCATCATATAACACCTACATGTTTACTCAATATCCAACACACATACCTATGCATACAATATAAAAAAATCAAATGTCAAATGTCAAATGTCAAATGTCAGGAGCAAACCCACTGTTATCCCATGTCCATTAACATGCACCTACCCCTATATGAACATACAACCATCATACAATAAAACAAAATATATTACCAATGCATACATATCCTCCACCAACTCTCGGTTAGGACCCAACAATGCATTGACAACACACAACATTAACACACACAGATCGTACATAACACACACATGTGCACGCACATGAGCACATGTACACTGCCACATACTTTAATACATTTAAAACATCTGCACTACCTACATCCAATATATATAGGTTCACATGGCACACACCTATATACACATACTCACAACAGTAACATGCATCTACTCGAGAATTCAAACACAAACTACTTCCTCTTGATTCTACCCGCTGCACATATACGTATACATATATACAATCATACATATACAAATATAGATACAATTAGTTCAGCGCAGAAGCATAATTAACATATATATACACACTGCAAAAACATACATACATATATATAACGACATACATACATACGTAGAATATATACATACATACATACGCAGAAAACATACAGATACATACATACGCAGAATAATATATACCTACATACGCATCATACATACATACATACGCAGATTATTTACATAAAAACATACACAACACACATACATACATATACAGATTATTTACATACAAACATACACAGCACACATACATACATATATTCTCAGCAGTTTAATTGTAGCCCCCCTGCTCCCTTTTTGCACGAACGCACAGCAGCCTTCAGCGGCTGTGTGTGTTCTCGGGCGTATACCGCACAGGACCAAAACAACCCACACACGATTAACCATCGTAACCGTAACCGAACCCGTAGAATTGTGACATAACAAACATGTAATCTAAAGAGAGTTCATACCGAACACGAAACAGAGACGGTGAGAACTACACCGATGCAGATCCTGTTCCCAATCGCGACTGCCGATTAACCTGAAGGGGCTGTGAGGAGGAGAGTTTTCTGTCGAATAAAGGGAGGAGGTAGCCACCAATGATTTCAAGTTGTTAGAGTTCCCGAATTGTTGAAAACGTGGTATGGGGGTTGGTTGTGAGAGGAAAGGGTCGGTGAGGAGGGGAAGTCGGTGAGGATGAGGGGGGGGGGGGTCGGTTAAGAAAAGGATTTTGGCAAATGCCAATTCTAGTCCCTCAAGTTTAAGTAATTTCCATTTGAAGATATTAGTTAATTTTTAATTAAGTTAAGGTTAATTAGAATTATGTACTAATAATAATGATAATTAAAGTTTATTTAATTATAAAATAGCGATGGAAGATTAGATAGCGAAAACGATGTTAAACTGAAAAATACGGGTTGTCACATTATGTGTGTCAACCACCAGGCTTTGAGGACAATAACATCCTGATTGGGTGTACAGCTTGATAAGGCTCTTTATGGGCTGAAGCAGCTCCTAGAGCTTGGTATGAGACACTATCACTTTTCTTTTAGAGAATAGTTCACTAGAGGCACCATTGATAAAACCTTATTCATCAAGACTGTGGGACAACATAAGCTCCTTGTTCAAATTTATGTAGATGACATCATCTTTGCATCCTCTGATCTAAAGTTATGTGATGAATTTACAAAGCTCATGAAGCTAAGGTTTGAAATGAGTGCTATGGGAGAATTACAGTTCTTTCTAGGTTTGCAAATCAAACAACAGGATGATGGAATCTTCATCCATCAGTCCAAATATACCAAAGAGTTGTTGAATAAGTTTGATTTACAAACCTATAAGCCCTGTTCTACTCCCATGAGCATCATCACACAATAGATGTAGATCAGAAAGTTAAGCAGTTGATGAAACCCTTTACAGATGTATGATTGGGTCCTTGATGTACCTTACAGCTTCTAGGCCAGACATCATGTTTGCAACATGTGCTTGTGCTAGATTTCAGGCTGCACCTAAAGAATCCCATTTGATTGTAGTCAAAAGGATCTTTAGATATCTGCAAAGTACCCAATCACTAGTCTTTGGTATTCAACTGGGCATTCTTGCAAATTAGTTGCTTTCTCTGATAGTGACTATGCAGGATGCAAAGTCACCAGAAATCCACTTCTGGTGGTTGCCAATTCCTAGGCAATTGTTTAGTTTCTTGGCAGAGTAAGAAACAAACATCAATTGCTACATCCACTGCTGAAGCTGAGTACATTGCTGCTGCAAGTTGTACCTCTCAGATACTCTGGCTTCAGAACCAACTTCTGGATTATGGCATTACTGAGACTAAGACTCCATTACTAATGGATAGTGCTTCATGTCACACCCTCAAAATCCACTAACGGGGTTTTACCGTCAGGCGTGTGACATAACCAGGATCTCAGATAAGCATCAGTTACACGAAACACAGTAATTACAAAACATCACATTAAGTAATTAGATCTTTAAATCAATCATGAGTGTTTCAATCTTGCGGAAGCGTTTCAAAAACAGAAATCAATAGTAAATTGTTTCAACATGCGTTTCAACCATAAGAATATAACGTTTAACCAAACAAATTAGTTGAGTAGTGATGTATGCCATGCATGCATCCTAGCTGAGTTCTTAACCTTGTGCGTTTCTGTGACCTGAGAAAACATGCTAAAATGTGTCAACATAAAGTTGGTGAGTTCACAGGTTTAAACAACAAGAAATGTGTTTGTAAGCGTATCCATAGTTTGCGTTTCAATGGTTTAGTATATATTGCATATCGTTAGGTAGCTAGCCTCTGTTCTTGTTACTTAGCGTTTCGAACCGAAGACTGACTGTTTACGTCCTATATGTGTTTGTTGTATCCCCGTCACGTCTCGCAAGACCGTGACAAATGTTAGGTCAATAAAGCACCCGTTTGACCTCCAATCAAGCTAGCGCGACTAGCCCGGGCGGGGTTTGTCAGACCCAGTAGTACTACTCAAAATTACCTCGCTAATCCCATTACTAACGGTTCGATGTGTGAGGACATGTTATGTGTTTGCACTAACGTAACAAGTGATATCAATAATACTGGCAACCATTCATAAAATATGTTTGCATGTTTTCTCCCCCAAAAAGGAAAGAAAGTAATAAGGGGCCGTGAAACTCACCTCGAGTGCGTTGCAACGAAAAAATGTAAGCACCAAAAGAGATGGTTTCCAATTAACCTGAGTTTCATTTAATATTCAATTAATATTAATATCATAATGTGATCGTATGGTTTCGCGTTTCACGTCTCGGTTACGATGCAGGCTATCGATACCACCCATTCATAAGCAAGATGATTAACACAATACAAGCATATAATTTACCATTCCTAAGCATACACACAGAATAATATATGATCACCTTTGTAAAAATACTTGTAAAATAATAAGTATTCCTTCAAAAACCAAACTGTATTTGTAATGCATGATTCACATTAATATTTTTCTTTTAGTATCATTGTTAATAAGTTAGTGCTTGTGAAAAATGTCATAGAAACATGCATCCTAAAACTACATAGCTACTACCCATGCAAGTTCCATACCTAACTGCATATATACATACACCCATATATACAGCACGATCCCACTTCTTTGTATATTTGCATCGACAGAAATATATATATATTTAAAATGAATACGCACCCACTTTAAATTAGAAACCCACCACCGATTAGTGATAGACATTGCTGCCTTTGGTTAAATGAATTTTAATTTCAAACCTGTGTATACTTTATGATTTACAGTTAGACTTTAAGTTTGAGGCTTTTCATATAATAGTATTTTTATATTATGTAGTAATCATAATATATGTAATATTATGTTACATACAAAGAACCCACGCACACACACATAGTCACATGCATAACCCCCACAACTCATCTTTATATAATAATAGAAACCACATGCCTCTCCACTCAACATACCACATAAGTACGGTACACATCCATACAATATATATATATATATATATATATATATATATTTACATGAACACACACATTCTCACCAGGGTCATCACATACACAATATACACACACAACATCCATGAACACTACTGCCATTTGTGCGCACAACAAACATACATAGACATACTCATATAACTACCCGAACACAGGTGTAAAACATACATACACACATATACACCGCGTACACAGCAGCCGAAGGCTGCTGTGTCGTCCTTCCTGCGCAACATATATACATACATACACAACCTGCGCACACACATATATACGTACATATACAACAGCATACACATACGAACAGAAACGTATACATACATACGCAGCAACATACAGTCACGCACACAGCAGCATACGTACATACGCAGCAATATACTACATACGCAGCAACATACTTACATATATACACAAAGCATACATACATACACAACAGCAGCATACATACATATATAAACAGCAGCATACATACATACAACAGCAGCATACATACATATATAAACAGCAGCATACATACATACAACAGCAGCATACATACATATATAAACAGCAGCATACATACATACAACAGCAGCATACATACATATATAAACAGCAGCATACATACATACAACAGCAGCATACATACATATATAAACAGCAGCATACAGTCACGCACACAGCAGCCTTCGGCTGCTGTGTTTTGCTCCTCTTGTGCGACACACACATGCACAGTATGTAATATATACACAGCAAACACACATATATATACACTTACATATATGATTCGCAGGTTACATACACACTACAGACGATCACAACCGATAGCTCCAACGGAGGCAGCTTTCGAACCACCACATACACCCATGAACACACGCGCGAAACCGAGCATCTAAATATAACCGTACACACATAGATACATATACACGCATGAACACATTCATATATTATATATATATATACGACGCAGCATATATATATATATCTATAACGCAACACATCATGTATATATTACAACGTAGCACACACCGGGTTATATATATAGATATATATACACAACGCAGAACACATGTATACATACGTTCACGAACCCAACCATCGCAACCTATGAACCCAACGCAAACGTATACGCGGAAACCGTAACCCGAACCATAACATAACGAATAACGAGATACGTACCGTATAAGGTTGTCGTCGAAGGCTGCGGTTGATGACAAGAACTCGCTTGGAACGACCACCGCGAGTGAAAGGTTGTCGCGAATAGGGAGACGTCGAGGGGGAGTATGTGCGGTGGTCGGAGAAGCGTTGACCGTCTAAGGCCCCGGTTGATGTTGGGATGACTGTTGAAGGTGGAATGTTCTGAACAGAAGGTTGCAGCGATGAAGATAGGGCTGCAGGAGACCGTACGCTGCTATTGGGAAGGTTGCAAGAGTCAAGGGAGAGGTGTTAGAAGGGGCTGCCCGTGTCAGCTTCACAACCAAGTACAAGGATGTCGTGGGGAAGAGCTTCGCCGGAAGGTGAACGGTGGAGTTCGAATGAGTTGCAGGTCACGAGCGGAGAAGAAATCAAGTGTGTAGTTTTTATGCTTCTTAGGTGTAATTGAAGATTGTGAAGGATTGGATATGGTTAGATGATAGTTTTATAAGATTAATTCAATTATTATTGCAGATTCTTTGGCCAAAACATGGAGGAGCAAAACAGGGAAACAAGTGGAAGAAATCGAGGGTGAATGGGGGGTGGGGTTGGGTGCTTTTTGAATTTACCAAATTGGTCCCCGTAGTTTGTATCAGTTGTCAACTGAAACATAAGGTTTTGTTTAAATTTTTATAATTAACTTTTATTTACCGAAAATTACGAGATGTTACAGTCTCCCTACTTTAGGAAATTTCGTCCCGAAATTTGTTCACGAGGAGGCTGAAACGAAAAGATGAGGATACTTGGATTTCATTTGATCCTCCCGTTCCCAGGTGAACTCTGGTCCACGCTTTGAGTTCCATCGGACTTTGACATAGGAATACGACTGTGTCTGAATGTCTTGACCTCTCGGTCCATAATTTCCACTGGTTCCTCGATGAAGCGTAGTTGTTTGTCAACATGTACCTCGTCCAACGGTATGACGAGAGTCTCGTCAGCCAGGCATTTCCTCAGGTTTGAAACATGGAACACATCATGTACTCCACTGAGTTCTTCAGGTAAGTTCAACTGATAGGCTACGGGACCAACCCGTTTGACAATTTCAAACGGTCCCACGTACCTAGGGTTTAGTTTTCCACGTTTCCCGAAACGAATCACGCCTTTCCAAGGTGACACTTTCAACAGTACTTTGTCACCAATCTGAAACTCCAATGGCTTACGACGCTTGTCGGCGTAACTCTTTGTCGTCACGTGCTGCTGCCATACGGTTACGGATCTGCACGATCTTCTCAGTCGTCTCGTGCACAAGTTCAGGACCGGTAAGTTGACTTTCTCCAACTTCCGCCCAACAAATAGGTGACCGGCACTTACGCCCATACAGTGCCTCAAATGGAGCTGCCTTGATCGAGGTATGATAACTGTTATTATAGGAGAACTCAACCAATGGTAAATGAGTTTCCCAGCTGCTGCCAAAATCAATCACACAGGCACGCAACATGTCTTCCAGTGTCTGGATCGTACGCTCACTTTGACCATCGGTTTGCGGGTGATACGCGGTACTCATATCCAGCCGCGTTCCCAATGATCGTTGTAATGATTGCCAGAAATGAGAAGTGAAGCGAGCGTCACGATCAGAAATGATAGATATCGGCACGCCATGTCGAGAGACTATTTCCCTTAAATAGATACGTGTCAACTTCTCCATTCGATCAGTCTCTCGGATTGCCAGAAAGTGTGCGGATTTCGTTAAGCGATCTACTATAACCCAAATGGTATCGCATCCGCTGGGGGTCCTAGGTAACTTCGTGATAAAATCCATGGAGATCTGCTCCCATTTCCACACTGGAATTTCCGTTGTTGAAGTAAACCGGATGGTCTCTGGTATTCCACCTTAACCTTGGAACAAGTTAAGCATCTGCTTACGTATGTGGCTATCTCCGCTTTCATTTTCGGCCACCAGTAAAATTCTTTCAGGTCTTGATACATCTTGTCTGAACTGGATGAATCGAGTAACGTGACTTATGAGCTTCATCCATTATCAGCTCTCGCAAATTCCCGTACTGTGGTACCCAAATCCGTTTCATAAAATAACAGATCCCATCAGCTTTAAACTCCAACTGTTTCTCCATGCCTCGCATGGATTCTGCTTTAAGATTCTCCGTCTTTAAGGCCTCAGACTGAGCAGCTCTGATTTGTGCTGGTAGGTCAGAGTGGATAGTCATTTGTAATGCGCGCACCCGACGAGGCTTTAGGGTTCCTTACGACTAAGGGCATCGGCTACCACATTAGCCTTACCCGGATGATACTTGATCGCACAATCGTAATCATTGAGTAACTCTAACCACCGTCGTTGCCGCATATTCAATTCTTTCTGGTCAAATATGTGCTGGAGACTCTTGTGATCTGTATAGATCGTGCACCTGGTTCCATATAAGTAGTGCCTCCAGATCTTCAAGGCAAACACTACAGCTCCTAGTTCCAGATCATGCGTGGTGTAGTTCTTCTCATGCACCTTGAGCTGTCGAGATGCATAAGCTATGACCTTGTCGCGTTGCATCAGTACACATCCCAAACCTTGGATGGATGCATCACAGTAAACAACAAAGTCATCAGTTCCTTCTGGTAAAGCTAGGATTGGTGTGCGCTGCAGAGTTTGTCTTTAAGCGCTTGAAACGCTGTTTCCTCTTTGTTGCCCCACTTATAAGTTATTCCCTTATGAGTTAGGGAAGTCAAAGGTTGCGCCAATTTTGAAAATCCTTCAATGAATCTCCGGTAATAGCCTGCCAAACCAAGGAATTGTCGCACCTCAGTAGGCGTCTTTGGTGCCGGCCATTCCTTGATTGCTTTAATCTTTGAAGGATCAACATGTATACCCTTTTCATTCACCACGTGCCCAAGGAATTGCACTTCACGCATCCAGAAGTCACATTTTGAGAACTTTGCGTAAAGTTGTTCATCTCTCAGCAATTCCAGTATGGTCCTCAAATGTCCCTCATGATCTTCCTTATTACGGGAGTAGATCAGTATGTCATCAATGAAGACAATGACAAACTTATCCAAATAAGGTTTGCAGACACGGTTCATGAGGTCCATGAAAACTGCTGGTGCATTGGTCAGCCCAAAAGGCATAACCAGAAACTCGTAGTGACCATACCTAGTTCTGAACGCAGTCTTTGAAATGTCTTCATCTCGAACCCTTAGCTGATGATATCCTGACCTCAGATCGATCTTGGAATAGAAACTTGACCCTTGAAGCTGATCGAACAAATCATCGATGCGTGGAAGAGGATAACGATTCTTGACCGTCACTTTGTTCAGTTCACGGTAATCAATACACATGCGAAAAGTTCCATCCTTTTTCTTGACAAACAGGACTGGAGCTCCCCACGGTGATGAACTAGGTCTAATAAATCCTTTATCCAATAGATCTTGCAATTGCGTAGACAGCTCTTGCAGTTCTTTTGGAGCTAATCTGTACGGTGCTTTTGCGATAGGTGCGGCTCCAGGTACCAAATCAATCTGGAACTCGACTTGGCGATGCGGTGGGAGACCGGGTAGGTCTTCAGGGAAAACCTCAGGATAATCGCGTACAACAAGGATGTCTTCAATTTTCTTTTCATCGGGTTCTTTTTCAGTGACCATGGCTAGGAAAGCGATATGACCCTTACTCAAACACTTCTGAGCTTTCATGTAGGAGATGATTCCACAGACCATGCCCTCCTTTCGCCCTGAACCGATAAAATTTCACCACTAGGAAGTGTGATACGAACGATTTTCCCTCCACAGATGATCTCAGCTTGATTCTTGGATAGCCAGTCCATACCCACAACTACGTCGAAACTACCAAGTGTGACAGGCATCAGATCTATATCTATCTCATGACCACATAATCCTAATCGGCACCCCT
Organism: Flaveria linearis; assembly: GCA_024085815.1. NCBI lineage: Eukaryota > Viridiplantae > Streptophyta > Magnoliopsida > Asterales > Asteraceae > Flaveria > Flaveria linearis. The sequence continues at coordinate 58,506,904 of CM044002.1, forward strand.
TGGCGATATGAGTTGCCTCAATTAGTTTTCCGTCAGCTAATTCTACCACATAACTAGGTTCCATGACAGTTAGGGTTACATTTAAGAACTTAATGAACTTGTTGGAAACAAACTCCTATCAGCTCCAGTATCAAATAGTATGGAAGCAAAACAACCATTCAGGGAAACGTACCAGTAACCACATTCTGGTCATCCCTTGCCTCGCCGGAACCGATCACGAATGCGCGACCCTTGGCATTGCCCCCGTTATATCCTTGTTTCCACTCTTTAGCTGCGGGCAATCCTTCATGTAGTGGCCCTCCTTACCACACTTAAAGCAGCTTCTAATCACTCCACCCTGTCGTTGTTGTTGGAGTTGTTGTTGCTGAGTCATTAGTTCACCCCGGCAGTCTTTGGCTGCATGACCCATCTTTCCACATCTCTGACAACGAGTCGATCACATGGGCCACGATGATGGAAGTTGCACCGGTACACTTAGGATTCTTGCCCGCGTAGCTACTTGATCCCTGGCCATAGTTGTTGTGGTTCTGATTGTTGAAGCTTCTTGAAGGGTCAAACTTTTTGGTCTGTTGTTGTTGGGTGTTGTTGGAGCTTGAAGACTTGTTGTTGTTGTTGCCGTCCCATTTCCTTTTGTGATCAGAAGAACCAGAAGCAGCGCCACGTTTAGGCAAGGTGCCCTGTGCCACTGCCTGGTCAGTGAGTTTATGAGCCAGTCGGATGGCCTGCTGAATAGTGACAGGATCAGCAGCCATCACACTAGCCTGAATCTGAGGAGCTAGACCATCAATGTATTTTTCGATCCGTTTGTAGGCTGGAGTCACCATCTGAGGACATAATGCAGCCAACTCGTGCGAACGAGTCGTGTACTCCTCAATGTCTGAACCAACCATCTTTAAATTCCAAAATTCTGCCTCCAGTTTCTGGACTTCGCTCCTGGGGCAGTACTCTTCTTTCATTAAAATCTTGAAGTCCTCCCAAGGCATACTGTTAGCAGCATCAAGTCCTAAGGTTTGGACCTGTGAGTTCCACCATGTCAAAGCTGGTCCTTCCAAAGTGCCGGAAGCATACTTGACACGGTTTTCTGCTGGACAGTTACACATTGCAAAGGCGGATTCCAGCTTCTCAATCCAACGAAGGAGGGTAACAACACCTTCGGAGCCTTTGAAGGAATGAGGTTTGCAGTCCATGAACATCTTGAAAGTGCAGACTGCTTGACCTGGAATGAGTGGATACATATTAATGATTTAAGGATTGTTACGTAGAGTATCAAGGATTTGATCCAAAAGATCTATTTGACAGAGGTTTACCTCCTTGGTTTTGGTTCTGGTTGATATTGTTGTTTTGATTTTGGTTCCTGGTCTGTTCGAACGCCTCAAGCGCTTCAGCAACACGCTCATTTATGATGGCATCGAGTTCAGCTTGTGTTAGATTAATGTTTTCTTGTCTAGGTGGGCGTCCAATTCTTCGTCCAGACATGGTTCTACGTATTCACAATACATGACAGTCACTATCGATTAATAACTATTGATAACAATAATCTGTTACATACTAGTAGAAATGAAGGATTTGTTTGCATATCGATAGTGAGGTTTCATGAGAACCGAGACTTTATGTCTCCAAGTATAGAAACGAAAATTTTGTACTAACTATGACTGTTATCACCTAATAGAGTTACCAGAATTCTCATGCACGACAAATTACAATTACGTGTGCACCCGTGATTCTAATCTGCTTTGCATGGTCATTCATGGCTTCTCCCATTCGTGATAACATACCTTGTCAAGTACTGAGTGCTATTTATTAACACTAGCGAAGATGATGAGTACGATAGAGTTTGCTGTGGTGTTCAAATCTTGAATAGTTTATTTCGGGAAACGAAATCAAGGACAAGAATTATTCAACATGACAATGAGATGTTCCGAGTGTATTCGTTTGATTCGTGAATCAAAGCGAGTACGTTGACTAATCAAAGTATTTAGTCAACCACAACTTTGTTGAAACATGCGTACCTATAAGCAGATACTCATCCCAAGGGTTCCCAGGTAAGGTAAACAGGTCCATCGGTTGATTTGGATATATGCGAATACCTTGCCTAGACAGAACACCCCGAGATACAGGCATCTTACTCTTCCAGCATTGCATGTATTCAGTGGTGGGACACAGACTTTGACGAGATTTTGGAATCCATTAATAACAATCGAGGTTTTGGAGTTTGAAATCACTTGAATTAGGCACTCAACCTTCCCGTATGTTAAAGTAAAAGTTTTCAAGCATCCATAGCTTAGAAATCTATGTGTGTAACTAATGCCAATCCAGCTATAGTCTAAAATGCAATGCAAATGAGATGCAAGTCCATTTTAGTTCGCTATAACTAATGCTCTGATACCAATCTGTCACACCCTCAAAATCCACTAACGGGGTTTTACCGTCAGGCGTGTGACATAACCAGGATCTCAGATAAGCATCAGTTACACGAAACACAGTAATTACAAACATCACATTAAGTAATTAGATCTTTAAATCAATCATGAGTGTTTCAATCTTGCGGAAGCGTTTCAAAAACAGAAATCAATAGTAAATTGTTTCAACATGCGTTTCAACCATAAGAATCCATAACGTTTAACCAAACAAATTAGTTGAGTAGTGATGTATGCCATGCATGCATCCTAGCTGAGTTCTTAACCTTGTGCGTTTCTGTGACCTGAGAAAACATGCTAAAATGTGTCAACATAAAGTTGGTGAGTTCACAGGTTTAAACAACAAGAAATGTGTTTGTAAGCGTATCCATAGTTTGCGTTTCAATGGTTTAGTATATATTGCATATCGTTAGGTAGCTAGCCTCTGTTCTTGTTACTTAGCGTTTCGAACCGAAGCTGACTGTTTACGTCCTATATGTGTTTGTTGTATCCCCGTCACGTCTCGCAAGACCGTGACAAATGTTAGGTCAATAAAGCACCCGTTTGACCTCCAATCAAGCTAGCGCGACTAGCCCGGCGGGGTTTGTCAGACCCAGTAGTACTACTCAAATTACCTCGCTAATCCCATTACTAACGGTTCGATTGTGTGAGGACATGTTATGTGTTTGCACTAACGTAACAAGTGATATCAATAATACTGGCAACCATTCATAAAATATGTTTGCATGTTTTCTCCCCCAAAAAGGAAAGAAAGTAAAAAGGGGCCGTGAAACTCACCTCGAGTGCGTTGCAACGAAAAAAATGTAAGCACCAAAAGAGATGGTTTCCAATTAACCTGAGTTTCATTTAATATTCAATTAATATTAAATATCAATAATGTGATCGTATGGTTTCGCGTTTCACGTCTCGGTTACGATGCAGGCTATCGATACCACCCATTCATAAGCAAGAATGATTAACACAATACAAGCATATATTTACCATTCCTAAGCATACACACAGAATTAATATATGATCACCTTTGTAAAAATACTTGTAAAATAATAAGTATTCCTTCAAAAACCAAACTGTATTTTGTAATGCATGATTCACATTATATTTTTCTTTTAGTATCATTGTTAATAAGTTAGTGCTTGTGAAAAATGTCATAGAAACATGCATCCTAAAACTACATAGCTACTACCCATGCAAGTTCCATACCTAACTGCATATATACATACACCCATATATACAGCACGATCCCACTTCTTTGTATATTTGCATCGACAGAAATATATTATATTTAAAATGAATACGCACCCACTTTAAATTAGAAACCCACCACCGATTAGTGATAGACATTGCTGCCTTTGGTTTAATGAATTTTAATTTCAAACCTGTGTATACTTTATGATTTACAGTTAGACTTTAAGTTTGAGGCTTTTCATATAATAGTATTTTATATTATGTAGTAATCATAATATATGTAATATTATGTTACATACAAAGAACCCACGCACAACACACATAGTCACATGCATAACCCCCCACACTCATCTTTATATATAATAGAAACCACATGCCTCTCCACTCAACATACACACATAAGTACGGTACACATCCATACAATATATATATATATATATATATATATATATATATTACATGAACACACAACATTCTCACACAGGGTCATCACATACACAATATACACACACAACATCCATGAACACCTACTGCCATTTGTGCGCACAACAAACATACATATACATACTCATATAACTACCCGAACACAGGTGTAAAACATACATACACACATATACACCGCGTACACAGCAGCCGAAGGCTGCTGTGTTCGTCCTTCCTGCGCAACATATATACATACATACACAACCTGCGCACACACATATATACGTACATATACAACAGCATACACATACGAACAGAAACGTATACATACATACGCAGCAACAACAGTCACGCACACAGCAGCATACGTACATACGCAGCAATATACATACATACGCAGCAACATACATACATATACAACAGCATACAACATACATACAACAGCAGCATACATACATATATAAACACAGCATCATACATACAACAACAGCAGCATACTACATATATAACAGCAGCATACACATACAACAGCAGCATACATACATATATAAACAGCAGCATACATACATACAACAGCAGCATACATACATATATAAACAGCAGCATACATACATACAACGCAGCATACATACATATATAAACAGCAGCATACAGTCACGCACACAGCAGCCTTCGCTGCTGTGTTTTGCTCCTCTTGTGCGACACACACATGCACAGTATGTATATATATACACAGCAAACACACATATATACACTTACATATATGATTCGCAGGTTACATACACACTACAGACGATCACAACCGATAGCTCCAACGGAGGCAGCTTTCGAACCACCAACATACACCCATGAACACACGCGCGAAACCGAGCATCTAAATATAACCGTACACACATAGATACATATACACGCATGAACACATCATATATATAATATATATATATACGACGCAGCATATATATATATATATCTATAACGCAACACATCATGTATATATTTACAACGTAGCACACACCCGGGTTAATATATATAGATATATATACACAACGCAGAACACATGTATACATACGTTCACGACCCAACCATCGCAACCTATGAACCCAACGCAAACGTATACGCGGAAACCGTAACCCGAAACCATAACATAACGATATAACGGAGATACGTACCGTATAAGGTTGTCGTCGAAGCTGCGGTTGATGACAAGAAACTCGCTTGGGAACGACCACCGCGAGTGAAAGGTTGTCGCGAATAGGGAGACGTCGAGGGGGAGTAGTGGTGCGGTGGTCGGAGAAGCGTTGACCGTCTAAGGGCCCCGTTGATGTTGGGATGACTGTTGAAGGTGGAATGTTCTGAACAGAAGTTTGCAGCGATGAAGATAGGGCTGCAGGAGACCGTACGCTGCTATTGGGAAGGTTGCAAGAGTCAAGGGAGAGGTGTTAGAAGGGGCTGCCCGTGTCAGCTTCACAACCAAGTACAAGGATGTCGTGGGAAGAGCTTCGCCGGAAGGTGAACGGTGGAGTTCGAATGAGTTGCAGGTCACGAGCGGAGAAGAAATCAAGTGTGTAGTTTTTATGCTTCTTAGGTGTAATTGAAGATTGTGAAGGATTGGATATGGTTTGATAGTTTATATAAGATTAATTCAATTTTATTGCAGATTCTTTGGCCAAAACATGGAGGAGCAAAACAGGGAAACAAGTGGAAGAAATCGAGGGTGAAGGGGGGGTGGGTGGGGTGCTTTTTGAATTTACCAAATTGGTCCCCGTAGTTTGTATCAGTTGTCAACTGAAACATAAGGTTTTTTTTAAATTTTATAAAATTAACTTTTATTTACCGAAAATTACGAGATGTTACA